>JAQGDG010000378.1:0-168928 GCA_029844215.1 Przewalskia tangutica
GTTCTAATCTCGACCCTCCATTATAATATATGGTATACCAAGAGTAAGACTAGTCTCTACATCACTCCCAGAATGAAATTTCCCCAAGAAACTTGTTCTTCCAATTATGTTTCTCTCTGCCTGAGGGGCACTTAGCAAGACAAGAAATTTTGTTTGTCAGTTCAATAAGCTCCACACTCCCCAAACCAAGGTTCCTGGTGGTCAATGTAGGGCGGTATCTCAATAGAGCATCCCTGAAAATGCATGTTGTGAGTTAGTCGCAAGGCTTAAACCTATAAGGAGTTCTTCTCAACTTTGGAGTCGGGCAATCAAGCTAGGAGTTCTCTTCATGTTTCGCTTATGGTTGCATTGAAACGGATCGGGAACGCCAAAAAGAGTGAGCTAAAGCTACGGCTACGACGGATCACTTGTAATTCGTCGATCATATTTAAGCTATAATGTGGTATAATCTTTCATGCCTTACTTTTTGTAATTGAAGATTCCATGTTATGATAAGTTAGAAACATGACATGTGATACATAAGGTTATGTATTGGGCGCAAGATTGGAGTTGTTATGGAAATTTCCAAGCTCAAATCCTGAAATGACAATGCATAAGCCAATTGAAATTGAAATACAATTTGGTCGTATAATTAGAATCGCTGCATGTTTACCTACTTGAGGATTGTAGTAATATAATCAATTGTGGCTAGATAACATGTTATATTAAACCACCTTGGATTGAAAAGCGATTGAAACGTAATCGCATTGTCATTGTATGTCCCTATTTTTGGGCCGAATGGACATTATATGTCGACTAGTTTGGATATTTTCATGTTGGGGATGGAATTTAACACGCCTTGATTAAGCGTGAACAATCCTCTTATTGTTAACTACTTTGTTGAGCCTTTAAACGCGGGCGGTAATGGTTATTGAATTCGCTTTCTTTGAAAAGGTATAAAAGTAATGTAGAAACAAAGGAAGTTGTTGTCCGATTTTCAGTAGAATTTAGTGACTTTGCACTGGAATATTCTACGTGAAGTAGCAAGAAGTTACTGCATCGTATTTCTTCCACGGGCTGTCATTATAGGTCGACATACTCACGCAAGTGCGATGTATGGACTTAAGTACAAAGGGGATTTACACAGCTAAAAACCAAGAGGTATTGTGGAACTTTTCTTATCTTCTGAGCATGCAATAAGCTTGTAAAAGTATAAGACGCAGAGACGACAAAATTCTTGACAATCTAGAAGTCCATTTGATATCCTTGGCTTCATTTTAAGAACGGGTGCACTTGGTCGAGTTAGGAATTAACTCCACTGTTTAAATATTAAGGATATCTTCGCTTTCAAAAGTTACAGAGACTTTAAGTATGTCAAAGTATTTTTGATACTTGTTTTGTTGGAAAGTTTAAGCCTCTTTGGTTTTAAAGAAGTTATAATGGAAGTTTATGATGAAAGTATGTGCCAAGATAATGGGCCATGGGAAGTCAAGTTATAATAGTTTTAATGGAAGGTTAAAAGAGTGATTTACTCTCGTAAGTAATTTAAGTATGATAAAATGACTTGAAATAATGAAAGGCAAATTGACTTCTAGCGTGCGCAAGTGTGCGGGCATCAATTGCTTAAAGTTTTAAAAAGAAAGAAGTCACTTGACGGTTTAAGTCTATAAATGTATTTCTAAAAGCGTATCATGGACTGGCCTTGAAAAGAGTTATGCGTGACTCGGGATACTATATATTAGTATCTTGGAAGTTTTATATGAAAAAAGAGTCATCGTTTAAAATACATGGGAGTAATCGTAGTATTTCTAAATAACTCCCGGATTTTATATAATGACACGCAGCTTCAAGTAAACTAAAATGAGAGTGTAAGGGCTTACAGTGGCAAATAAGCAAGCCACACAAGAAGTTAGGGGATTTCTTAACTTGCTATTATCGTACGTTTGAAGTACATTTATGTATGACATGTGCCCAGTAGCCGCTTATAAAGTTATGGGGACATGTTTGTTCTAGGGCTTACATGCATGCATGACACCATTGAGTGTGGTAAGAGATAACTATGGTAAACCCAAGATTTGTTATACCTTCACCTTCTCCAGCTAAGAGTATAGAATGGTAGGTAAACCTCAAAGACGTTATACCACCCGCCTGTAAGAGTATAACATAATAATAATCGACATGGTAAACTCCTCTCGTTTCTTTTCAAGTAAGGTACAAGACGTTATACCACCATTGCTTTCGCGTGGATTTGCTACCCATGACATGAGTGAACACTACGAAGTCCTTATGGGTTTACGCGGTGAATAGTCCCTACAGCAAGCGGCATACAAACTATGCGAGGAATACCACGCTACGGTCCACACGGTACTCTACGTGAAATACGAGTCCTGTGAGTAGATTTGCGAACGATATCATGTAAGTGGGCATCCCGCTGATCGGGTGAGCTTCCTATTTTTACGCGTAAATATACTCTTAGTTACCTCATTTTTAGTAAGGCACAAGTAATATCAGAATTTGATTATCATACATGTCTCCCGCTTATTTAAAACTTATGATGTGAATTACAAACATTTTCCGCCACATATTTGGTGCGTACAGCGCGCTAGATCGGACTTCCCCTTCGGGTCAGATTCACGCCGTAGGTAGAGTATAGGTGTAGCTGATCCTCACTCTTTGTGCAGGGATCACCGATTCACCGCCGGGAGCAAAGCTCCAGCTACCTCCTGGCGCCATCCTGCCTGGCGATGGCCTCTGGCTGTTGCACATTCAGGAATGGCAGACCTCGCCCGCCAGCGTATTCCTATGTGCTATTCTTTTGAGGCTCTTGTAGTGCCACATTTCAGTAGTGGGATCGGGGCAACAAAGAAAAAACGATTGCTTTTTTATTCAGGGATAGTTTACTTAAGTGGCCTTGTATTTGGCCAGCCTCGTTGTTATTTCTTATGCTTCTACATTTTATCAATAGTATGTTCCGCCGCTATTCTCTCGATGTATACCAAAGTGGATGCCTGTGTAGTGGCACTGGGTCATGCCCTGGCTCTGGTCGTGGACATAACTGGGAGCATAAAGGAAAATATCAGAACAACTCATAACACACTTCTTATCAGACGCATTCAGATAGAGTGAAAGAATGGAAACTAATCTCTAAATATTCTGCACTCTTCGATTATATTTGCGTATTTACGATACACCGAGCAATCAAGACTCTACTGATACTGGCCCGTGAGACACTTTCCGAGGACTAATCAGCTTCGATACCACTTTTTTGTCACGACTCCGACCTTCGGCCGCGATCGTGTCTTTCACCGGGCACTCCGCCGTATACATCGCAGAATAGAATAAACATACATAAACACATGGCAACCCAGCATATAGTAAACATCATCTACTAGCGCGAAGCGGCCGCCCATGTAATAGCACTTAATCAAAGAAACAGTGATAAATCTCTGTTTCTTAACAAAATTACAAACGTGGATTGCTGCACTTGTGTCAACAATCACAAGGACAGGCTTCGCCATACCCCGAATGTACATAATACCTATCGCAGACGTGGAAAAACCATATTAACAAAACAAGCCTCGGAGGAACGGAATTTCGACACTGCACCAAATGATCCGCAGAATGAGGATCCACCACTGCTACCCCCTACCGCTAAGCATTTGAACGGGGAGTTTCTCGAGTGGAGGGCCGCATAACAACATGGCATTTTTGCATGCAATGGAAAATACTTAAAATACCTCATAAGTCTAAAAATAATCGAGACATGGGCGATAATTTCGGGCCTTATGGTAACATCGCGCTTTTACTAATAATGGTGAATGATCGCTGCATATACTGCATCGCATGAAAATGGTGGAAGCTCATGATCAAAGTAAGGTCATCCGCCTGCAAGATCATTGGGCTAAGCACTCCTACTTCCCAGGGACTATTTCAGCCCTATAGCACGGGTCAGCGCCATGACCCACGAGGGTATTCTGCTCGTGATAGCCGTCAGACTTCACCCAGAGTGGGACTATTTCACTCCGCACGAGCCCTACACTGACTGCATTGCAGGTATTCCTCGCAGACGCTGGCAGTAAATCCACTAATATGCAATGTGCCACAACCCGGGAACGACTCTGAATAAATAATAATATATTACTAGCACAAACCGCTATCATACATAATACAAGCAAAGTTTAAGAAACCCCTTAACTTCTTATTAGTCTTGCTCTAGGCCACATTCTCATTTTAGTTTACTTGTAGTAGCACCTAACATGTCTTTACAATGAAACTCCTAGAATTTAACCCAAGTACTATGTGACTTCTACTCTTAAAACTTTAGGCAATTGACATGCTTAAAATCAATTTGCTTCTTCCGTTAACTCAATGCCTTTATCCTACTTGTTTTACTTAGAGTAAATCTCTCTTTAACTTTCCAGTAAGTGCTAATATAACCAACTTCCCATAAAGTCGTTATATTAACTTCATACTATAAGTAAAATTACATTTTCCTATATCCAAGTGGACTTCTCCAGATTTAAAACGAACAAGTATCATATACTTAAAAACACTCAAGTCCCTTAACCTTGAAAACTTAAGATATCCTTACTACCTTTAAAGAAGGTTGAGTAAATCCTCTAACTCCACCGACTTCGACACTTTAAAACGAGTAGCAGGATACCAAGGTCTTCGCACGCCTACCGCACTATAGGTAAAACTATTCACGGTCAAGACAGAAAGTTTCCACATACTCCTCTTCTAGTCAATCCACTCGCTAAGTCCAATATATATACCGCACGTGAGTACGTCAACCCATAATGACCCACAATACGCTTATTAACCTCTAGTTTTAACGTGAGAATATCCTAAGTAGTAAAGTCACTAAATTCTACCGGTTTTAAAATCGTGGATAATGCTGATTTCCTTTGTTTCTACATTACATCGCCACCTTTCAAGGTCCGACCAACATCCAAACGCCACTTTCAAGGCCCAACAATCCAAAACAATTCAGAAGGGATTACACACCTAATCTTAGATGTGTAAAATTCTGCCTCCACAATGCATAATAACCAACTTAACAAGTTTAAGGTAGTATTTTGGCTACAACATACGCTTACATAACCTTTCTTATCCAATCCTTTCATATCCAAACCATATTTCTTTCGTATTTAAATGTATCTAAGAGCAATATTTACTACTACAAGTTCTTTCTTCTTCAAGCATGCAACAACAAAAAAACCAGCAAAAGAGAAAGAATTGTTACCTGGAGCTTTAGCCAAATTAATCCAACAAATTCACTAGCCCTTTCCACAAACACCACCACAATAACTTCCTGTATGCTCTCACAACAATGCTTCCTTCTTGCCACACTTTCAGATTTTTCTCAAGCCTTGATTTCTCTGATTTTCTAGAATAAGAGCTTCTAATTTTAGAGAGAGAGTGCTTGAAGAATGACCAAGTCTTCAAGACTTCATCAATAACATGACATGCAAAATCGTGACATGATGGACACTTGTTACTCTCTCCCATGGCTTTTTTTTAAAACAAAATGCTGCATTTTTCCACTCACCAGATTTACTCGGGCGCCGTGGGCCGCAGCCCCGGGCGCCGCGGGACAAACCTCCGCAACCCTGGCACGTAACTTCCACGCGCCCCGTGGCTCCCCGACCGAATTATTTTTCCGCCCGATCGCGCACTCGAACTTGTAACTTCCATAACTTTCTCACTCCGATGTCCTATCGACTTAACGGTTATCAAGGCTTATGCTGGAAACTAGACTCAACGAACTACGCATCAGGCTTTTGAAACACCTAGGAACTTCAATGTAACGGGTCATAACCTGCCCCTCAAAGTTGACTAAAACCCGCCCTCAAAACAATCCACAACCTATCTTTCTAAAATTTAAGTCTTACTCCCTTTCGCACGCTCACATGCACGGGCCGTAACTACTGGGTATACACAATAACTTAAGAGAACAAGATTGTTACCTTAACGAGGCCTTAATCCAACTTCAAGATCCAAGTCTCTCCGTAGAAACTTCAGAGCCTCCTCCTCGACACTCCAATCCGCCACTAAGCCCTTAGAAGATCACAAACAACTTTCCTTCTATTTCCAATCCAACTCTAGGAAAGTGACTTAGGTTTCACCTTGCGACTAATACAAAAACGTAATTCTTTCCTGGATCTTTCTAATGGGTAGATACCCTTTAAAATACTCTAGAACCTCGGTTAGCTAAACTGATGCCATAGGCGCATTTCCTGTATTAAAGGTACAAGCAACAACAAACGAAATTTTTCTTCTTGAAACCCTATGAACCCGAGAGAGCAACAACGAGACTTCAAAGTTTTCTTGAAATTTTCTGGGCAAGTGTAAGCTTTGTTCGATACTTCAGTATGTTTAAATAACATACCCGAGGGTCAATATTAGCATTATACGCTGGTAAGGCTTGATGCATCTCTCTACTAAAAGATCAAGTCGCTGGCTCTCGACTAAGTCAACAATATCAAGCCTCTAAGCCCAAAGCAAGACTGTCATCTTAACCTGGTCAAATGACCATTAAATCCATGTCCATTTCGCCCAAGACTAACTATGTAAGGGGAAGTACATCACGTGTCACCCTCCCGCTCTCATCACGTCGCGCAATATTTCGCTTCCCCAAGACATTTCTTCATAGTTCCGGATAAATTTACTACTCAAATCTTGTAACATTTTGAGTTCTACGTGATCGCTCTTATAAAATACGTCCTCAAATTACGGTGTAATAACATTCTTCCTCCTTAGAAACATCTGCCCCCGAAATCGTTCTTTTGGAGTCAAACTTATGTATTAATGCAGCATAGTTCTCTTTACAACCCTACATACTAAATAATGCCACACGTGGGCCACATACATAACACTTAAGCAAAATACTTCAATTAAAACTGACAAGTAAGAGAAATGAATTACCTCGAAGGTTCACGCAGAATAAGCGCCAGGTATCTTCCTCAACATGCCCTCCTCCGCTCCCAAGTCATCTCCTCCTCGCGTTATCATTCCGCCACAAGACTTTGACTAAGCCACATCTTTGTCCGCGGTCGTCGACTCGGGCGACGTAGTATCGCACGCTGACTCTCCTCATACTATAAACTCCTTCATCACTGGACCTCGCTAGCCGGGAAACTCTCACGGATCTCCGATACACTTCCGTAATATAGGAAAACACATGGAAGATCGGATGTACCGCCTTCTTAAACTGGCGGCGCATCCAACTCATAGACAACTTCCGCCTACTCTACGATGACATTCCCGGCCCAACGCACTCGCAAGGGCTTTCCTTCTTTTCCAACCTCTATCACACCCTTCATGGGCGATACCTTCAAGACCCAATCATCTACTCAAACTCCAAATGTCGACGCCCGATTATCCTCAGTATAAGTGAGACTGGGCCGACTAGCCAAGTAACAGCTTCCTCCCGGATAAGTTTCATCTTATCCACACCGGCATCAATCAAGTCCGGGGCCAACTAATCGAACTCGCCCACGTCGAACCAACCAATCGACGACCTACATTTCCATCCATACAAAGCCTCATATGGCGCCATCTGAATGCTAGAATGGTAGCTGTTGTTATAAGCAAACTCTATAAGAGGCTAATGATCCTCCCAGCTACCCCTGAAATCAATAACACAGTCCCGCAGCATATCCTCGTTATTCGGATAAGACGCCTCTCCCGCCCCACTCGGCCTCCATGAGGATTTAAACATGCAAAGATCGAGACTCACCTGTCCCTAACCCCTTTTCGAAAGACCTCCGTAAGTTAGCCAGAACCGCTCTCTGCTTCAATATAATCGACATAGGAACTCCGCGCCTCACAATCTCCCGATATACAATCTAGTATAATCCTTCACCAATACAGTAGCCCGATCGGGAAGAAAGCTGGCTGATTATCACAACGTCCGACAACAACTCGGGATGGAATCACACTTCTCTCGAGTACGAGGGTAACCTCAGAACAAAATCCATGTTGATCACCTCCCACTTCCACGCTTCTATCAATAAGTCGCAATAAAACTCGACCCGCTTCGTGCTCAACTCGACTACCGACAATTGCGACACTACAACAAAACTCGCCACGCCCCTTAGGCCATTCCACCAATACATACATCCGAGGTCATGGTACATCTTAGTCGACTCCTGATGAATCACCGAGTAACGAAAGCATCAGCAAAGCGCTTTCTCAGTAACCGCCGACGGTCCTCGCAACATCGCTTAACACACACTGCCTCTCAAATCTTAGCACTCCATCAGCGTTACTCAAATAGACTCTTCTCCTCTCGAAGAGTCTTCGTATATCGATACCGTATCATAAACCGGGTCCTCAAATCGCCGCCTGCTTCACCTCATTAACGATGGAAGACTTCCGACAACTCACGTGCAACCTCGGCATCTACTATCATTCGTGATTTCAGACTTACAATCGAACCTCAAGCTGCTCATAGTCAATGATGGATCCTGATGACCAGGTCTCGCTTGTCCGCCGCATTCTCCGGCTGCACTTCATCGCATCTATGACTCAAAGCATCTCGCAACCACGCTTTTTGGCTTTTCCCTTTTGACGGTATGCGATATCAAACATCATAATCCTTTAACAACTCTAACCACCGCTCTTCGCCGCAAGTAAGTCTAAAGCCCTCGCTCGAAGATGTACTTGCAGGCTCTTATGGTCAGTATAAATATCCACTATGTAACCCCAGATAAATAATGCCTCCAAATCTTTCAAGGCATGTAATAATCATGCTACTAACTATAAGTCGAGTAGGTATTCCTCTCATACGCCTCAGAGTCGCCAGGGGAAGCATAAGCTATTACCCTACCGCGTCATGCATCAATACGCACTTCCCAGCCCGAAGGCCCGTGCGATCACAATAAATCACGCATTTTCTAACCCCGAATAGTAACAATCTGAGGCTCGCCCTGCCAACTTTTCCTTCCAAGAATCGAAGTCTCCTTCTCACACGCTTACGCCCATCGAGCAATTCTTAGGTCGCTTAGTCAGCCTGTGTCAACGGCCGATATCGGGGGGTTTAACTTTCTCTGGCACAAACTTCACGCCGATAACAACCCGCCAAAATTTCTAAGAAACTTCGCACTCCTCCGTCGGAGTAGTGAGGTCTCACCAAGAATCGATCACTTCACCTGTGCCGATTAACTAACACCGTCATACCATAACGCGCTCCTTAAGAATGCCACATCGAGGCCAACTAAAAACTCACACTGGAAGAATTGGCAAACAATCAGCTACCCGAGGATCCCCAAGTACCGCCTTCGCCGATCTCGCATGCCCCGCCTGCGCGGCGCTAATAAAACCAGGATGTCAATCACATGAATACTATAACAAACGATCCAAAAATGGCCGAACACCCGCTCATCAAATCCATAATATACCGCCAGAAAGGCTGTCAAACCGAAGACATCACCTCCGAACTTCATAGTTCCCATACCCTGGTCCCGAATGCAGCTTTGGATATTCGGTTTCTAACTCACACTGATGAGCAACTGCACTGAGGGCTCTTATCTGAGAAACACTCTCGCACTCTACAACCAAGTCAAACAAATCATCAATCCTCGGGAGGCATCTGCTTCATGGTTACCTTATTCAGCCACTGTAATCAACACACATACACGTTCCATCCTTTACAAACAAACTACGCCTCTCAGGAGAAACACTAGTGCCTGATAAAGCCTTTTTCTCAGCCAAATCTTTTCTGGGCCGGGTCCTCTTCAACTCCTCACCCCAAGAGCTATGCCATTCTGCAGACGGGGCAATAGCATATAGCATAGCCGAAGTGAAACCGCAACATATCAATAGCAAAACTCAACTCTCTCCTCGCGGAGTGATAAATTTATCGTCCTGGAATACATCCGAAAACTTCTAATCCACCGGGAACTCGATCAAGAACTCGAACCTCAAATTTCTTCCTCAATCGAATACCCGGAACCTGGTACGAGCAGATGTGATCTTTCTGCACCATCTTCCTAGCCTTGAGGTAAGAAATAACCCACCTCGCGACGCCAGACCGCTTTTTTCCACTCGAGCAATCAAGGCTCACCAGAAACTCGAATCGACCAACTCGTTTTCATAGCCAACGCGAGCATAATGCAAGAAAGCAAATCAATCCACTACCCATAATGACGCCAAAATCGCACTTACCTTCCAACTTCGATTGGTGTTCTGTTGCGTAAATCACGACTATAAATAAAACACTCGGCAATTTCTTGAAGATACCAAGCCACGAACACCGATCACCGAATCGCGTAGGGGCTACCTCAAAAGGCTCTATCGACACCGGCCATCCCCGATTCTACCAAAGAAGGTAAGGGGGGACACATAGTGGACACAGTGTAGAACCTGGATCTATTGAAAGAGCATAAACGCCGTCAAAGATAAAATCAATAATGTACCACGACGATTTCCGGGAAGCTCTCCCGATCCTACCATCGCAATGCTGGAGTGGATTTATATACGGCTCAGGATCACTAGAACTAGACTCCACCACGCACTCCCGCCGCGCTCACGCCGGCCCGCATACACTCGCCCGGCGCATAATCACAAGGTTAAGACACAAATAAATCGACTGTTTACCAATCCATACCACCCATGCCGCCTGCCTGACAATCTCTTCTTCAAAACGGCCCCGCCGGCATTACAGAGTAATAAGTCTCGAGAGAACACGCACACTTCTACGTGATGGGGAATCTACCACACCGACTACACCGAGGTAGCGTGGCTCTCATCTCGATCGGGACCCCGCCTGGAACCCAAGCCTGAGCCTCGACCGCTCAATAACCCGACCAATCAAATCCTCCCGCCGTAAAAACCGTAGAAGGAGCACTCAGGCGTCTACTTGAAATGTGGGGACTGCCACGCCGAGGCCGCCCGCCTGGTAAAATCACCTCAAACCCCGCTGCCCCGCCTCTGGGTCGGGTTTGAGTCCGGCTGATCCTCTCTCTCTCTGGCCCCGATCCCCTCAAGTGCATAAACACGATCCGGCACATCCATACCCCGGGCCAAGCGGCCACTCTAAGCATGCAGCAGAATCAGGCTGACGGCTCTAGCCTTCATCATATAGCGACAACTCTCTGTCTCCTTACATGCTACCATAATTGTGAGCGACATACCGCCAAACGCACGCAGAGCCAAACCTGTCAAGTTGTACTCTCCGGTCATGGGCCTCTCATTCTCGCTCCTTCAATGTCAGCACTCCATCCACGCTGGCTCTCCTCATCTCGTGAGGCAAAAAGTGACTGGCGAAGGCCTTCAGGAACTCATCCCAAACAAATTGGAGCATCTACACTTCTCTAGACAGCCTCCTATGACTCAAACCAGCTCAACGCAACATCACGTGAACCTGGGTGAAGCAGGCTAACACAATCCGACTGCTCTCCGGGAAGGCTCCCAAGCACTGCATAGTCCTGGTCAGACTGTTTAATAAACTCCCGAGGATCCTCTCGCCTCGAATCCATAGTAACCTGGTGGACGGGCAATCCCAGAATGTCACGACCCAACCTGGCCCGCGGGACCTGTGCTCACCTCGCACTCCAAGTAAGATAATACATTTGTAGGTAATCAATGGACTTTAAAACAAGACATACATGATATAATATGAGAAATGAAATGCTTATCTCGAGAAAACTTGTCTTTCTAAGATATATATATATAAACTTAAAATCAACAAGCTATATCCTTTACAAATTTCCGCCTACAACATATTTACAGACTTCCTAAGAATGATATGAGCAAACAATCAAGTGGATGGTGCTCCCGCCAAACTCTCGAATTCTGTGTGTAGCTTACGGCAACGCATAAATGACTATACCACCTGATAAGCCTCCTAGAAACGCGAGCTTCCCAAATCACGAATCAGGACTCTAAGAGCGAGGATCAACACTCAGGTACCCCACCGCGCAGACGCAACGTGAAACTTCGGGCGAGGTCAGCACAAATGCATTAAGTGACGCTAAATCAAAATATCAGAAATGTAAATCATAGTGAGTCTATATAAAGCTGTGAGACACGTATTGATAAATTCCAACCATACAATACAATAAATAAGGGGGCAATATGTCAAGTCGTGGACTTCACGCTTCTAAAGTTATCACTCAAATACAACTATGGTCTCACGCCCACAACATCAATCATGCCCGCGGGAATACTCCTTCCTCACCGCTTCGTTAGCAATGGCGGCATGAATATAAGCATTTATGGAATACATTATGAACACCAGGTCCCACTCGTAATATAATAAAACCGCATGACGGTAAGTACGAAGGCATAGCCATTACTAAAAAACCTCACAGCACTAACAAGGTCGTTAAATCAGACACGAGATCTGCCTTCCACTGGCCACGCATCGGTTCGCCACTCACCCGCAAAGATCTAATGGCAACGCGCCTAGTCTCCGAACTTCCCGCGTATCCGCATAGGCCACTCACATAGGCCCGCACGAGGTATTCCTTCCAGACGAGCGGGGTAGCTTACTCCCTGCAACGCCCCGACTCGCAAATCGCATGGCCACATGTAATCGCACGCACCACAGCGTACCGCATTACACTAACTCCGAAATCCTCGTGTGAGCCCGCACGGGTCATACGCCCGCTACGAGGTATTCTCCTGGAATCATAGGTCACTACAGCATCTACCGAAGGTCTACCTCAGATCGAGGGCGCACTAACTCCCGCAATCATGTTTCACAAGAGCGAGTGATATAATACTAACATAATGTAATTATCGCTAAAACAAACATAAGTACAACATGCGGAAACCCCTTTTACAAACATCACAAGATACTAACACACGTAGCATCCTGCACATGTTTACTTCTATCAAATCAACAAGAGAAAATATTGGCATATTATCACAAACCTAAACACAATCAAGTTATTCACACAAGGTATTTCTACTTTATGTTAACACGTCTGGTTTTTATCCCTGAAAGTAATTTCGATACATTAATCTCTTTAAAAGCATCCGCTTTCTATCTACAAAAGTCACATAATAATTGGTAGTATGTAAAATAGAGGACTATCTTGGCAAGTAAACCAAAACACTTCCCTTTGTAAAAATCAAGTAAACAACATTAGGCTTTCCTAAACGCCTTCAAGTTTGCCTAATTCTGCACTGCTCAAGTTTCTCACTTTTTCGAAAGCAGTATCATAGTCTAATTGATCACTAATGATATAATTCTCCTTTAAACAATTTGAGAAACATACGCCTATATGTAGCAAAGTTATTCTCATTATAACAATCTTATTAAAGCAAAACATGATCTAGGGAAATGTAATATCATTTTGTTCATCTATCTTAGCTTCTACGCATTACGGTTTCTACCGGTTTTACTAATACTTAATTAGTCAATACATTTCTATTAACGGGCCAGTAGGGTTTGTTCAATACTTATTCCGATTTCCAAATCAAGAAACATTATTCCTTTTAAAACCATGGTACTCATTATCACGAATGAGGTTTCATACACTTTTTAACAAAACTATTAATTCTAATTAAGTCAAGTCTCTTATCTTTTAAGATCAAGTCTCTTAACTTCTAAAATCATCAATAAATCATTCTTTTATCTCTCTTAAGCCGTTATACCTAACTTCCCATAAAGTCTATATAACTCTTAAGCTTTTTAAACTAAGTATTACTCTTCTTTCAAAAAGGTTTCTTAACCTTCCCTTCGAGATACTTCAAGATTCTTATTATCTGTGCTTAAGTCAAAAGACATCGCTGTGAAAAACTAACGCTCATTAACACACGCATGCTTCACCGCATTAGCGGCATATTCTTTTAAAATATCATGCTCAAGAGGATACGTGAAGAATCAGCATACCTCATGCGACGAATATCGGATCATTAGCAAAACGCCTAACCGCTTGGTTATCCCCGCTAGCCTCTTGTCCACCTTCAAGCATCACGCCACTCAGCAAAGACTCAACCCATAAACCCGCTATATAAGTCTCATCAACGAATTAGACTATTACATCGTGAGAACATTCTAAGCTTAGAGGCTTCTATCTCTACGGAAAATTGAAGCAGCACTTCCCTACCCGCTGGTTAAGCATACACAAGTTCATCGTAGAATACACAGCCATGTAAGTAATAAACAATCTTTCTTCTCTTATATATTCTTCCATACGTGATTTCTGGCCACAATTCTTTGATCAGAATATCCTTCTGGTTACAGGGGTCAATTTCACTCATAATCTTAAATTCATTTCTATACTACTAATATGTACTCTAATTACAATATAAGGACAAGAGAGTATTACTTCGATAAGCCCAAAATTATCCAAGTTAAATGTCATTCCGAACTACAACGCTTAGCTCCTACCTCCAGGCGCTCCAACCTGCCCCAAACAACCCTTGAAGTTCTACGCAGACTCTCTTTCTTAATACTTCAACCCTATCAAGATTTGGTTTCTGTTTTTTGTGGACTCAAGGGAAGTATAATAGTATTTCGGCTTAAAGATATAAAGCGTGTAACTCGGGAATACTACAAGCGTATTTCCAATCCAAGGTATTTTTGGAATAAGATTACCACTGGAGAATACTTTTCTACCATGGTGTATTACGAGAACAAACACCACTGTGAGTGGGGTAGGTTTCGCTGAAGCACCCCTAGGAGGGGTATACCTCTCTACCAAAAGGCGGCCTCTGCGGCGGGTGTCGCTGGATTTAGAAACTACAATGTTGCGGTGGTGGTTTTCAAGACTTAGAAATTGTGGATGTAGTTAAGTCTTCACAAAGGGTATTTATAGGCCAATCAATCTGCCAAGATCAAGCCAAGTGGTAGGCAGTGCTGGTAGGGTGAGTAGATTTTAACCCATGCCAGTACTTTATCCCAACTACCACAAAATATCACAAATATCCTACCAACTCGACCCTCAAATCGGCCCAAGATCGCCCACAACAACGTTCACTCATGGTGTGACACACTGCCACTCCCGCTGGTCCAAAATATTTCATCTCCTCGGAAAAAATCCGGTGAAAAAAATATAAAATGACATAGCCGTATTTTTCCTTTTCGCAAAAGTTTCTTTGTAAAACGCTTCGGCCAAAAAAAAACGATTCTTTTCTTGCACAGAACAAAATTTCGGGCCCTGCTCAACTTAAGGCTCAAACTTCACACGCATGCGCATCTCAATGACATACTGGTAAAATACCTGGTACAACATTCTCCCTCCCTTAGAAACATTCCGCCCCGAATGTTCCTTCTAAGTCTCAAAACATACATACGCCAAAAAGATAGTTCTTACTACTATAAGCTCCAAAAAACAATCATGCCACAACCGCCAAGTAGAATAAATACACGCAAGCAAATACTTAATTCAAGTCCACTTATGGCGTAATTTCACCTCCTCACATCACAAAGACTCCCACCCAAGGGCATAAAAGATACCCTTCAGACCTTCACTTTACAAAGTTAGAAATGATCACATCTAATGCTCTTAACACATGCTCGCTTCTTCCCTTACTGTCGTTAATTTTCTCGCATTAACTCAACTCTTTCTCATAATTTATCACATTTCTATATCGCTTCGTTTCCAAAATCTCCGGTTAATACCTCCAACTTGATCATCATTAATCGAACACTGACGGATCTCCTATACTTTTCCGCCAACACAACAACATACGAAAGAGACTGGACATAACGCTTTCCTACGGGCTTCTGACTAAAGCTAACATATAGGCAACCCGGCCTATTCTTCACATGATCCGAAAAGTGCCCAAAGTGAATTTCTGCAAAGTGGAAAGTCTCCACATCGCTTTCCAAAACTCACACCTCTTCCGCGCTGTACTTTCAAGCACTCCACTGCACAACTCAACCTCCAAGATCGGGCCATTATCCGCACGACTTCTCTCGGCTTCACTTCTGGAGCCGCCAATAACCTCTTCTCGATAAGCTTCACCTTATCCGCGCATCCCGGCTAAAAACACCATTAGCGAATTCAATTATCTCGAACTCTTGCCAACATCGAACCGACGATCAAGAACCTATACTCCGCCTCTACATGCGCATTAAGCCATGCGCGGATATCCGACATCGGAGTATGGTAGCTATTATAATAACACACTCAACCAAGAAAGCAGTACGACAACTTATGCACTACTAAATCCAAACACTGCCCAGGCGAATGTGATATCGGAGGCTCGCCTCGAAGTTCCTAACTCCCGCCAGTAAAACTTCCAAAAAGAAATAGCAGAATTCTGGTTTCCATCGGTCACATGCAGGAAAGTGAAAGAGTGCGACCGCAGCAACCTTTCCTAATATAACATCCCGCATAACTCCTCTCGCCGAGTGCATTTCGGTCCTGGATCAAAGACAAGACGGTCGACCTCACCTCGCCCGACCATCGGCTCAACGCATCCACGCAACTCAGACGTGTTAACTCAAACTCAAATCGCCTAACACCCCGCGTGATTACCACCACCGAAGCGACCACTCCTCAACCGATTTTCACCACAATACAAAGCCGCAGGTCGACCCGCGACGGCCCCTCAACTCCGACTTCCGCTATCGCCGTTAGAAAACACTGCTCCCGATCCTAACAATCTCACATCGAGTCACGAAAAACCTGAGCGGTATTCTTAGCCCAACTATCACACAACATATCTCACGTGTACTATGCACTGGAGCACAGGCCAAACATAAGTAAATACATCTTTAATTACTCTTGGTGACGATGGCCTTACCTTCTGGGCGTCTTGTCTACGATAAAACTTGGCTAATTGGCTACACCTTCCCTATCCCCAATCTTTAACACCCTTTAACTAATCCCTGCATGAATTCTAATCACAACTAACACCACGCCATCATAAGACTTAAGATACACTCATCTTGTCACAACATATCTTCCTGCAGGCTGGCGATATACTCAAAGATTCACCGCTTCACTCCTCTGCCGTTTAATCAATCCGGCCTCATCAATGCGATATGCAAAACAAGTCGCCTAAAAGTACGACACTCCCCACAACGACATCTACCACACCCGCTACACCGAAAGTGGCGTGGCTCTTCGGCACAACCCTTCTCTCCGAGCGCCATCAATCCGGCAAACTAATCGGGTGTTCCGAGTCCTCTAACTAGACATCTTTTCGACATACGGTACGGCTCATTCTGACCGCAGTAAAACAAAGACTAACAACAAGATGTACATTCCCCGACGACGCTTCGCTACATCGTGGAACATCTGGGAAAAATCAACCTACCGGGCTGTAACCTACGATAGCCGCTAATCGTGAGCTCCCGAGTTCGACTAACTCCGCATACCCCCGAAAGCCCCGGCGTCTCAGTGAGGACCACTGCAGCACCGGGCGAGGTGCACGATATCCTCACTCACGAGGCCGGTATGATCCGCCGCGAAAGCGCTTACCAAAGCGACTTCGCTGCTCCGCCCTCTTCACGATTCTGCGTTAACCTGCTGATCCCTAACGCTTTCGGTCGCTGGGCCGGCCATAGGCTCGCACGCGTGCTACATGCCTATGCCTCGATCAAGAGCTACTTGCACAACCTCTTTCTTAGATATTCATCGCGCCGCGATAAATCGAAACATAAAATACTTCCGTTGTTAATTTCCTACTGAGAAAATGCGGCGCTTCTTTCGCAATCCATACTTTCAAGCATCGGGTCGCGACTGGCGTTCAAATATTATGGCCGCAGAGAATCGCCAGCCGCTTATGCTAAATCCGCCGTCACACATGACGCCGCGAATCCCCTGAACGTACACCACCTCAGCGGCTGATTTATCGGGGCTCAGGCTCCTCGTTAACCCTTCTCAGACTTACTGGGCAGGCCTCCTACCGCCTTTCCCTTGTGCTGTGGTCGCTTTACGCGAGGCATACCCGTAGGAAAGAATTACGACATGCTAGAGTGGTCCAACTTATAACACAAGCCTCTAAGGCACGATCTCTGGAGTGGTAGAAGAATGGAAACAATCCTAAATATCTCTATGTAGCCTCTCGACATCGCGGGCGACAACACACCGATAATCAAGACTCATCGATACTCATGGTCCCGCGTAGACACTTTCCGAGGATTAATCGTCTTCAGACACCACTTTGTCACGCACCCAACCTTGCCCGTGGATCGTGCCTACCGTCGGCACCTGGGCAGATACACGTGAGTAATCATGCAATATAAACAAGACATGATATAATATGAAATGGAAACATGCTTATTCGAGAAAAACTCGCTTTCTAAGATATTATATATATATATAAAACTTAAAACCGAATAAAGCATCCCTTTTTTACAAAATTTCCCCGTCATAATAAGATTACATGTGCACTTTCTTGGTGAATGATATGATAACAATTATGCGGGATGTATTCTCGCTTAATTACTCTCAATGTAAGTGCACGGCAACGACAGGGACTATACACTGTATAAGCTCTCCGAGAAACGGAGCTTCCTAACCTAATCATGCACTCCTAAGTAGCCGAGGATCAACACCGCGCACTCTCATCACTCATGCAGACGGTAACGCAGACTTCGGGCCGAGGTCAAAGAGGCAGACAATAAAACAAGTATGCGAATCAAAATATCGTGAAACGAAATCATAGTAGTCTATATAAAGCAGAGACATGTATGATAACCAAACTACGCTTCACAATAAATGGGCCATGTCAAGTCGTGACTCACGCCTCAAAGTCATCACTCAAATACAATCACGGGTCTCACGCCCACAACATCAATCACGCCTGTGGAATACCTTCCTCACCGCGGCACTTCATGATATAAAAGCACCAAGGAATACACATGAACACCAGTCCCACCTGTGTCATAATAAACCGCATTTCGGTAAGTGACGGCGCATAGCCGACTACTAAAACCCACAGCATTCGGGCCAGCGCGTCATAAATCAGATTACGAGATCCGCCTCGCCACACGATCGTTCGCCATCGCGCGATCTAACGCGCGCTTCAGTCCTCGAACTTCCCGCATCCCGCATAAAGCACTCACATAAAGTTCAGATGAGGTATTGTCACACTCATTCGCTCCGATCAGCCTTACCGGCACCCAAGTAGTCATACATCGCAGTAATCGCCAATATAAAACAAGATACGAAACACTTTATAAAATAAGCATACGCTTTATGCGAACAAACGCCGCTTTCTAAGCATATATATATAAATGTGGTTTAGCGCTACATCCGATAACGCATGCATAAACATGACTACGCACTTCAAGGAAATAACAACTACTATGGGCGGACAGGTTCCCGCCACACCGATCAGATAAACTATCTACAACAGTGGAGATCATACCTAAAAGCAGAGCTCCTAGAAGATTGAGCTCCCGACACCAACGCAAAGAGATCCTAAGGACGTGGATCTAGCACCCGGCCGCTTCACCGCGGATTTAACGCAAATTTCGGGCGAGGCCAACATAACAAAAATTAAGCATGTGAAACTATAAAGTACTTTAAATGAAATCAAAGTATTTAAAACCTTTTCACAAATATAATCTTTCCTAATTGCACATAGCTACATATCACAAACAATAACAAGTAATAGAAAAATCAGAATGTGTCTAGTCTAGCCGCGAATGATCAAGAAGGCCAATCGCCTATAGTATCATTCCGCGTTTAGTCTCGACTTTCGCACCGCAGAAGTCACACATGCACTCGGCACGAGGTATTCTCGACGGCAACAACCCTCAAGATCCGCCTAGGCTCCCACTCGCATAGCCTCAAAAGACCGAGATAGTCTTACTGCATCGTGATAGAAACTTCTCCCGTGATCAAGCAAACACCCGAATGATCAACTCGAGCATACCGCTGTTCGCGATAGTCTCACAGATCGTGATAGTCGATAGACCAAGATCGCGGGCACGCCCCAGATAACAATGGGGTAGCGATACAACAATACAACGATTTCACTTAAAGGCTAGCAACGAAGCACGCAAGAATGCACCTTACACAAAGATTTCAAGACACTAACACATAGCATCATAATATGTCTACTTATCAAACAATCTTACTACACTTAATCAAATCAATACAAGGCTTTTATAAACAACAAGTAAATAGCCTTTTATCTTTCTTAAGTCAGTTATACCTAACTTCCCATAAAGCTAGTATAACTCTTAAGCTTTGTTTTAAAACCAACTATTTATCTTCCGTTAAAATACGATTCAAAGAGTTCTTTGAAATGCATCAGATTCTTATTATTCAGCTAAGTCAAAAGACATTGCCGTGAGTTATTATTCGTACAGCGCTTAAGTCAAAAGACATTGCCGTAGTTATTATTCGCTTAACACAGACGCCTACCGCATCATATATATATGTTAAAATATCATGCTTAGAAGAATCACATACCTTTCGCCAAAACCTCCCGCCAAGTCAATATGTCGCGCAAGGAATCAGCCTATAATAGTCACTGCATCTATCAAAGTCTAGACTACTCAAGGTCATTCTAAAACAGAGGGTTCACAATTCTACTGAAAGTCAAGTGAAAGACAACCCTACCCTTGAGCTATATAAGTTCATCGTGAAAACAAATTTTCATGTAGCATAGCTCAATTCTATTCGTAATATTCTTCTAAGTATTTAATACTTATTCTTATACTACTACAAAGATGTATTCTCTAATTCAAAAGAGGGTTAGGATTAGTTAGTTCTGCAGTTCCAATAATATCCTAGATAAAGTCACACCGAGCAAGGTTTAGCTCCTGTTGCACGCTCCAGAGTCTAGTTAAACCTTAGAAGTTCTTCACAACTTCTACAAAGGACTATGGATTTGGGCTAGGTATTTTGGGCATTATAACAATACTAGAAGACAACTTTTCTACCAAGGAGTGGGGTAGATTTCGCCAGGGCTAGTGGAGGCTGCCTCGCCAAGCTCACTAAAAAGTGGTGTTGGACGAAAAGGCTAGGGAAAGGAGAGATTTTCAAGACTGAAAGATTTGTGGACTAAGAACTCTTCATCTTAAAGGTATTTATATCAAGACACGCCAACCAATGGCCAAGATTTAGCCAAGTGCTATGTGTGTGTAAGGTCAAGATTAGGCAAGTGTACCTAGCCAACTTGCACACAAAATATCCTACCAACTACTTGACAAAATCACTCATCCATTCGCCCTAAGAACGCCTCACATCCATCAATGGAGGTGACAAGGTCGCCTCCCGCTGTCCAAAAATGCTCGCCTCTAAAAATCCAAAAATTAGAAACGTGCATAGCCGAATTTACCCTACGAAGTCGTGGAAACGTCATTTGAAAAACTATTTGTTTCATGAGTCGCCTAAAAACGCCCGCCTCAACTTTAAGGCTAACCTTTGTGAGACGTATTCTCACGCATATACTCGAAATACGTATAACTTTTGTACGTATTCCCATAAAGCTAGTATAACTCTTAAGTTTTTAAAACCAAGTATTACTCTTCTTTTAAAAATAGCTTCTAATTCTCAACTATTTCAAGATTATTATTATTCGCTTAAGTCAAAAGACATTGCATAACCACGTTTCAATTAACACACGACGCCACCGCACTACATAGTTATACACATATCATGCTAGAAGAGATAGTAAGAGGTTCACATACCTCGCGACGATTATCGACTATAAAGCAAATCGCCTCCACTGCCATAACCCGCCATTCGTCCACCTTCTCAAGAGCACGCCACTCACGTAACATTCAACCTATACAGTTATACAAGATATCAAAGTCTAGACTACTCTCAGAGAATAAATCTAGATACACGATCCTACGGAAATCGTGAATTCTTCACCCACAAACTACATGTTTCATCAGAATACACCCCACGTAATTAGCTCAGCTTCTTCTTAAATCTGTGCTTAAGTCCAAAGCACGTTATACCCCGTGAGTTGCAGTGGTATGTATAGGACGCACGCATTTAGAGTACTACAGAAATTTTGAAAGAAAGAAAGACGCGAGTTTTCACTAAAAGTTTCCTGCTATTTCAAGAAAAAGGTTCGTTAACGGGAATTGATTCCCAGATTTGGTATTCGACTTCATAGATTATATTAGAATTTTGAGATTTTATTTTCTGAATGGTCACTGGGCCCACGGAGAAATTTACTTGAAGGCCCACTTTGTTTTCGAGATTTTGGCCATCAGGATATTTTTCGAAGACGCTGAGGGTTTGTGAGGTGACACGTGTCACCCCGCCAGTGGCTCGCCGAATGACATTTGTGCACATCACCCTGCTAGTCGTTCGACTAAACGCTTTATGTAACTCATGCGGGGAAAATTCCGCTATGTCGCTTTGTATTTTGCGGATTTTTCCGAGCGATTTAAACATTTTGGGATCAACGAGGTGACACTTGTCACCCCGCCGACTCGTAGCTGAAGCCTGGGGACGAATTCACGCTTTGCTTGGCCTTGTTTTGTGCAATGTTTGTGCAATGTTTGGGCTTGTTTTCGCGAGCAGGTCTAGGTGCACTCGCTTGATCTCGCCTTACACTTGCCTTGCACATGGCTTGATTCGCCATCGTTGGCTTTGTTTTGCTATAAATACCCTTTATGTCATTTAACTCTTCATCCACAAACTAAACCTTCCAAGCCTAAAATCCTCCTCCTTCTAGGTCGTAGTTCGCCCAACTCATCCCCTTTGAGAGTCTTGGCCGAGGCCTCCTCCTCTCATGCTCGCCGTGGGTACCCCCTAGCCTAGTTGTTTTCGTGATAATACCCCTTTGTCATGGGTATAGAAATACTCCCTAGTATTGTTATAATGCCCAAAATACCTTAGCCTTGTACCTTGTAGTATTCCAAAGATACCTCTATACGTAGAGCCCTAAATACTACCTTTGTCCTTTTAGTCTCAAACCGAAACCCTAAGGAAATCTTCATACTTGGTCAAGATTCGAGCAGTAAGTTGGGCAGAACTTCTAAGGGTTGTTTGAGTGGCTCGAGCGCACTGAGTGAGCTAAACCTTGCTCAGATCGACATTATAACTTGATAATTTTGGGCTTGTCGAGGTAATTATCTGTTCTCTATTGTAATTGGAAATTACATGTTTGTTAGAATATATAGTCATGATACTATATACGGAACTATACTTAGTATTCGCAATGTCTTTGACTTAAGCCCAAGAATAAAGAATCAATCGCATCAGATTTACATAGATCAGACAGCAGACTTGTGTAGTATTGTCAAATTGTACACGCCCGCTAGACGTAAACCCCGTTGGCTTCGTAGCCTACTGTTAGAGAGAGATTTACGCCGCCACAAGTGGGAGTGTCACGAATTTTCTCAGAAAGATAGAACTTGTGTTTTGGGGTTAATAGACGCCAGGACCTTTATAGTGAAAGACTAAGAGTAGCGATTTTACTCGAGGAGAAAGTGGCTAGCGCGTTGTAAGATTGGAGCATTTTGCTTATCGTCGATAAATCGTCGCGAGGTATGCGAACCTCTTCCTATCTCTTCTAGCATGATACGTGTGAACTATGTAGTACGGCAGACGCATACGTGCTAAGTGATTTGTTGGTTTAAAACATGTATGTTATAATAGCTTTACGGAAGAAGTTATAACGACCTTACGTAGTGAAAATGGTTTATCACGTTGTAAGTTAAGAGACTTGATCTTATAAGATAAGAGACTTAACTTATTTGTTTTAATGGACGTGCTACAAACCTCATTCGCGAGTAACGAGTACTGGTTTTAAAGGAATAATGTTTTATCGATTTCTGGAATCGAACGTGTATCGGCTGCACCACCGCAATAAGCATAAAGGAAAATGTATTAATAATGACGTGTATTAAAACCAAGAGAACCTCCATCCGCATGTAAGCTAAGACAGACAAAATGATATTACATTTTCTAGATCACGGTCAGAATAAGATCGTTATAAACAAGAATAAACTACTCACATATATGACATATGTTACTCAATTGTTCTAAAAGGAATCAAGTGATTAAGTTTGGGAACTATGAAACCATTTGAAACGAAGCTCGAGTAATCAAACTAGGCAACCGAACTTAGGAAAAGAATGTTGTTACTTGATTTTGAAAAGGAACGGGTTGGTCATTCTAATACTACGTATCGTGACTTTTATAAGAATGGATCTCTTTAAAAGAACTTAACGATGTAGTACTTCGGGGTTAAAACCCGACTTGGCATAAAACGAAACTTGCCTATGCTTGTCATGAAACTTGCCTATGCTTGTCGCGGAAACTCGCCTACGCCGCGATTTATAGCCTCATTGCGCAAGTGCGGTATTTCGCGTTACCGCCTCTCGATGCAGGCCGACTTGTCGAGAACTTACTCGACGCGGCAGCACGGAGAATTCCACGCATGTTTCCATTTTGATTACCGCTTGTTGTTGATGTCACACGGACATGTCTACACCGACGCAGATTCCGGCACGCGTTACGCGTCGTTGATTACCCGATATATTGTTATCGTGGTTACATACATGCCTACACCGAGGTAGAATTCCGGGCACGCGCTACGCGCAGGTTGATCACCCAAGATATTATCGTTGACGCCATACGGACGGTTCACACCGAGGTAGAATTCCGGCACGCGCCACCGGGCATTGGTATTATTGTCGCATCATGACACGCCTACACCGATGCAGACTCCGGCACGCGCCACGATGCGAATACGATTGATGCCGCTGGCGCGACCCATAGTTATATTTGAGCGACGGCTTGAGGCGCGAGTCCTCGATCGATATGATCGCTTATGTCGCGAATCAGAGTTTGTTATCATACATGTCTCCCGCTTATATAGACTAGTATGATTTCATTTACGTGATTTTACGCCACATACTGCACTGCCAGATCGACCTCCTTCGGGCCGCTCACGCCGCAGTAGAGGTACATCGGCCGTGATCCTCGCCTAGATCTCGCCAAATGGGAAGCTCCGCTTTCTCCGAGGCTTATCTTTCAGATGTGTTCCTCGAGTCAGGGTTCTTGTACATTCGTGGTACGCATGGCCCCGTCCCGCCATAGCTTGTAAATCTTGTAGGTCTCGTAGATCACGCAAGTGTGGTTGTAAAAGGATTAAATTGCTCGCTTTGAAAGAGTTGTATTTATTTATGTTATCGAAGGTAACCGCTGGTCGGGCCTCGCTTATGTTCATATATCTTGTTTCTTGTTAAAGTTTTATTTTCCGCCGTTTTCTCGATTTAACGATCACCAGTGGTGCCCGATAAGGCACCAAGAACGCCCCGAACGGGTCGTTACAAAAGTGGTATCGAGCGCTTAATCTCTGAAAGTGTCTACGCACCGTTCAGTAGTCTGATTATCGGCGTGTTGCGGCACCACATCTATAATCGAGGTCGCAGACATTTAGGATTGGTTTCATTCTTCTCATTCCGAGATCGTGCCTTAGAGCCGTGGTTGTAAGTCGACCCCTCCGACGATCTCGCTTTACCGCTATGCCTCCGCGCAAGGCAACCAGAGCCTGGGGGCAAGGCACCGAGGGTGCCGCTAGTGAGATACAGAGGAGTACGAGGCGCAGTCCGACAAAGACTGAGGTCAGGCTTCGACGGTTTTCAGGACGCCGCCACTTCAACAGAGTTTAGAGTCACAGCAGGTCAGCCGAGACCGCAGCACCGAGCCTCCAGCCCCACACCGGGCGAGGAAATGGGTTACGCGAGACGTGGCTTGCCGGCCGTGGTCGTGGGCCGATATGCAGGATAGGGCCGATGCAGCAGCCTGGCTCCAAAGAGACCGCGTGCACCCGAGAGCAGATAGCTTGAGGCTACTGACTTTCTCGAGTTGTAGCCCGCCAGAGTTTTACGGGTCGAGGCTCGAGGATGATCCGCAGGAGTTCATTCGCAGCCATACGATCACGCGGTGATCAAGGCTTCAGAGACCGAGTCAGGACCTTGTTCGTGACGGCCGCGCGATACCGCAATGATTGGTTTGATTCACGAGCTTTCCCGGGAGAGTACGCACTCCAGCAGACGGGATGAGTTTTCGGGCTTTCTCACGCACTTCTTGCCTCCGCATGGCGAGGGCACGCCGACATATTTTTGATGCTTAGACAGAGCGCGCATTTCGGGAGTACAACGCGAGTTCGACTCATCGCCTTGTGACGCCCCAAATGGTAGCTAGTATGGAGGATCGAGTGCACCGACATGTTACAGGCTCGGCGATTACATGCCGAGGCATGTTCGTGAGTAGCTCTTCACCGCACGGACATTGCCCGCACGCAGCTCACGACCGACGCGAGGCACTGAGAGGTCGACTGAACGCACTCAAGATCGCCAGGCAGGCCGTAACAACAGGTCCTTTGTGACTTTCGAGGCGACCGCCTCAAGAAGATACTAGTTTTGTACTCCGCCAGCAGAGTGGTCCTCCACAACCTTCGTAGTATTCGGAGCAGGTCGTGGCTCCGCGGTTCGTGTTTCTGGAAGGCGGCGCGTTGCCAGACGCGTCACCCCTACCTCTGTGGTCGATGGTAGACCGCATTTCGGAGTGTCGCGCGCCAGTGAGCTTGTTATTTTTGCGCCAGGCCATTTTGCAGGAACTGTCCCACCAAGCGGTAGCATCGGATGTTACGACTCACCTACCGGACGCTGGTCGTTCATCGCTTTCATAGCATGCTACCGCAGGCGTGCCTATGATTAGAGCCGAGCAGAGCTTTCGTGTTTATCCTTAACCTCTAGAGTTTTGGCATGCTTGTTATGATGGTCTCATTATTACGTACATGTACTAATAGCGCCAGTGTTAATTATGAGTTAGAAAACATGCTTAGTCGGGAGGATACGATGTGGCACGGTAAGTGCGAACCTTAGACTATGTCACGACCGAGACCTTGTGGTAAGGTCGCTTGAGTTAAAGATTTATTTTATGTTTGACCCTTATCGTAGTAGGGTATACGTGGGATTTATTTGTGTGATAAGTCCGCGGGTGGAGACGGAAGTGGTAGCTTTCATGACGTGAATTAGTAAGATTGTTCCGACGGAACAAGAGTTCGCGTTGGGGGTCGGGCCGAGGACCATTTGCGGGTCAACCAGAACCCGGTTTGGGGTGGGGTCAGTTCGGGTGGTCCCGCCAGTGGTAGGGTCACGAGGATGCTAGGCCCAAGTTTGTATGATCATCGATGAGTTCGTGGACGCGCTCGACCGTAGCGTTCAGAAGGCCGGAATGGCCTGGAAGTTTCGAGGTTAGTAAGATGACCAAGCTCGAGGCAGTGACTCCGCAGATTTTCGAACTAAGTAATGACTCAAGTATGGTACGACCGAGAGTTCGAGTGTTCGGAAGCGGTACAACGAGTAAGGAAGGAAGATAACGCAGTTATTTCGTGGCCAAACCGCGGCGCTGATAACTTGTTGTAGAGGAACTTCATCGTTATCCGACTTGAGAAGGAACATTCGGACGAATGTTTCGGCGAGGAGAATGTTATACCCCGTAGTTGCAGTATGTATGTGAGGACGCACGCACGAGAGTACAGTAAATTTTGAAAAGAAAGAAAGACGCGAGTTTTCGCTAAAAGTTTCCTGCTATTTGTGAAGAAAAAGGTTCGTTAACGGGAATTGATTCCCGTGATTTGGTATTTGGACTTCATAGATTATATTAGAATTTTGAGATTTTATTTTCTGAATGGTCACGCTGGGCCCACTGAGAAATTTACTGCTTTGGGCCCACTTTGTTTTCTAGATTTTGGCCATCAGGATATTTTTCTAAGACGCTGAGGGCCACTGTGAGGGTGACACGTGTCACCCCGCCAGTGGCTCGCCGAACGACATTTGTGCACATCACCCTGCTAGAGTCGCTTCGACTAAACGCTTACAGAATCATGGCGGGAAAATTCCGCTATGTCGCTTTGTATTTTTACGGATTTTTCCGAGCGATTTAAACATTTTGATCAACGAGAGGTGACACTTGTCACCCTCAAGTGGACGTAGAAAGCTCAAGCCTGGACGAATTCACGCCTTGCTTTGGCCTCGTTTTGCGCAATGTTTTCAGGGCTTGTTTTGTGGAGTGGTCTAGGGTGCACTTGGCTTGATTCGCCTTACACTTGCCTAGCACATGGCTTGATTCGCCATCGTTGGCTTTTGGTTTTGCTATAAATACCCTTATGTCATTTAACTCTTCATCCACAAATGAAATCTTCCAAGCCTAAAATCCTCCCTCCTCTAGTCGAAGTTCGCCCAACTCATCCCCTCTTTTGAGAGTCTTCGCCGAGGCCTCCTCCTCCCCTCATGCTCTCGCCGCGGTACCCCTAGCCTAGTTGTTTTCGTGATAATACCCTTTGTCAGGTATAGAAATACTCCCTAGATTGTTATAATGCCCAAAATACCTTAGCCTTGTACCTTGTAGTATTCCAAAGATACCTCTATACGCAGAGCCCTAAATACTACCTTTGTCCTTTTTAGTCTCAAACCGAACCCTAAGGAAATCTTCATACTGGTCAAGATTTGGAGCAGAGCTGGTTGTAACTTCTGGTTGTTTGAGTGGTTTCGAGCGCACTGAGCAGAGCTAAACCTCGCTCAGATCGACATTATAACTTGGATAATTTTGGGCTTGTCGAGGTAATTATCTTGTTCTCTATTGTAATTGGAAATTACATGTTTGTTAGAATATATAGTCAAGATACTATATATGGAACTATACTTAGTATTCGCAATGTCTTTGACTTAAGCCCAAGAATAAAGAATCAATCGCATCAGATTTACATAGATCAGATTGCAAAGAGACTTGTGTAAGATTGTCAGTAAATTGTACACGCCCGTTAGACGGTAAACCCCGTCAAGCTTTGTAGCCGCCTCGTATGAGGCGATTTACGCTGCCATGTGAGGTGCCGAATTTTCTCAGAGAAAGATAGAACTTGTGTTTTGGGGTTAGTAGACGCCAGACCTTTATGAAAGATTTCAAGAGTAGCGTATTTTACCGCGAGTGGAAAGGGCTAGCGCGTCAGTAGTATTGAGCATTTTGCTTATTGTCGATAAATCGTCGCGAGGTACGCGAACCTCTTCCTATCTCTTCTAGCATGATACGTGCGGAACTATGTAGTACGGTAGACGCATACGCAAGTGATTTGTCGTTTAAACATGCGTGTTATAATAGCTTTACGGAAGTTAGTTATAACGACCTTACGTAGTGGAAAATGGTTTATCACGTTAGAAGTTAAGAGACTTGATCTTATAAGATAAGAGACTTAACTTATTTGTTTTAATGCTGATGTTGTGTGAAACCTCATTCGTGAGTAATGAGTACTTGGTTTTAAAGGAATAATGTTTTACCGATTTCTAAATCGTAACGTATCGGCGCACCACCGCAAATAAGTAATAAAGGAAAATGTATTGAATAATGATGCGTCAGATTAAAACCAGAGAAACCTCCATCCGCATAAGCTAAGACGAGACAAAATGATATTACATTTTCTAGATCATGGTCAGTAATAAGATCGTTATAAACAAGAATAAACTACTCACATATATGACATACGTTACTCAATTGTTCTAAAAAGGAATCAAGTGATTAAGTTTGGGAACTACGAACCATTTGAAAATGAGAAGTTTGAGTAATCAAACTAGGCAAACCGAACTTAGGAAAAGAATGTCATACTTGATTTTGAAAAGGAATGTGGGTTGGTCATTCTAATACTACGTATCGTGACTTTATAAGTAATGGATCTCTTTAAAAGAACTTAACGATGTAGTACTGGGGTTAAAACCCGACCTTGGCATAAAATGAAAGTACTTTGAGTCAGGTGAAACTTGCCTACGCTTGTTGTTGTGAAACTTGCCTATGCTTGTTGTTGCGGAAACTTGCCTATGCTTGTTACCGTGAAACTTGCCTATGCCGTGACGATAGCCTCATTGCGTGCAAGCGGTATTTCGCGTTACCGCCTCTCGATAGAGGCCTGGCCGACTTGTCGAGAACTTACTCGACGCGGCCGCAGACGGAGAATTCCACGTATGTTTCCATTTTGATTATCGCTCATTGCTGATGTCACATGGACATGTCTACACCGACGCAAGATTCCGGCACGCGGCCACGCGGTCGGGTTGATTACCCGATATATTGTTATTGCGGGTTACACGACATGTCTACACCGAGGTAGAATTCCGGCACGCGTTACGCGCAGGTCGATCACCCAAGATATTATCGTTGACGCCATACGGACGCGTTCACACCGAGGTAGAATTCCGGTACGCGCCACGGGCATTGGTATTATTGTTGCATCACGACATGCTACACCGATGCAGTAATTCCGGCACGCGCCATGACGCGAACACGATTGATGCTGGCGCGAGACCCATAGTTATATTTGGAGTGACGGTTCGTGGCGCGAGTCCCCGATCGATATGATCGCTTATGTCAGGAATCGTAGTTTGGTTATCATACATGTCTCCCGCTTATATAGACTAGTATGATTTCATTTACGATTTACGCCACATACTGGGTACTTGCATCGACTTCTTCGGGCCGCTCACGCCGCAGTGTAGAGGTACATCGGCCGTGGATCCTCGCCTAGGATCTCGCCATTGCTGGGAAGCTCCGCTTTCTCCGAGGCTTATCTTTCGTATGTGTTCCTCGAGTCAGGTTCTGTACATCTGTGGTACGTGGCCCCGCCCCGCCATAGTTGTAAATCTTGCAGGTCTGTAGTACCGCAAGTGTGGTTGTAAAAGGATTAAACTGCTCGCTTGAAAGAGTTGTATTTATTTATGTTATCGAAGGTAACCGCTGGGTTGGCCTGCTTTATGTTCATATATCTTGTTTCTTGTTAAAGTTTTATTTTCCGCTGGTTTTCTCTCGATTTATCACTAGTGGTGCCCGATAAGGCACCAAGAATCTGCCCCTAACGTCGTTACAAAAGACATCACACAAGCTATGTTCGCTATATATATAGTATACTTCAACTATATAGTCTAACAATCATGTAATTTCCAATTACAATGAGGGACAAGATATTTACCTCGATAAGCCCATAATTATCCGAGTTTAAATGTCGATCCCGAGCAAGGTTTAGCTCCTACTCCGTGCGCCCGACCGCCCCAAACAACCCTTAGAAGTTCTAACCAACTTCTACTAATTACTCCAACTAACTACGGAGATTTTCCTGTGGTTTCTGCCAGGATCGACGGAAGTATGATAGTATAACTGGCTTTTTGTATAGGTATAACCTTAGAATACTACAAGGTATACTGCTAAGGTAATTGGGCATTATAACAATACTTTTGAGAGTATTTCTACCAAGAGTGGGGTATTATACGAAACAACTAGTCGTGGCACCCCATCATTAGCACCCCTAGAGTGGGGGTGCTCTCGCCACAAGGGGGAGGCCTCTACAACTCAACACAAGTGGAGGGAGAAGGAGAGCTTTCAAGACTTAGGCAAATATTCGATGAAGAAGTTCACTAAGTGGGTATTTATAGTCAAGTGAAGCGCCAACCAACGGCCAAGATCTTGCCAAGTGCTACGCAAGTGTAGGCCAAGATCTTGCCAAGGCACACTAGCCAACTAACACAAAATATCCTACCAACCCTCGACCACAACGGACATACTTTCGCCACCACTATTATCGCTAAGGTAGCTTCCAATGAGAGGGTGACAAGTCGCCTCTTGTTGGTCCAAAATGTTTCGCCTCTAAAATCCGCAAAAATAAAAATGACATAGCCGAATTTTCCCACGAAAGCCGTGGGAAACGCTTCAAAAAAACGACTTAATCGTGTCAGGAACAGTTAATTCGCCAAGCCTATGTAAAAGTTCAAATTTTTCACGACGCCCCACGCATACCGGAAATACGGTATAACAACTTCGCCTCATGTCCTCCCCGCTTCCCACGCCATCTCTCCTCGAGCCTGCTCCGCCACAAGACTTTGACTGCCACGCCCTTCGTCCGCAGACGCCTAACTCCGACGCATCGACTATCGCGCATGGAATATCCTCATACGATAACCCTGGCCACCGGATATCGCCAACGGTGTACCCTAGATGATCCTCGATACATCTCTCAAAGATAGATACGTGAAAACCGGACGCACCGCTTCCAGACGGACGGCAGATCCAACTCATAGTAACCTTGCCTACCTCGCGACAACCAAACGCCCAATGTACTGGGCCGAAGCTTCTTCTTCCCGACTCATCACACCCTTCATGGGCGACACCTTTAGAAAACCCAATCATGAACTCGAACTCAAGATGCCGACGACGATGATCTCAGATACGACTTCGCCGACTCGAGTCATTAATAGCCGCCTTGATAAGCTTCACCTTATCCATCGTCACGCACCAAATCTGGTCCTACCACCGCACTCGCCACATCGAACCAACCTATAGGCGATCCGCACTTCCTCCCATACAAGGCCTCATAAGGCGCCATCTCAATACCTGAGTGGTAACTATTATTGTACGCGAACTCAATTCAGAGGCAAATGATCCTCCCAACTACCATCGGTCATTAACACAAAGCTCGCAAAGATATCTCAAGAGTTCGATAGCGCGCCGCCCGTCCGCTCTGCTCAGGATGAAATGCAAGACTTCAGCTCACCGCCCCTAAACCCCTATGGAAGGACTCTCCGTAAGCTAGCCAGAACTGCTCCTCTGCTCGATATGATCGAAGTAGGACTCATGCACCGACGATCTCTGATGTAAAGTTCGCATAATCTCACCAAAAGTCGCCCCGACGGAAGAAAGTGGGCTGATTTCACACCGCCAACGATAACCCATATAGAATCATGTCTCCTCCGAAAGTAGGTAATCCCGCACGAAGTCCATGTTGATCACCTCCCACTTCCGTGCTCGGGATCTCTATTGTTCAGAATAAACCACCGTGCCTCGTGCTCTACCTTACTCGCCGACAACACGCACCGAGCTACGAACTCGCAACGCCCATCTTCAAGCCATCCCACCAATACACGATCTAAGGTCGCGGTACATCTTGGTCGCACTTCGACGGATAGAGTAACGCGCTACCGTGGCTTCCCCAAGAACTCCGCCAAGTCCTCAAACATCCGAACACACAACTCGCTTCAAACCTTAGCACCCCATCGTGCTACTCAAAAGCGACTCTTGCCTCACGAAGAGTCAGATCACGATAACGCGTCAAAATCGATCCTCGAATCAAGCTTCTTCACCTCATCGACGATGGAAGACTCGGCAACCTCACGAACTCGAACCCCACTGCTATCAGAATCAATCAAACGGACACCAAGGCTCGCTAACTGATGCAAATCACGAACCATGTCCCTCCTCTCTAGTTGTACATCTGATAGGTTCCCCATCGACCTACGACTAAGAGCATCTGCCACAACATTGGCCTTCCCCGGGTGGTACAGGATATCAACATCGTAATCCTTAAGCAACTCTAACCACCGTCTCTGTCGTAAGTTCAGCTCCCTCTGGCTGAAGATATACTGGAGTGTTATACCCCGTATTTCCCAAGTATGTACGTAAGGACGTACGTAGAAAATTTGAAACTTGTATTAAGGCTTGGCCGAATTAATTTTGTTCACAACACCCGTTTAGAGTCGCTGACTAAACGCTTACACCTTTCGTAGGGAATTTCCGCCATGTCATTTTTAATTTTTATGATTTTTCCGAGAGACGAAACATTTTGGACCAACGAGGGCGACACTTGTCACCCTCCAATCGACGGACGGAGGCGTTATTGTGGCCGATTGGAATGGCTTTAGCTGGCAGGATATTTGTGTGTTAGTTGGTTACGGCACTTGGCAAGATTCGCCCTACACTTGCCTTGCACTTGGCAAGATTCGCCATTGGTCGCCATGGTCGCCTATAAATACCACCCTATGTCAAGACTTTCTTCATCCTAAAATCTTCTAAGTGTTAAAATCCTCCCTCTCCCTTCTCGCGTTCTCGCCCAAAAGCCTTCCTCCCCTCGTCGAGAGTTCCCTCCCAGCTGGGTAGGCCGAGGGTATACACCCCCTCTCGGTGCTAGCCAGGTACCCCTAGCCTAGTTGTTTTCAGATAATACCCCTCTGGTAGAAATACTCTCAAAAGTATCATATAATGCCCAAATTACCTTAGCCATATACCTTGTTGTATTCTAAGGCTATACCTATACTAAAAGCCCGTAAATACTATTATACTTACTGCACCACCAAACCGAAACCCTAAGGAAAATCTCCATGGTTAGTCGAGTAGTATGTGTTTGGTTAGAACTTCTAAGGGTAGTTTGGAGGGTCGAGCGCTGAGTCGAGCTAAACGATTGCCCAGATCGACTTTATACTGATAATTACGGGCTTATCGAGGTAAATATCTTGTCCTCTATTGTAATTGGAAATTACATGTTGTTAGAATATATAGTTGAAGTATACTATATATAGAATCAACGAAGTTATCGCAATGTCTTTTGACTTAAGCTCGACAATACTTACTAAGAATGTCTCGCGACTTAAGCCCAATTTAAAGAAGAATACCGAATCAGAATTACATAGGTCAGACAAAGAGACTTGTAGTAGTACCGCGGAGTAGAATTGTACCCGCTAGGTTAGACGATAACCCCCGTCAAGCTTCGTAGCCTACCGATAGAGTGAAGAGATTTACGCTGCCATGTGGGAGCGCGCCAATTTTCAGAATGTTCTCCGGCGGATCTAAATGTTAATGTCGCCTGTGGCCTTATAGGTCAAGACTACGCAGGTGCGATCTACGCGCCACGAGTAATGCCGATGGAAGTACTGAGCGCTTTGCTATTAGTCGATACTCGTCGCGAGGTATGCGAACCTCTTCCTATTTCTTCTAGCATGATATGTGGAACTATGTAGTACGGTAGACGATACGTGCTAAATGTATTTGATTAGGTAAAACATAAAGTGTTATAACGCTTTAAAGTTGGTTATAATAATTTACGTTGGTTAAAATACATGTGGTTTTTAAAAGGTAATCGATTTGAACTATAACCGCTTGTTATGTGTTAATAAAGAACTTGAAGTATTTCAAGAGATTTTTGAATCATTTTGAAAGAAGTAATACTTGGTTTTTGAAAACTTAAGAGTTATACTAGCTTTACGAAGTTAGGTATAACTACTTAAGAATGTTTTACCGATTTCGAAATCGAACGTATCGACAAACCATCGCAATAATAATAAAAGGAAATGTTTTGACTAATTAAGTACTAATAAAACCAAGAGAAACCTCCATCCGCATGTAAGCCAAGATGAGACAAAATGATATTTCCTAGATCATGGTCAGAATAAGATTGTAATAAACAAGAATATCCTACTCACATATAAGGCTTAGGTTTCTCGATTGTTTAAAGGAGAATTATATTCTTAAATGAATAAGACTATGAACTACTAAACTTTTCTAAAATGAGAAACTTGAACATTGGAAATTAGGCAAACTTGAACATCGAAAAGAACGTTGCTACTTGATTTTACAAGAGAAGTAATTGATTTACTTTAAAAAGATAATCACTCTATTTTCATATACTACGGGTATCATAAGTAACGATCTTTTAAAGAGTTAATGTATGAAGTACTTTGGGGATAAAACCCGATCTTGTTAATCATATAGAGAAAGCACCTCGTGTGAACAACTTGATCAGATTGGTCGTGATAGCCTGTGATACTTTCTGATTGCTTTGATAAGTAAACGTGTTAGACGCTACGCAGTTAGCATTCGCGATGCTCAGGTAAAGCCGGTTTCTCGATTGCGCTTATTAACTATCACCGTTATGATAGTATTGTGGCATTCATCTCGAGATGATTCCGGGTTGTCGCCTCCGACGCGGGTAGACTCAGCGTCGATGGACCTATGATTCGAGAATACCTCACGCAGTCCTGCGGCCTACGCGAGCTACGAGAGTTCCGTGTTAGCGTGGCCCTTACGGGCACGCGTCCATGTGGGCTACGCGATCGCGTCCGTGACGACGCCGGGAGAAGCTACCGACGCGGAATACCTCACGCGGCCGACGAGATTGGCCTACGCGAGTCGCGAAGTTCCAGACTAGACGCGCACATTAGATACCGCGAAAGTGGCCGCCTTTGATCATGCGACGCCTAGACAGATCTTATGATACGCTTCATGACCTTGTTGGTACCGCTGGCGCAGAGCCCGCCATGCCTTCGCATTTACTCCCATACGGTGTTATTATGGCACGTGGACCCGTGTTCATATGTGTTCTCGTGCTTTTATATCATAAACCGCCAGCGGAAGGTATTCCACCGCATGATTGATGCATGCGCGAGACCCATTGTTATATTTGAGTGATGACTTGAGGGCGCGAGTCCTCGATTTGATATGATCGCTTGTTTATCAGGAATCGTAGTTTTGTTATCATACATGTCTCCCGCTTATATAGACTTCTATGATTCCATTTACGCATTTATTTTCGCCACATACTCGCACTGCCAGATCGACTCCTTCGGGCCGCTCATGCCGCAGTAAAGGTACACCGCCATCGATCCTCGCCTTAGGTCACAGCCAAAGATTGGGAAAGCCCGCTTCTCCGAGGCTTATCAGCCGTATAGTCCTCGTTGTCAGAGGTGCTTACATTCGTGGTACGGCGGCCCCGTCCCGCCATTGTTGTCGATCATTTCAGAGGTCCGTAGTAATCGCTGCAAGTGTGGTTTTGTAAAAAGGATTAAACTGCTCATGTTGAAAAAGTTGTTGTTTATATATATACGCCGGGCGTAACCGCTTTTGGTTAGCCTGCCTTTCTTATTTCATTGTTTATACTCGCTATTTCACGTGTTGTCTTTATGTTCCGCTGATTTACTCGATGTTGATCACCGTGCCCGGTAAGGCACTACCACGCCCTAATCGGTCGTGACAAAAGTGGTATCGCAGCGCTAATCCTCTGAAAGTGCTCTACGCATCGTATCCAAGCAGTTCGATTATCGTGTCGCGCACTACACCAATAATCGTGAGGCTATAGGATATTTTAGGATTGGTTTCATTCTTCTCACTCGAGATCGCGGCCTTAGAGCCGCGGTTGTAAGTCGACCTCTAACGTATTTCTTTCCCGCATCGCTATGCCTCCGCCGCAGGCAACCCGCCTGTGAGGCAAGGCGCCGGCGAGCCGCGAGCAGTACAGAGGGTTACGTGGGCATGTGCCCAAACATCACCCGGGCGGTGCTTCATTCGGGAGTTTTGCGACGCCACTAGCCCCAGCAGAGTTTAGCACGGCGCGGCAGCCTTACCGCGCCATGACATTTGAACCTTCGCCCACGATCGAACAGAATTTAGATCGCAAAGAGGCGACCGCATTAGCTATAGATTTGGCTACCGAGAGTATACCGATGTACCGCGAGTCTCGAGGACTATCTAAAAGAGGGTTGTGCAAGAGTAATTCTTTAGTCGGGCTTCGAGCATGGCCGTGCACGCTTACGCGCAGCAGTCCGAGAAGCAGAGATCGACGTTAAACGGGCGACAGCAGAGAGGCCGCAGCAAAGAAGGTCCTTTGGTAACTTTCGAGGCGAGTCGCCTCACCAGCAGATTTGATATGCACCTCCGCCAGTGCAGAGTGGTCTTCCACTGATATCGTGATGTTCGAGTACGCAGGAGTCGGGTCAACTCCGTGGCTTCCTGTCACACGCATGCACGCCATCCCGGAATGTCGCCTTTTAGTTAGTACTTGTCGCACCTACGACCGCCGTGGTATGATGTCGATAGAGTGTCCTCAGAGGACTTAGCCTTCAGATCGCGGTAGTTCGTCATCTTCCCTAATGCGCGCTCTACGGGCAGTTTGATTAGAACGACTAAGGAGGAAGCAAAGAGATATAGATATATCTTTAACCTCTGTAGATCAAGATGCGTGATAAGTGAGTATACCTTAAGTGTTATGTTCGATAATGCGTGTTAGTTGTGTTTAGAAATCACGGGTTAACCGGTAAGATTTTGGGGGATAGATAAGTGCGAGCCTTAGAATGTTTTACGTGAAAGACCTTGCAGGTAAGTGCCATCTCGAGTAAAGGCGTAGGTTATGTTTGATCCTTATAGGAGTGCATAGTGCACGCGAGCTATGTTTGTGGATAAGTCCCCGAGTAGCGTGGAATGAAAGAGGTAGTCGAGCCAAGAAGACCGCCAGGTTTTCGTAACGCGATTAGCGAGAGTTTTCGGAGCTAGTATTGCAGCGCCATGCGTCAACCCGCGAGGTTTGGGCGCGGGTCCGCCAGGTGGTCCCGCCTTGTGTTAGGGTCATGGCGGTGTTAGGCCCAAGTTTAGTTAACCAACATTTAACTCGTGGACGCGCTCGACTGCTGGTCGGGCCGACGGGGCAGCCCATCGTGTTCTTCTGGTCAGACCGCTTACTCGCTGTTGAGTTATCGTAAGGTTGTAAGGTCGCACGGTGCCTACCTTCACCTTATGTCGCATGTCGGGCCTGTGTCGCGCTATTTTCGCTTTCTAAAAGTTTTACCAGCAGGTTAAGAACTCGACGAGTCTCGACCGACCGCATTCGCCGCGCGCTGGATTTCGCGTAGTCGCGATTGTTTTCTCCCGGAGTGAGTGTTTAAGCTACCATTTCGTTGTTCTGATGTTGCCTCAAGCCTTGTAGGGCGAAGTGTAAATTGCCGGCCGATTGGTTCGATGTTGGCAAGGTTCGCTTAGTTGTTCAGCTTGTTCCAGCAGATCGCGGAGAGAGTAAAGCTTGTCTAGAAGAGGTTCCGCAGCCAGAGAAATCGTATGGATAATCTACGACGACGCCAGAGTTCAGCCGACGGCCGGTCTTCAAAGTACCACCCTGCTAGGTGTGACGAGTTTTGGAAAGCAGAGGAAAACTTAGCCCGAGTTACTTGGGCCCTTTGAGTTCATGTGAAGAATAGGCCAAAGGTTTATATGTTAGCAATTGCCGTCCGACTTAGGAGGCAAGACGTCCGGCCTTTCAGATTGATATGATCGGAAAGCATCTGAGATCCATCCAGAGTGTTCCCGCTAACGATGACCACGCTAGGATAGTAACCCCGAGTTTTGGAAACCGGCCGTGACGTAACGTAGTAAGAGTTCGAGGTACGACTTCCTCCGGATCGCACGCAGCCCGCATCATTTGTCGGGTCGCCGAGTGACACCGTAACCTCGCAAAGTGACAAAAGTGGTATCGTATCGCGAGCATAGATGTGATCATTTTCTTTTGTAAAAGAAAGCGGCGAAGTATATTTTAGACCGCGAGAGGCATGCGACGTTAGGTGTTTCTCGTGACTCGATGTGTTTTTGGCGCAAGTTGTTTCGTGGCTACGCGTGGCAAGGATTGTTCTCGTAAGTATAGTAGTGAAGACTATATCGCGCCGCTTGTTTTGAGATTTAGAAAGAACATTCGACGCATGTTTCGGCGAGGAGAATGTTATACCTCGTATTTCCAAGTATGTACGTAAGGACGCACGAGAAAATTTGAAACTCAGACAAGGTCGCCGAATTAATTTTGTTCACAACACCCGCTTAGAGTCGCTTTACGACTAAACGCTTTCAGCCTTCGTAGGGAATTTCCGCTATGTCATTTTTAATTTTTATGATTTTTCCGAGAGACGAAACATTTTGGGATCAACGAGGGCGACACTTGTCACCCTCCAATCACGGATGCGAGGCGTTATTGTGGCCGATTGAAATGGCTTTAGTTGGTAGGATATTTGTGTGTTAGTTGGTTGGGCACTTGGCAAGATTCGCCCTACACTTGCCTTGCACTTGGCAAGATCTCGCCATTGGTCGCCATCGTCGCCTATAAATACCACCCTACGTCAAGACTTTCTTCATCCTAAAATCTTCTAAGTGTTAAAATCCTCCTCTCCCTTCTGGTTCTCGCCCAAAAGCCTTCCCTCCCCTCGTCGAGAGTTCCCCAGCTGGCAGCCGGTGGTATACACCCTCCTCGGGTGCTAGCCGGGTACCCCTAGCCTAGTTGTTTTCAGATAATACCCTCTTGGTAGAAATACTCTCAAAAGTATTGTTATAATGCCCAAATTACCTTAGCCATATACCTTGTTGTATTCTAAGGCTATACCTATACTAAAAGCCCGTAAATACTATTATACTTACCGTCACCACCAAACCGAAACCCTAAGGAAAATCTCCATGGTTAGTCGAGTAGTATGTAGAAGTTGGTTAGAACTTCTAAGGGTAGTTTGGAGCCGGGTCGAGCGCATGAGTCGAGCTAAACGATTGCCCAGATCGACTTTATACTGATAATTACGGGCTTATCGAGGTAAATATCTTGTCCTCTATTGTAATCGAAATTACATGTTGTTAGAATATATAGTTGAAGTATACTATATATAGAATCAACGTAGTTATCGCAATGTCTTTTGACTTAAGCTCATTAATACTTACGCAATGTCTCGCGATTTAAGCCCGAATTTAAAGAAGAATATCGAATCAGAATTACATAGGTCAGACATAAGAGACTTCAGTAGTACCGCGAGTAGAATTGCACCTAGTGGTTAGACGATAACCCCCGTTGGCTTGGTAGCCTACTGATAGAGAGAGAGATTTACGCCATGTGGGAGGTGCCGAATTTTCAGAGAATGTTCTCCCGGCGGATCTAAATGTTAATGTCACTGTGGCCTTATAGTCAAGACTACGCAGGCGCGATCTACGTGGCTTAAGGAGTAGCCGACTGGAAGTACTGAGCGCTTGCTATTAGTCGATACTGCCGCGAGGTATGCGAACCTCTTCCTATTTCTTCTAGCATGATACGTATGAACTATGTAGTACGCAGACGCATACGTGCTAAATGTATTTGATTGGTGTAAAACATGTTGTTATAACGCTTTATGGGAAGTTGGTTATAATGTTTTACGTTGGTTGAAAATACACGTGGTTTTTAAAAGGTAATCGATTTGAACTATAATCGCTTGTTATGTGTTAATAAAGAACTTGAAGTATTTCAAGAGATTTTTGAATCATTTTGAAAGAAGAAGTAATACTTGGTTTTTGAAAACTTAAGAGTTATACTAGCTTTACGGGAAGTTAGGTATAACGCTTAAGAATGTTTTACCGATTTCGAAATCGAACGTATCGACAAACCATCGCAAATGCTAATAAAAGGAAATGTTTTGACTAATTAAGTACTAATAAAACCAAGAGAAACCTCCATCCGCATGAAGCTAAGACGAGACAAAATGATATTTCCTGATCATGGTCACGTAATAAGATTGTAATAAACAAGAATATCCTACTCACATATAAGGCTTAGGTTTCTCGATTGTTTAAAGGAGAATTATATTCTTAAATGAATAAGACTATGAACTACTAAACTTTTCTAAAATGAAACTTGAACATTGAAATTAGGCAAACTTGAACATCGAAAAGAATGCTGCTACTTGATTTTACAAGTATAAGTAATTGATTTACTTTAAAAAGATAATCACTCTATTTTCATATACTATGGGTATCATAAGTAACGATCTTTAAAGAGTTAATGTATGAAGTACTTTGGGGATAAAACCGATCTGTTAATCATATAAGAGTAGTACTGTGTGAACAACGAGATTGTATTGGCTCGCGATATTTCTGCGGATACTTTCTTGATTGCTTTGATAAGTAAACGTGTTAGGATGCTACGGTGTTAGTATCTCGTGATGTTCAGGTAGTGATCGGGTAACCATCGGGTCGATGGACCTATGATTCGAGAATACCTCAGTCATCCGATGCAAGACGCGGAGCTACGAGTTCCGTGTTAGCGTCACCACGGGCACGCCAATACGCGTGTCCCATACGCGATCAAGCCAGCGGACGATGCCGGAGCTACCACGCGGAATACCTCACGCGGGCCGCGATCGCCTGGCGCGGAGTTACGCGAGTCGCGGAAGCTCCGTGACTAGACGCCGACATTAGATACCGCGCAAAGTGCTTTGATCACGCGACGGCCTGATGTGATCTATGATACGCCATGACCTTGCATGGGTACAGTAGGCATGCCAGATTTACCCCGCACGGTGTTATTATAGCATGTGGGGACTGGTTCATACGTGTTCCTCGGTGCTTTATATCATAACCGCCGGCCAGGTACGAGCGTATTTCGCATGATTGACGCTGGCGCCAGACCCATTGTTATATTTGAGCGATGACTTCTGGGCGCGAGTCCTCGATTTGATATGATCGCTTATCGGAATCGTAGTTTTGTTATCATACATGTCTCGCTTATATAGACTTCTATGATTCCATTTACGCATATTCGCTTCGCCACATACCGACTTGCATCTCGCCGCGCCGCCGCGTAAAGCAGTACACCATCATCGATCCGCCTAGGGTCGCCAAAGATTCGGGAAAGCTCGCTTCTCCGAGGCTTATATCGTATAGTCCCTGTTGTCGTAGTGCTTACATTCGCGGTACGGCGGCCCTCGCCCCGCCATTGTTGTCGATCATTTGCAGGTCCGTAGTACCGCCAAGGTGGTTTTGTAAAAGGATTAAACCGCTCATGCGGAAAAAAGTGTTGCTTATATATATGCCAAGGTAACCGCTTTGTTAGCTTGTTGTCACGACTCCATTCTCGCCCGCGATCGTGCCTTACCCCGCACCCTAAATGATACAACATCGTGAGTAATTAGCGAACATAAACGATACAAGACATATTATGAAATATGAAACAATAACTGAGAAAACTTGCTTTTCTGCATATATGTAAATAACAACTTTTTCAACATGAATCTTAATCTTTTTACAAACCCCGCCACAACAAGATTTCTGCACTTACGAATGATATGATAACAACGACGACAGGTTCGCCATACCCCTGAATGTAAGCACCTACAACATAACAGGGACTATACTAAGACAAGCCTCCGAGAAACGGAGTTTCCTAAGCTACCGAATCAGGACTCCTAAGAGCGAGGATCAACGACCGTGTACCTTTACTCATGCAGATGAACGCACTTCAAGCGAGGTCAAGATAACAAAATTGAGTATGTGAAATCAAAATACAGTAAATGGAATCATAGTAGTCTATATAAAGCAGAGACATGTATGATAACAAAACTACAGCTCACAATAAACAAGCAATATATCAAGTCGTGACTCACGCCTCAAAGTCATCACTAAACATAACAACGGGTCTCACGCCCACAACATCAATCACGCCCGTGGAATACCTTCCTCACCGCCAGCTTTATGATATACAAGCACCAAGGAATACACATGAACACCGTGTCCCACTCGTGTCCTAATAAAACAAAGACAGGTGGCACGTAAGGCATAGCCGACTACTAACACCTACAAGCATCAACAAGGTCATAAATCAGGTCATGATATCCGCTCTGCATCGCCACATGATAAAAGCCGTCACCGCCTCGCAGATCAAATGTGCGCGTTTAGCCTCGAACTCTCCGCCTCCGCATAGGCCAACCTCATAGGCCCGCATGAGGTATAACCCCGCATCGAGGGTAGCTACTCCCTGCATCGCCCCGACTCGCACCGCATGGCCACAAAGACCGCATTTACCATAAAGGCCGCGACACTAACCCGAACTCCGTAGTTCCGCACGGATCCCCGACCCGCATGCAGGTATTCTCAATCACGGTCCTGCATCACTCGAAGTCTACCCCGCAGACGGAGGGCGCCTTAACCTCCGCACAATTCAAGGCGAGTGGTACAATACCAACATAACGGCCGATAGTCAAACAACTTAAGCGCAATAAGGAAAACCCTTTACACTAACATCACAAGATACTAACACACGTAGCATCCTAACATGTTTACTTATCAAATCAACAAGAAAGTATTACAAGGCTATCACAAACCAATACAATCAAGTTATTCACACAAGGTACTTTCTACTAACAAGTTCGTATCTATCCCCAAAGTACTTCACACATTAAATCTTTAAAAGATCTGCTTTCTTTCACATAAGTCACACAATACCCGTAGTATAAAATAGAGTGACTGCCCTTTTAAGAAAACTAAAACTCTTACCTTTGTAAAATCAAGTAACAACATTATTTTCCAAACGCCCAAGTTTGCCTAATTTCAAATGTTCACGCTTCTTATTTTAGAAAGGTTTCAGAGTTCATAGTCTTATTCATTTAAGAATATAATTCTCTTTTAAACAAATGAGAAACATAAGCCTTATATGAGTAGATATTCTTGTTTATAACAATCTTATTACAAAGAATGATGATCTAGAAATATCATTTTGTCTCATCTTAGCTTCTATGCAGATGGAAGTTTCTACCGGTTTTAATAATACTTAATTATTCAAAACATTTTCCTTTTATTAACGCCGCAGTTGGTTTGTCGATACACATTCGATTTCCAAATCAAGAAACATTCTTAAGCCGCTATACCTAACTTCCCATAAAGCTAGTATAACTCTTAAGTTTTCAAAACCAAGTATTACTTCAAGTTCTCTATTAACACATAACAAGCCGCTTATAGTTCAAATCGCTACCTTTTAAAACCACAAGTATTTTTCTTACCAACATAAAGTCGCTTATAACCGACTTCCCATAAAGCCGTTATAACACTTTATGTTTTAAACCAATTAAATACATTTAGCACATGACGCCTACCGCATTACATAGTTCACACATATCATGCTAGAAGAGATAGAAGAGGTTCACATACCGCGACGATTATCGACTAATAGCAAAACGCCCAAGTACTTCCAACCGCCGCCACTCCTTGCCAAGTAGATCGCGCCACACGTAGTACTTCAACCTATAAGGCCACAAGGCGCTTATTAACATTTAGATCTCATCGCAGAACATTCTACCAAAATTCAAGAAGACTCTCCCCGCAACAGAAATCTCCTCCTCTATCGAGGCCGCTACCAAGCCAACCAGTGGGTTATACGCCTAACCCCAACTGCACAATTCTACCCACTACTACTACACAAGTTCATCCGTAATACATTTCATGTAATTACAAACAAGATTCTTCTTTAAATTCAGCTTAAGTCGCAAGACATTGCCGTAGTATTATTCAGCTTAAGTCAAAAGACATTGCCGATAACTACGCTCGCTTCTATATATAGTATACTTCAACTATATATTCTAATAATATGTAATTTCCAATTACAACAGAGGACAAGATAATTACTCGATAAGCCCATAATTATCCTAGTTAAAGTCGATCCTGGCAAACGCTTAGCTCCAACTCCGAGCGCCCAACCCGCTTCTAAACCACCCTTAGAAGTTCTAACCAACTTCTACACAATACTCCAACTGACTACGGAGATTTTCCTGTGGTTTTGCCAGGACCGACTAAGTATAATAGTATTTCTCGGCATTTTCAGATAGTATAACCTTAGAATACAACAAGGTATACTACTAAGGTAATTGGGCATTATAACAATACTTTGAGAGTATTTCTACACCACAAAGTGGGGTATATTATACGAGAACAACACCACTAGGAGTGGTGAAGTCTCGCCACAAGGCCACACAAGGGAGTGGCTCTCGCCAGGGAGTGGACGAGAACAACAACAAGAGAGTGAGGATTTTAACACTTAGAGATTGTGGAAAGGATGAAGAATTCATCAAATGGAGAGGGTATTTATAGGTCAAGTGAAGGCCAACCAATGGCCAAGATTAAACCAAGTGTTAGGAAAGTGTGTGGCTAGGATTTACTACACACAAATATCCTACCAACCTCGACTTTAGCCAAGGCACCAAAACGCAAAGGTTAGCCCAAATCGCCCCAATGGACGCTTCAAGTCCACCAATCGAGGGTGCCATGTCGCCTCCCGCTGGTCCAAAATGTTTCGCCTCTCTAAAAATCCGCAAAATTAAAAATGACATAGCCGAAATTCCCTACGAAAGTCGTGGAAAACGCTTTCGCCAAAAACGACTCTAAACGTGTCAGGAACAAAATTAATTCGCCAAGCCTTAGTACAAGTTTCAAATTTTTCACGCACGCCCCACGCATATACCGAAATACGGGTATAACATTCTCCTCCTTAGAAACATTCGCCCCAATGTTCCTTCAAGCCTCAAACAACGCGCGCCAAGATAGTCTTCACTACTATACTTACGAATCAATCCCGCCACACCGCCACGTAAACAATCACAAGAACTACTTACATCAAAGTCCACGAGGAAACACCTCTAACCATCACCACAAAACACTTCTCACCGGGTCTAAAATATACTTCCTTCGTGACCTTCTCTTTACAAAAGAAATGATCACATCTATGCTTGCCATACATGCTCGCTTCTCTCTTTACTCATAGATACCACTTTGTCACTTTGCTCGAGGCATTAACCTTCTCAGCGACTCCAACAAATGGTACCACTTTTGTCACTTTGTCGCGAGCCTGCCCGACGATTCAACAAATGGTACCGGCCGCTTATGATCCCCGAGGTCGCCGTGACACTAACTCTTACCACATTCGATACGGCTTCGCCCAAGACTCGGGTTACTATTCTAATGTGGTCATTATTAATCGAACACTGATGGATTCTCCGATACTTTCCCGATCATAACAATACGGCGATCGACATGCCGCTTCCTAAGCCTGACGAAAAGCTAACATATAGGCAACCCGCCTATTCTTCACATGGACACAAAGGCCCAAAGTAACTCGCAAGTTCCTCTCAGATTCCAAAACTCGCCACACCCACCCCGGTGGTACTTTCAAGAAGACCGACCGCCAACTCGAACTCTAAGCTGCCGACATCCGCACGATTTCTCCGAGCCGCCGTAACCTCTTCTAGACAAGCTTCACTATCCATACCGGAACAAGCTCAACTAATCGTCTCAACCTTGCCAACATCGAACCAATCGACCGCAACTTACACTTCCGCCCTACAAGGCTTCAAAAGTGACATCCGAACACCAAATGGTAGCTTAAACACTCCTCCACAGAGACAACAATCTCCACAACTACTCCCGAAATCCAACCACCGCCCGGTGGCGAACGCGATTCTCGAGACTCACCAGTTCCTAACCTTGCCTCGCAAAACCTCCGTAAAAAAAGCACCAGAACTGGCTCCATCGTTCGCCTTAAGGCGTAGGTAGGCACCTCGCAGCCCTACAACCTTCTCGATAACTCAACACACCGAGTAAACGGCCCCGACCAAGAACACGACGGGTTGCCCCCATCGCCCCGACCATCGTTGAACGCATCCACGAACTCGCACGCCGTCAACTAAATTTGGGCCTAACACCCTCGCGACTTATCACAAGGCGACCACCACAACCGACTTCACCACCAACCATGCCGCTGGTTTACCCGCAACGCGGGCCTCAACCCGACCGCAACGCCAAGAAACGCCAGCTCCACGGGCGAAAACTCTCACTAAACACGCTACTTAAAACCTAGCGCCTTCTTAGCTCAACTACCCCCTTTCATTCCACACTACTTAGGACCTATCCCAAACACAACTCACGTGCACTATGCACTCCGATAAGGGTCAAACATAACACTACACCTTTCTCGAGACGGCCTCACCTCTAAGGTCTCTACGTAAAAAGCTCTAAGGCTCACACCTTCTCTATCCCCAAAATCTTACTGCTAAACAACCAAGATTTCTAATCACAACTAACACACCGCTATCGTAACACAGCACTTAAGGTATACTCACCTTATCACACATACCGATCTCTGAGGGTTAAAGATATATCTATAACTACTGCTTTCACACCCCTTTAGCCGTCTAATCAAACTCGCCTAGTAGCGCATATGGCGGAGATGACAAACTACCCACCAACTCAAGGCTAAGTTCTCTACAAGGACACCCTTCGACACCGCACTGACGGTCATAGATACAACAAGTACCAACTAAAAGACGACATTCCCGACGACGCTCATTACATCGGAACCTAAGCCCCGGAGTTCACCAACTCCTCGCACACCCCGAACGCCCCGAACCTCGCGAGGACCACTCGCACCGTGGACGTGCATAATCTAATCACGCGAGGTGACTCGCCGAAGTTACCAAAGCGACCTTGCCGCTCGCCCTCTTCTCGTCCTTCGCAACCCGCCGATCTCTACGCTTTGGCTCGCCGCGCATAAGCCCGCATACGTGTCATGCCAAGCTTCAATCAAGAATTACTTCGCACAACCTTCTCTTAGGTAGTCATCAAGACTCGCGATACATCGGTATACTCTCGCAGCCAAATCCATACTAGTAATGTGGTTGCCTCTTTGCAATCTATATTCACCGCTCCTGGCCGCGAACCAAGGTTCAAATATCATGGCCGCAGAGGAACCGCCGCCGCGCAAACTTTACCGGGCTAGTGATGTCGCAGAATCCCCGAACGAAGCACCTAACTCGTGTGATGATCGCTCGTGCCCTCGCCACCCTCCGAACTCTACTGCAGCCTCCTGCCGCTTTGCCTCCCGGGCCCGGCTTGCCCTACGCGAGGCATAACGGTAAGTGGAAAGAAATACGCCGAGGGTCCAACTTACAACACAATCTAAGGCACGATCTCAGAGTGAGAAGAATAGAAACCAATCCTAAATACCCTATAGCCTCCGACATTGTGGTGCACAACACACCGATAATCAAGACTTCATCGGATACGGTTCAGACACTTTCCGAGGATTAATCGCTCGATACCACTTTTGTCACGACCCGATTCCGCCCGTGGATCGTGCCTTACCCCGCACCCTAGTGATACAACATCGAGTAATCACGAACATAAACGATACAAGACATATTATGAAATATGAAACAATAACTGAGAAAACTTCGCTTTCTGATATATGTAAATAACAACTTTTTCAACATGAATAGCTTTAATCCTTTTACAAACCCCGCCACAACAAAGATTACATGCACTTACGAATGATATGACAACAACGACGGACAGTGCTCCGCCATACCCCGAACGTAAGCACCTATAACAACAGGGACTATACTAAGACAAGCCTCCGAGAAACGGAGTTTCTCCAAGCGCCGAATCAGACTCCTAAGAGCGGTGATCAACGATCGCGTACCTTTACTCGCAGATGAACGCACTTCAAGGAGGTCGCATAACAAAAATTTGTGCATGTGAAATCAAAATATCAGAAATGGAATCATAGTAGTCTATATAAAGCAGAGACACGTATGATAACAAAACTACGCTCACAATAAACAAGCAATATATCAAGTCGTGACTCACGCCTCAAAGTCATCACTCAAACATAACAACGGGTCTCACGCCCACAACATCAATCATGCCCGTGGAATACCTTCCTCACCGCGGCAGCTTTACGATATACAAGCACCAAGGAATACACATGAACACCGTGTCCCACTGTGTCCTAATTAAACAAGACAGGTAAGTACGAAGGCATAGCCGACTACTAACACCTACGCATCAACAAGGTCATAAATCCGTGTCATGATATCCGCTCAGACCGCCACATGATAAAAGCCGTCACTCGCTCGCAGATCAAATGCGCGCTAGCCTCGAACTCCGCAGCTCCGCATAGGCCAACCTCATAGGCCCGCATGAGGTATAACCCCGCATCGAGGGTAGCTACTCCCAAGATCGCCCCGACTCGCACCGCATGGCCACAAAGACCGTATGACCATAAAGGCCGCACACTAACTCGAACTCCGTAGTTCCGCATGGATCCTCGACCCGCATTTAGGTATTTCGAATCACGGTCCTGCATCACCGAGTCTACCCCGCACGGAGGCGCCTTAACCTCCGCACAAGTCAAGGCGAGTGGTACAATACCAACATAACGGCCGATAGTCAAACAACTTTAAGCGCAATGGGCGGAAAACCCCTTTACACTAACATCACAAGATACTAACACACGTAGCATCCTAACATGTTTACTTATCAAATCAACAAGAAAAGTATTACAAGGCTATCACAAACCAATACAATCAAGTTATTCACACAAGGTACTTTCTACTAACAAGTTCGCATCTATCCCCAAAGTACTTCACACATTAAATCTTTAAAAGATCTGCTTTTTCACATAAGTCACACAATACCCAGAGTATAAAATAGAGTGATCATTCTTTTAAGAAAACTAAAACTCTTACCTTTGTAAAGTCAAGTAACAACATTATTTTCCAAACGCCCAAGTTTGCCTAATTTCAAATGTTCACGCTTCTTATTTTAGAAAGGTTTCGTAGTTCATAGTCTTATTCATTTAAGAATATAATTTCTTTTAAACAATGAGAAACATAAGCCTTATATGCGAGTAGATATTCTTGCTTATAACAATCTTATTACAAAGAACATGATCTAGAAATATCATTTTGTCTCATCTTAGCTTCTATGCAGATGGAAGTTTCTACCGGTTTTAATAATACTTAATTATTCAAAACATTTTCCTTTATTAACGCCGCAGTTGGTTTGTCGATACACATTCCGATTCAAATCAAGAAACATTCTTAAGCCGCTATACCTAACTTCCCATAAAGCTAGTATAACTCTTAAGTTTTCAAAACCAAGTATTACTTCAAGTTCTCTATTAACACATACCAAGCCGCTTATAGTTCAAATCAGTTACCTTTTAAAACCACAAGTATTTTCTTACCAACATAAAGTCATTTATAACCGACTTCCCATAAAGCCGTTATAACACTTTATGTTTTAAACCAATTAAATACATTTAGCACATGCACGCTCACCGTGACTACATAGTTCACACATATCATGCTAGAAGAGATAGGAAGAGGTTCACATACCTCGCGACGATTATCGACTAATAGCAAAACGCCCAAGTACTTCCAACCGCTTCGCTACTCCTTAAGCCAAGCGATCGCGCCACACGTAGTACTTCAACCTATAAGGCCACAAGGCGCTTATTAACATTTAGATCTCATCGTAGAACATTCTACCAAAATTCAAAGACTCTCCCGCAACAACAGAAATCTCCTCCTCTATCGAGGCCGCCACCAAGCCAACCAGTGGGGTTATACGCCTAACCCTAACGGGTACAATTCTACCCACTACTACTACTACACAAGTTCATCCGTAATACACCTCATGTAATTACAACAAGATTCTTCTTTAAATTCAGCTTAAGTCGCAAGACATCACTGAAGTATTATTCAGCTTAAGTCAAAAGACATTGCCGATAACTACGCTCAGTTCTATATATAGTATACTTCAACTATATATTCTAATAATATGTAATTTCCAATTACAACAGAGGGACAAGATAATTACCTCGATAAGCCCATAATTATCCTAGTTAAAGTCGATCCCGGCAAACGCTTAGCTCCAACTCCGAGCGCCCAACCCGCATTTAAACCACCCTTAGAAGCTTCTAACTAACTTCTACACAATACTCCAACTGACTACGGAGATTTTCCTGTGGTTTCGGTTTGTGACCGACTAAGTATAATAGTATTTCGGCATTTTCAGATAGGTATAACCTTAGTATCACAACAAGGTATACTGCCAAGGTAATTGGGCATTATAACAATACTTTGAGAGTATTTCTACACCACAAAGTGGGGTATATTATACGAGAACAACACCACTAGAGTGGGTGGTCTCGCCACAAGGCCACACAAGGGGAGGGCTCTCACCATGGGAGGACGAGAACAACAACAAGAGAGGGGAGGATTTTAACACTTAGAGATTGTGGAAAGGATTTAAGAATTCATCAAAGGGAGAGGGTATTTATAGGTCAAGTGAAGGCCAACCAATGGCCAAGATTAAACTAAGTGTTAGGCAAGTGTAGGCTAGGATTTACTACACACAAATATCCTACCAACCTCGACTTTAGCCAAGGCACCAAAACGTGCAAAGGTTAGCCCAAATCGTCCCAATGGACGCTTTAAGTCCACCAATCGAGGTGCCAAGGTCGCCTCCCGTTGGTCCAAAATGTTTCGCCTCTAAAAATCCGCAAAATTAAAAATGACATAGCCGAAATTCCCTACGAAAGTCGTGGAAAACGCTTCGCCGAAAAACGACTCTAAACGTGTGTCAGAACAAAATTAATTCGCCAAGCCTTAGTACAAGTTTCAATTTTTCACGCACGCCCCACGCATATTACCGAAATACGGTATAACACCGCCTTCTTATTTCATTGTTTATACTTCGCTATTTCACGTGTTGTCTTTATGTTCCGCCGATTTACTCGATGTCGATCACCGTGCCCGGTAAGGCACTACCACGCCCCGGACCGGTCGCGATACGAGGCTCTCGCGGTCAGATAAATATCCACGCGAACCCTATACAAATAAGGCTCTCCAGATCTTCAAAGCGCGAATCGCACCGCTAACTCCAAATCACGCGGGTAGTTCCTCTCGTGTTTCTTCACCGCGGACGACACGCTTATAACCTTGCCCCGCCGCATCAACACACATCCCAACCCGACGCCCGACGATCACAATACACAACATAACCGTCTGACCTCCGAAGAGTAAGAACGGGGCGCCGCCACTTCTTTCAAGAATCGAAACCCCGCCACAAGCATCACCATCAAACTTGGCCGCTCCGAGTCACCTAGTCAATGGTGCGTAGATAAGCAAACTTCTACGAACCGATAATATCCTCGCAAGGCCCGTAAAATCGCGAACCTCTCGCTTGAGTAGCAGTTCAGGCCAAGTTCTCGATCGCCGATCTTCGCCGTGATCCACTAATGCCATCACCCGGCTAATATGCCCTAAAAGCCACCAAGTCAACCAAAACTCACATTTGGAAAACTTAGCGCATAATCGCCGTCCCGAGAATCACAAGATAGCCTCAAATGCCCGCATGCTCCCGCTCCGAGCGAATAAACCAAGATATCATCAATGAACACTATCACAACGTGTTCAAAATGGTTTGAACACTGCTCATCAAATCCATGAATACCACGAGCATCGTCAACCCAAAAGACATGACTCGAACTCATAATGCCCGCACGTCCGAATGCAAATTCTGGGACATCCACCTCTCTCGACTCGCACTGATGATAGCCCGAACGCAGATCAATCTCGAGAAACATCTCGCGCTCGCAATCGGGTCGAACAAATCATCAATCCCGAAGCGGTATTCGTTTAATGATCACCTTGTTCACCGCTCAGATCAACACACATGCGCAGCTGGCCCCGCCCTTCTTCTTCACGAACAATACCGCGCTTCCCTGTGGAGAAACACTAGGCCCGATGAAGCCCTTTTTCCAAAGAAATCTCTCACCGTCCTTCAACTCTCTCAACTCGGGCAGCCATTCAGATGGCGAATGGAAATAGGCCGAGTGTCCGCAAAGACGCCTATACAAAACTCGATCTCCTCTCGTGAGGGATACCCGAGGTCGCTCGAAACACGCCCGGGAACTTCTCACCATCGAATCGACGAAAATCTGGTACCGCAGCCTTCAGATCAAACACCCGAACGAGATGGTAGATATACCCTTCGCACCATCTTCCTAGCCTCAGGTAGGAAATAAACCTACCTCGCGATACTGCGTTCTCCCACTCAACAACCGCCCTCAGAAACCGAACCGCATTACTTCTCTCTCAGCTTCACATTGGCGTAGCAAGAAGCTAGCCAATCCATCCCCATGATCACGCCGGTCAATCATCTCCAACTCTATTAAGTCGCCAGGTCCGACGATCAGAATGGTCACAGACAAGCTCTATATACCCGCCGAGCTACCACCGAATCACCCATCGCGTAGCTACCTCGAAGCGGTCTATGGACTCGTGCTCTATCCCTATCCTACTAGCAACAAGTGGAGATATATAGACAGAGTAGAACCCGATCTATCAAAGCATACACATCAAACCTGAACCGATAAGGTACCGTGATTTACATCGCGCGAGGCCTCCCGATCCCGCTTACCGGACAGCATAAACGCGGCTCGAGGACCGCTAGAATCGGGACCGCGCCACGACCGCCGCGACTCCGGTCCACGAGTACCTTGCTCCGGGCGAGTAATCGCCGGACGAAGCAGCGCAATGCACTGTAGATCGGGCCCTACCACCGCCGCCTGCTCGACAAACTCGCGAATGACCTCGCCGCCACACGATAGCAAGCTCCCGAGTACGCCCGTAATGGTATCTACCACAACGGGCACACCGAGCAGACTTCAACGGTTAGCACCTCGCTACCCTAGAAATCAAGTCCCGCCCCGACCGCCTCGATACCCCGCTGACCAAGATGATAGAGCGCGCTACGGCCGTGGTGCAACCGACTTCACGATGCCGCCACCCCGAGAACCACCAAAAGAACCGCCGCCTCGCCTTCTTCTCGCCGCCGATATCGCTTACCCGGCGTCTCTACGCCTCGCATCCCAGCGCATGAGCTCGCATACGGTAATGTCCATGCTCGGCCGGGCGGACACACCCGCACAAGACTCGCCACGTAATCATCTAGTCCAGCGACATAGCGATGCACCCGGCCCTCCATATTCGCACAAGCAGTGGACATATCGAGCCAAAGAATCAAACTCGACATCAGACTCTCACCGCAAGGCCCTTCCCGCCTCAAAGAATAAGAATCTATCACTGCGGCTCTCCTCATCCGCGAGGCAAGAAGTGTGAGAAAAGCCTCAAAACTCATCCCATACCGCCGGAGGTGCATGCTCTCCCGAAAGCTCCCATGAATCAAACCAATCGATCGCGTATCACGCACCGACGCGAACCGAATGTCACACTCGCCTCAAGCCTCGATCACCCGCATGATCCTTCGCACCGACGGATGAACTCCTCGCGATCATCCTCCGCCGACCCGTAAAACTCGGGCGGCTACAACCATGAAATCCCGTAGCCTCAAATTGTTCGCCTCGCACCATGCGCGCCGCTGAATCGAATCGCCAGGCCCACTCCCTCGCGTTCGCCACAATCCGAGCAAATAATCGGGCCATCTCTCTCGCACTTATCTCCTCTCGCTTCCAGCCGCGGGACCGAGGTACGGTATCGCGTTCGCTGGGCCGGCGGCGCTATGGAACTCGCTGCCTCGTATAGATCGCTCGAGCTCGTGACTCGGTGTCTCGCTAGCAGCCTCCTACCGCTCTTCTTCGCCCGGTTGCCGCTTTACGCGAGGCATAATCAGCATAGAAAGGAATACGTTAGAGGGGTCCAACCTATAACATGCCTCTAAAGCACGATCTCGTAATGAGAAGAATGGAAACCAATCCTAAATATCTTATAGCCTCCTCGACATTGGCGTGGTGCACAACACACCGATAATCAAGACTTACTAGATACGGCCCAGAGACACTTTCCGAGGATTAATCGCTCGATACCACTTTTGTCACGCACTCCATTCGGCCCGTGGATCGTGCCTTACCGGCACCTAAGTAGTCATACATCGAGTAATCGGAATATAAAACAAGACATGAAACAGCTTTATAAAATAAGACACGCTTTATGTGAATAAACGCCGCTTTCTAAGATATATATATAAATGTGGTTTAGCGCTACATCCGACAATCGCATAAATACGACTACGCACTTAAGGAAATAAACAACTATGGCGACAGGGCCCCGCCATACCCTCGATCAGATAAAACTATCTACAACAGTGAGATCATACCTAAAAGTAGAGCCTCCTATAAGACGGAGCTCCCGACACCAACGCAAGAGATCCTAAGAACGTGGATCTAGCACTGCCGCTCTTACCGCGGATTTAACGCACTCAAGGAGGTCAAGATAACAGTACCAAGTATGTGAAACTATAAAGTACTTTAAATGAAATCAAAGTATTTAAAACCTTTTCACAAATATAATCACCAATTGCACATAGTGCCATATCACAAACAATAACAAGAATAGGAAAATCAGAATGTGTCTAGTCTAGGCCGCGAATGATCAAGCAAGGCCAATCGCCCATAGTATCATTCTCACGCCTAGTCCCGACTTCCGCACCGCATAGGTCACACATGCACTCCGCATTTAGGTATTCTCGTGACGGGGCATTCAACCCCAGATCCGCCTAGGCTCCCGCAGCCGCATAGCCTCAAAAGACCGCATAGTCTTAACTGCATCGCATAGGAATCCCCGCATCGTGCTAAACACCCGAATGATCAATCTCGAGCATACCGCTGCCCGCATAGTCTCACAGACCGCATAGCCGATAGACCAAGATCGGGCAAGCCCTGTGATAACAACAAGGGGTAGTGATACAATAACAAGACAACAGACTTACTGCTAGCAACGTAAGCACAACAAGAATGCCCTTACACAAAGATTTCAAGACACTAACACGTATAGCATCATAATATGTCTACTTATCAAACAATCTTACTACACTTAATGTAAATCAATACAAGGCTTTTATAAATAAACAAGTAAATGCCCTTTTTATCTTTCTTAAGTCATATACCTAACTTCCCATAAAGCTAGTATAACTCTTAAGCTTTTGTTTTAAAACCAACTATTTATCTTCCGTTAAAACACGATTCAAGAGTTCTTTGAAATGCATCAGATTCTTATTATTCGTGCTTAAGTCAAAAGACATTGCAGTAGTTATTATTCAGCTTAAGTCAAAAGACATTGCCGTAGTTATTATTCAGCTTAACACATGTACGCCTACCGCATCTATATATATATGTTAAAATATCATGCTTAGGAAGAATCACATACCTTCTACAAAACCTCCGCCAAGTCAATATGTCGCAAGCAGAGAATCAAATTTATAATAGTCACAGACATCTATCAAAGTCTAGACTACTCAAGGTCATTCTAAACAGAGGGTTCACAATTCTACGGAAAGTCGGGCAAAGACAACCCTACCCATGAGCTATATAAGTTCATCAGAAAATACCCTTCATGAGCAGCTCAATTCTATTCCGTAATATTCTTCTAAGTATTTAATACTTATTCTTATACTACTACAAAGATGTATTCTCTAATTCAAAAGAGGGTTAGGATTAGTTACCCTGTAAGCCCAATAATATCCTAGATAAAGTCGCGCCTAAGCAAGGTTTAGCTCCTAAGTTGTACGCCCAGAGTCTAAGAAACCTTAAGTTCTTCACAACTTCTACAAAGGACTAAGGGATTTGGGCTAGGTATTTTGGGCATTATAACAATACTAGAAGACAACTTTTCTACCAAGGGAGGGTAGATTTCTGCCAGGCTAGTGGGAGGGCCTCGCCAAGCTCACTAAAAAGGTGTTGGAAAAAGGCTACAAGGGAAAGGAGAGGATTTTCAAGACTTGAAAGATTTGTGGACGAAGAACTCTTCATCTTAAAGGGGTATTTATAGGTCAAGACACGCCAACCAATGGCCAAGATTTAGCCAAGTGCTAGGCAAGTGTAAGGTCAAGATTAGGCAAGTGTACCTAGCCAACTTGCACACAAAATATCCTACCAACTACTTGACAAAAATTGACCATCCATTCGCCCTAAGAACGCCTCACATCCATCAATCGGAGGTGACAAGTGTCGCCTCCCGCTGGTCCAAAATGTTTCGCCTCTAAAAATCCGCAAAATTAGAAACGGCATAGTCGAATTTACCCTACGAAAGTTGTGGAAACGCTTCGCCGAAACTATTCGCTTTTGTGAGTCAGGCCTAAAAACGCCCAAGCCTAACTTTAAGGCCAACCAGACGTATTCCCCACGCATATACTGAAATACGGGTATAACAGTATTCCTCGCATCGAGGGTAGCTACTCCCGCAACGCCCCGACTCGCAAATCGCATGGCCACATAGACCGCATGACCACAAAGCGCGCACACTAACCCGAACTCGTAGCTCGCACGGGTCACACAGCACCGCATGAGGTATTCTCGAATCATAGGTCACACGCACTACCGAAGTCTACCCCGCACGGAGGCGCTTAACCCCGCAATCATGTCAAGAGGCGAGTGATATAATACTAACATAACAAATTATCGTTAAACAACATAAGCACAACAAGGGAAACCCTTTACACAAACATCACAAGATACTAACACACGAGCATCCTAACATGTTTACTTATCAAATCAACAAGAAAATATTACAAGGCTATCACAAACCAACACAATCAAGTTATTCACACAAGGTACTTTCTACTTTATGTTAACACGCTCGGTTTTTATCCCCAAAGTACTTCATACATTAACTCTTTAAAAGATCCGCTTTCTCACAAAAGTCACATAATACCCGTAGTATAAAAATAGAGTGACTATCTTTTAAGTAAACCAAAACACTTCCCTTTGTAAAATCAAGTAACAACATTAGTTTCCAAACGCTCAAGTTTGCCTAATTCCAAATGCTCAAGTTTCTCATTTTTCAAAGGTCATGTAGTTCATAGTCTTAATCACTTAATGATATAATTCTCCTTTAAAACAATTTGAGAAACATATGCCTTATATGTGAGTAGGTTATTCTTGTTTATAACAATCTTATTAAAGCAATGCATGATCTAGAAATGTAATATCATTTTGTCTCATCTTAGCTTCTATGCAGATTGGTTTCACCGGTTTTAATAATACTTAATTAGTCAATACATTTCCCTTATTAACGCCGCAGTTGGTTTGTTCGATACTTATTCGATTTCCAAATCAAGAAACATTATTCCTTTTAAAACCAAGTACTCATTACTCACGAACGAGGTTTCACACTTTTAACAAAACTCATATTAATTTAATTAAGTCAAGTCTCTTATCTTTAAGATCAAGTCTCTTAACTTCTAAAATCAATAAATCATTATTTTTATCTCTCTTAAGCCGTTATACCTAACTTCCCATAAAGCTAGTATAACTCTTAAGCTTTTAAAACCAAGTATTACTCTTCTTTCAAAAGGTTTCTTAATTCTCTCGAGATACTTCAAGATTCTTATTATTCAGCTTAAGTCAAAAGACATTGCCGTGAAACTACGCTCGCTAACACACGCACGCCTACCGTATATATATATATATTCTTTAAAATATCATGCTCAAGAGGATAGGAGAATCACATACCTCGCGATTATCGACTATTAGCAAAACGCTCCACTGCTATTACCCGGCTAGCCTTGTCCACCTTTCAAGTAGATCACGCTACTCGCAGTACTTCAACCTATAACGGTTATATAAGTCTATCAATGTCTAGACAACACTGTAGAACATTCTAAGCAGAGGCTTCTCTATTCTACGGAAAATTGGGCAGCACTTCCCTACCCGTTAAGCTACACAAGTCTACTGTAAATACAGTCCTATGTAAGTACAGTCTAATCTTCTTCTTATATATTCTTCTGATGTGATTTCAGTTCAATTCTTTACTGTAATATCCTTCTATTACAGTTCAGTTCACTTCTGTGAATCTTAAATTCATTTCTATACTACTACAATATGTAATTTCCAATTACAATATAAGGACAAGAGTATTTACCTCGATAAGCCCAAAATTATCCAAGTTAAATGTCGGTCCTGAGCAACGTTTAGCTCCTACTCCGGGCGCTCCAACCCGCTCCAAACAACCCTTAGAAGTTCTACGCAACTTCTTCTTAATACTTCAACCGGCTATGAAGATTTTCCTTAGGGTTTCGTTTTTGTGACTGAAGGGAAGTATAATAGTATTTCTGGGCTTTTAGTATAGGTGTAACCTTGGAATACTACAAGGTATTTGGGCCAAGGTATTTTGGAATAGTATCAATACTTGGAGAATACTTTTCTACCAAGGGGGGGTGTATTTATGAGAACAACACCACTAGGAGGGGTAGGTTTCGCTAGCACCCCAGTGGGTATACCTCTCTACCAAAAGGCCTTCTCATGGGGAGGGTGCTCATGGACGAGAACTACACAAGAAGGGGGAGGGTTTTCAAGACTTAGAAATTTTTGTGGACGAAGAAGTCTTCACAAAGGGGTATTTATAGGCCAATCAATGGCCAAGATCAAGCCAAGTGGTAGGCAAGTGAAGTGAGGATTTACCCACGTGTACCTTATCCAACTACCACACAAAATATCACAAATATCCTACCAACTCCTTGACCTCAAATCGCCCAAGACCGCCACAACAACGCCCACTACGAGGGTGACACATGTCACCCTCCCGCTGGTCCAAAATATTTCATCTCCTAAAAATCCGCAAAAATATAAACGACATAGCCGTATTTTTCCCTTCGCAGTTTTGTAAAACGCTTCGTCGAAAAACGATTCTTTTCGGTAGTTGTGAACAAAATTTCGTCCTTGCCTAACTTTAAGGATCAAACTTTCATACGTACGCCCTCACGTACATACTCTGGAAATACGGGGTATAACAAGGAAATCCCGAATCCGCAAACTGTCGGCTCTAGGGTTAGCTACCTGCTCCTATCGGCGCTGTCCTTCCACTATGCTAGTCAATAACCTGATCTGCTCTTCGTAATCCCTATACTCGCCGCCGCGAATCGAGGCTCGTATCGGAACCTCGAGCTACCGCCGCCTGCCTTCTAATATCGCCAAGGCTGAACTCGCCGATCCACCCATAACCTCGTGCATAGTCCGCCCCGAGTACTAGTAATCCTCAAGGTACTCACTAGCCTCCCGCCGCTTTCCTTCCGGGCCCCGGTCGCCTTCCGCGAGGCATAACTGATACATAAGAATAGGTCAGAGAGGATTCAACCTAATAAGACAGCTCTACTGCACGATCTCATAGAGAGAAGAATGGAAACCAATCCTAAATGTCCTGCAACCTCCTGATTATAGATGTGGTGCACAACACACCGAGCACTAAGACTTACTGCAGACACTGGCCTCAGACACTTTCTCGAGGACTAATCGCTCGATACCACTTTTGTCACGACTCCACCCTGCCCGGATCGTGCCCTACCTGGGCACTCCTTTCAGGTATACATCAGAGAATAGCAGCGGAACATACACAATACATAAAAATAGTTAGACATAAAACATCAACAAGCTAGCCGATAAGGCCACCTTCCGTAAAATATACATAATCCAAAAAGAAAACAGTACATCTTTGTTCTAAAACCCAATCCACAAATATGACTACGCACTCTAAGAATAACAAATGTGATTGGACAGGTCTCGCCATACCTCGAATGTACATAAATCTACAACATCGTGGAAACTGCACTAAAAGACAAGCCTCCGAGAAATCGAGCTCGACACTGATCGTTGATCCTAAGAACGAGGATCCACCACCGCTACCCTACCGCTGCATTTAACGCACCCCCGAGGAAAGGGTCAAGACACAATATGTACCAAGTATGTAAATCGAAAATACCGCAATTTACATCATAAGTCTAAAATAAAGTCGAGACACGATGATAATCAAATTACAAGACACCTGTCTTACTAACAATGAGAGTAAACAAGTGTATACTTTATCGCATAAAAATAGAGGCTCATGATCAAAGTAGATCACCCGCCGTAGATCATTAAGCAATCCTACTCGGGACTATTTCACCCAAGATAGTTGTTATACCGTATTTCCAGTATGTACGCGAGGGAATCCGCACAAAAGTTTAGCCTTAAAGCGTTAGGCTTTGGACGAAAATACTGGGCACAACTCACTAAAAGAATCGCTTTCCGACTAAACGCCTTACAAGACTCGCGTAGGGTAAATTCCGCCATGCCATTTCTATTTTTGCGGATTTTTCCGAGAGACGAACACTTTGATCAACGAGAGGGCGACACTTGTCACCCTCTAATTGATGGATGCGTGGGCGTATAGGGCCGAATGGATGGACTATTTTGTCTTCGAGTTGGTAGGATATTTTGTGTGCAAGTCGATAAGGTACACTTGCCCTAATCTTGACCTTACACTTGCCTAGCACATGGCTTAATATTGGCCATTGGTTGGCCACTTCTTGACCTATAAATACCCCCCTTAAGATGAAGAGTTCTTCATCCACAAATCTTTCTCCAAGTCTTGAAATTCTCCTCTCTCTTGTCGAAGTTTTCGTCCAACACACCCTCCCCTCTAGCCTAAGTGGCTTGGCGAGAGCCTTCCCCTCCCTTGGTAGAAAAGTTGTCTTCCAAGTGTAGTTACTATACTAAAATACCCTAGCCCAAATCCTTTAGTACTTAGTAGAAGTTGTGAAGAACTTCTATGGTTCTTGGAGCTATCGGAGCATACAAATTAGGAGCTAAACCTTGCTCAGGAGCGACTTTTATCTAGGATATTATTGGGCTTACCGAGGTAAATAAACTTATCATTCTTTTGTAATTAGAGAATACAAATTGTAGAAGTATAGAAATAAGTATAAAATACTTAGATGTTTATTAAAGAATAATTGAATCAAGTATCACAGAGAAGGCGGTTTAAAAGAAGAATAATTGAACTATACTTACATAGACTGCTTTCACAGAGACTCGAGTAGCTCGACTGTAGGGAAGTGCTGCCCAATTTTCCGTAGGATAGAGAACCTCTCGCTAGAATCAAGTACGCAGTAGTCCAACGCTGATAGACGTGTCCGACTATTATAGGTTGATTCTCTCGCGCACATATTCGACTTCAGTGGATTTCACGAGAAGGTATGTGATTCTTCCTAAAGCATGATATTTTAAAATATATATATAGTACTAGACGACACGTGTTAATCAATAATAACTACGGCAATGTCTTTTGACTTAAGCTCAATAATAAGAATCTTGATGCATTTCAAAAGAATATCAATCATTTTTAACAGTAAGAGAACTAATTGGTTTTTAAACAAAAGCTTAAGAGTTATACTAGCTTTATGGGAAGTTAGGTATAACAACTTAAGAATGATAAAAGGAACAGCTTACTTATGTGTTTATAACAGACTTATATCGATTTACGGAAAGAATAAAATGGTTTGATAAGTAGACGGATATGACGCTACGTGTGGTAGTGTCTTGTAACGCTTGTATAAGAGGGTATTCTTGTGGCTTATGTTGTTTAACGATAAGTCGTTATGTTAGTATTATATCACTCACCTCTCGACATGTTACCGGGGTTGTCGCCTCCGACGCGGGTAGACTCAGCGGTCCGGGACCATGATTCGAGAATACCTCACGCGGGTCCAGGGACCTATGCGAGCTACGAGTTCCGTGTTAGTGTGCGGGTTATACCTCACGCGTCTATGTGGCCACGCGACTACGAGTCCAGATCGACGCCGAGGAGTAGCCACCTCGACGCGGGTTATACCCTACGCGCCTACGCGAGTGGCCCATGCGACTACGGAGTCCGTGGATTAGGCTTGCATAGTGATACTACGCGATTGGCCCGCTCGATCATTCGCAGCCTAGAAAAGACTACATGCTTACCTATCGTTGCTCTTGTTTATGATATGGCACTATGCGCGTTACCTTCGTTGTTTCATACATATTTGTAAACCGGTTTTAAAATGATATGATTTCATTTAAGTACTTTACGCTTACATACTTAGTACCGTTCAGATCGACCTCTTCTGGCCGCTCACGCCGCAGTGGCAAGGTGTGCTAGATCCACATCCTTAGGATCTTTGCTGTGTCGTGAGCTCCATCTTCTCCGAGGCTCTACTTTGGGTATGATCTCCCCGTATTGTAGATAGTTTTGTACATTCAGGTATGGCGGCCCCGCCCCGCCATAGTTGTTTACTTCCTGTAGGTCTGTAGTCCTATTGTACAGTTGGGATGTAACTGCAAAACTATGTTTATATATATGCCGAAAGGCGACTTTTCTCATATAAACTGTGTCTAAATTTTCAGTGATTCATCTCTTGTTTTATATTTCCGCTGATTTTCTCTCGATGATGATCATTGGTGCCCTGTAAGGCACTACCACGCCCCGAACTGTAGTGACAAAAGTGGTATCGTGAGCGCTTAATCCTGAAAGTGTCTACGCATCGTATCTAGTAGAGTCTTGATTATCTGTGTTGTGCACCACACCAATAATCGTGAGGCTATAGGATATTTAGGATTGGTTTCCATTCTTCTCACTCGAGATCGTGCTTGTGAGCTATAAGTCGACCTCTAACGATTCCTTTTCTCAGAATAGCTTATGCCTCCACGCAAGGCAACCCGGGCCCGTATGGCAAGACACCGAGGAGTCGCTAGTGGGACACCTAGAGTCACGAGGGCTCGCACGCCTATACCCGAGACGGCGAGTTCTACGACGCCGCCGACCCTGCGTGAGGGTTTAGGCCGCAGCAGGGTCGATGAGACCCCGCATTTACACCTCCACCCCACACCGGGCGTATGAGACGGGTTACGTAGAGATGGCCCGCCATCGCCGTGATCGTGGCTGCATACGAGGACAGCCGACGCGGCAGCCTGGCCCACCCAGAGCACCCGTGGTTCACCCGAGGCGCATACTGAGGCTACGGATTTCCCGAGTCAGAGCCCGCCAGAGTTCTACGGTCGAGGCCGAGGATGATCCGCAGGAGTTCATCCGCAGCTACAGGATCAGCGAGGTGATCAAAGCTTCAGAGATCGAGTCTGCGGACTTTCGTTCGCATCGCCACGTGATACCGCACGATTGGTTTGATTCACGGAGTTATCCCGGAGAGCACGCGCCTCAGCCTACTTGGGACGAAGTTCTCGAGGCTTTCTCACTTCACTCTTGCCTCCACAGACGGCGAGGGCACGCCGGCTGATTTTTGTTATCGAGACAGTAGATGACGCACGCCAGTGAGTACAATGTCGAGTTTGATTCATCGCTCGATATGTCCCAAAGCTGGTAGCGGATATGGAGGATGTGGTGCATCGCCACGCCACCGCTAGATGATTATATGGCCGAAGTCTTATGCGGTGGCTCTTCACCAGCATGGATATTACCCGCACGCAGATCACGACTTGGGTCGCGGCGAGCGAGTGGCCGACGGGTCGACAGTGCAGCAGGAAGACCAGACTACAGGTCTTTTGGTGGCTATCTTGGGCGGCGGCCAGCAGCCTAGATTTGCACCACACCACCTCGAGCACTTCGCACCGCCCTCGCGATGCCAGAGTATTCGAGGCGCACTGTGGCCCCAGACTTCAGACGCCCGCAGCAGAGCAGGCATCGCCGACGGACCACCCCTCGCAGGTGGCCGATGCGAGATCCCACTTCGAGTTGTGGTACGCACGAGCTTGTTTCGCCAGGCCGCAGGTCACTTTGCAGGAACCGTCCACCGCGGCAAGCGCAGTAGTAGGGTCACCATGCATTCTTTTGCCGTCTTCTTCATCTCCTACGCTTACTCGCCCGAGGGCAAGGTACTCATGGGCCAGCAGGTCGCGGCGCAGGTCGTGGCGCTGTCCAGCTTCTAGCGTCCTCGTAATCGCATTTATGCCTTGTCCACCGGGCAGATTGTGAGGCCTCACCGACGCCGCCACGTGTACCTTATCGGGCCGGATTTGACGCGTATGCATCGATAGATTCGGTTCCACTGGCCCCTATATATCTCCCTTATCGCTAGTAGATGTGGATGTAGCTCGAGTCCATAGACCCTTTCGAGGTAGCTACGCCAGCCGGGTGATTCGTGGTAGCTCGGCGGTATATGGCTTGTCCAAAGGACTATTTACAACGCCGACTCAGCCGACTTGATAGAGTTGGATATGATTGATTTTGACGCGATCACGGGTACGGATTGGCTAGCTTCTGCTACGCCAATGTAGACCGCAGGAGAGAGTAGTACGGTTCCAGCTCGGCGAGCCATTGTTGAGCCGGAGTGAGCAATCAGACGCCGGTGGTAGGTTTATTTCCTACCTCAAGGCTGGGAAGACGGTGCGTATGGTACATCTACCATCTCGCTCTGTTTGATAATCGAGGTCGCAGCGCTGATTTTCGGGCCTCCAAAGAGTCGAGAATTCTCGACGTGTTTCCGCACGCACTTCCGCATCCTCCCGAGAGGAGATAGAGTTTTGTATCGACAGTTGCCAGACACTCGCCTATTTCCATTCCGCCATACGTAACGGCACCGCCGAGTTGAGAGAGTCAAGGATCACTTAGGATTTGGCCGGAGAAGCGGCTTCATCAGCCTAGTGTTTCTCCCCGGGAGCGCCAGATTGTTCGTGAAGAAGGACGGACGCCGCGCACGTGTTGATTACATGTGCAATTAACAAGGTGACCATTAAGAACAGATACCCCTTCCTGTGATTGATGATTTGTTCGACCAACAGCAGGCGCGAGATGTTTCTCCAAGATTGATCCGCGATCGCTATCATCGTACGAGTCGAGAGGCGATGTCCCTAGGATCGCATTCCTGACCCGTGACGCATTACGAAGTTCGTGGTCATGTCTTTCGTTGACCAATGCTCCGCGGTATTCATGGATTTGATGAACCGAGTGTTCAAACCATTTTTGGACACGCCAGGATAGTGTTCATCGATGATATCTTCGCTTATTCTCGCCAGAGCGAGCACGCGAGTATTCGGCGATCGTGGCCGAGTTCTCCAGACTAAAGCTTGTACGCCAAGTTTTCCAAATGTGAGTTTTGGTTAACTTCGTGGCTTTTTCGCATATTGTCGGGCCGATGGCATTCGAGTGGATACGCCAAGATCGAGGCAACAGACTTGGCCTAGACCTACTACTCCGGCTGCAGGTTCGCAGCTTTCAGGCCTCGCAGTTATTATCTACGGTTCGTGGAGAAGTTTGCTTCTATCTCTCGCACCATTGACTAGCCGACTCGTGGCACTAAGTTTCGCGGACCGATGCTTGGAGCGTGGTTTACAGCATCGGCGAGAGATCGACGATCGCCTGCTTCTACTCTTCCGCAGGTCCAGACGGTTATGTCGCGGTAATCGTGACGCGCCGCATCGGGTTGGGACGCGTGTTGACGCAGCAGGCAAGGTTATAGCGCATGCATCCCGACACCAAGAAACACGAGAGAACTACCCCACCCATGATTCGAGTCGCGCGTGATTCACGCCAAGATCCGAGGCACTATTTGTACGGGTTCATGTGGATATTTATACGCACCACAAGAGCCTCCAAAGATATCTTCACCGCAGGAGCCGAACTTACGCAGAGACGGTGGTTAGAGTTGCTTAAGGATTACGATGTTGATATCCCGTACTCACCCGGAAGGCCAACGTCAGGCGTATGCCTTAGTCGAGGTCACGGGGAGCCTATCGATGCGCAGAGACGCGGATACGGTTCATGATTTGCATCGCTTAGCGAGCCTCGTGTCCGCTTGATTGATTCTCGATAACAGCGGTTCGAGTTCGCGAGGTTGCCGAGTCTTCCATCGCCGGCGAGCGAAGAGGCAACAGCCGAGGATCCGCTTTGACACGTTATCGCGATACGACTCTTCGCGGAAGCGGTCCTGAGGTAGCACCACGGGTGCTAAGGTTCGAGGGCGTTGTGTGTTCCAGATATTTCGTGACTTCGCAGCAGGTTCTCGGGAAGCACACACAAGCATTTCATCCATCCAGTGGTCGATCAAGATGTACCACGACCTTAGATCCGTGTATCGCGGACGGCTTCAAGAGGACGCTGCAGAAGTTCGTGAGCCAAAGGTCCGTGTTGCCGCAGTGAAGATAGAGCACCAGAGGCCCTGGTTTGTTGCAGACGACAGAGATCCCGACCGGAAGTGGGAGGTGATCAACATGGACTTTATCATAGGATTACCTCGCACTCGTATGAGACATGATTCTATATGGGTTATCGCCGACAGTCGACGAAATCAGCCCACTTTCTTCCCCGTCAGACGACTTTTTCTACCGAGGATTATGCCGCATTTACATCCGAGAGATCGCCGATCGCATGGAGTCCCTATTTCGATCATATCGCATGCAGGAGCCCGCACGCTAACTTCTCGAGGTCCTTCCATGGGATTAGGACGCAGTGAGCCCGAGCATCGCATTCCATCCACGCATGCACGACAAAGCCGAGCGCACTATCCGCACTTCGGTGATATGCTACGAGCCCGTGTTATTGACTTCGTGGGTAGCCGAGGATCATTTGCCTCTAGTTGAGTTTGCATATAATAATAGCTACCACTCCAAGATTCGACGACGCCATGAGGCTTTGTATGAGGAAGTGCAGATCACGATAGGTTGGTTCGATGTGGGCGAGGTGCAAGCTGGGACCAGATTTGCGCAGCAGCGGATAAGGCGCGGCTTATCCAGAGCGTTGCTCACACCGTAGTCGCATGGTCATACGCAGATCATCGCCGCCAGATCCGGAGTTCGAGGTCGATGATTGGGTTTTCAAGGCGTCACCCATAAAGGGTGTGATAAGATTCGAAGAAAGGAAACTCACCAAGGTACATCGGGCCCTATCGATTGTCCGCAGGTAGGCAAGGTTGCTTACGAGTGGATCCGCCGTCCGATCCGAGGCAAGGCATCCGGTGTTTCATGTTTCTACGCCGAGGAGACGATCGGATCCATCTAGAGTGCACCCGATCGACGATGTCCGTGTGACCGGCGGTTATCGATGAGGAGATTCCCATAGCGATAATCGATCGCCGTGTTAGGCTCGCGACGGCGGACGGGCTTCCGCCAAAGTCTTGGGCGAACGAGCTCGTGAGGAGACGACGCGGGAAGTCGGCGAGGACACGAGGCGTAAGTATCTCACCTATTCCCACACCTCCGTAATTCACTTTCCTACTTGTAAATTTTCATTATCGCTTATGCCTAAGTATTGTTTTGTGGCCGCGCGTGGCATTTGCAAACCGCTTAAGTTATGAGAACCTTATCGTTAATCGTTAAAGGAACATTCGACGAATGTTTTGGCGAGGAGAATGTTATACCTCAGATTTCCGCAGTATGTACGCGAGGGAATCCGCATAAAAGTTTAGCCTTAAAGGTTAGGCTTTGGACGAAAATACTTGGGCACAACTCACTAAAAGAATCGCTTTCACTAAACGCCTTACAAGACTCGCGTAGGGTAAATTCCGCTATGCCATTTCTATTTTTGCGGATTTTTCCGAGAGACGAACACTTTGGATCAACGAGGCGACACTTGTCACCCTCTAATCGATGGACGCATGTGATAGTACGAATGGATGGACTATTTTGTCTTGTAGTTGGTAGATATTTTGCGTGCAAGTCGATAAGGTACACTTGCCCTAATCTCGACCTTACACTTGCCTAGCACACGGCTTAATTCGCCATTGGTTGGCCACTTCTTGACCTATAAATACTCTTAAGATGAAGACTTCTTCATCCACAAATCTTTCTCCAAGTCTTGAAATTCCCTCCCCTCTCTTGTTGAGTTTTCATCCAACACACCCTCCCCCCCGCTAGCCGAAGGGGCTTGGGCGGGAGCCTGTCCCCCTCCCTTGGTAGAAAAGTTGTGTGCCAAGTGTAGTTGCTATACTAAAATACCCTAGCCCAAATCCTTTAGTACTTAGTAGAAGTCATAAGAACTTCTAATGGTTCTGAGCTATCTGAGCATACAAATTAGAGCTAAACTCGCTCGTGAGCGACTTTTATCTAGGATATTATTGGGCTTACCGAGGTAAATAAACTTATCCTTCTTTTGTAATTAGAGAATACATATTGTAGAAGTATAGAAATAAGTATAAAATACTTAGATGTTTATTAAAGAATAGAATTGAACTGTTATCACAGTAGAAGGGTTTAAAAGAAGAATAATTGAACTATACTTACATAGGACTGTTTTCACAGTAGACTTGAGTAGCTGACGCAGGAAGTGTCACGCCAATTTTCCGTAGGATAGAGAACCCTCCGCTTAGAATCAAGCATAAAGTAGTCCAACGCTGATAGACGTGTTCGACTATTATAGTTGATTCTTCGCGCGACATATTCGACTTCGCAGTGGATTTCGCCGGTATGTATGTGATTCTTCCTAAAGCATGATATTTTAAAATATATATATAGTACGAGACGACACGTGTTAATCGAATAATAACTACGCAATGTCTTTTGACTTAAGCCCAATAAAAGCTACGCAATGTCTTTTGACTTAAGCCCAATAATAAGAATCTTGATGATTTCAAAAGAATATCAATCATTTTTAATGTAAGAGAACTAATTGGTTTTTAAACAAAAGCTTAAGAGTTATACTAGCTTTATGGGAAGTTAGGTATAACAACTTAAGAATGATAAAAGGAACAGCTTACTTACGTGTTTATACAGACTTATATTGATTTATGGAAAGAATAAAATGGTTTGATAAGTAGACGTGATATGACGCTATGTGTAAAGGTCTTGTAACGCTTGTATAAGAGGTATTCTTGTCAGGCTTATGTTGTTTAACGATAAGTCATATGTTAGTATTATATCACTCACCTCGACATGTTACCGGGGTTGTCGCCTCCGACGCGGTAGACTCAAAGCGTCCGGGACCATGATTCGAGAATACCTACGCGGGTCCAGGGACCTATGCGAGCTACGAGTTCCGTGTTAGCGCGCGGGTTATACCTCACGCGGTCTACGGGCCATGCGAACTACGAGTCCAGGATTTACGCCGAGGAGTAGCACCGACGCGGGTTATACCCTACGCGCCTACGCGAGTGGCCTATGCGACTACGGAGTCCGTGATTAGGCTTGCATAGTGATACTACGGGCGATTGGCCCCGCTCGATCATTCGCACTCAGAAAAGACTCGCTACGCTTTACCTATCGTTGCTCTTGTTTATGATATGGCACTACGCGCTACTGGTTGTTTCATACATATTTGTAAACTGGTTTTATATGATTTCATTTAAGTACTTTACGCTTTCACATACTTAGTACTGGCAGATCGACTTTCCTTCTGGGCCGCTCATGCCGCAGGTGGCAAGGTGCTAGATCCACATCCTTAGGATCTTTGCTTTGGTGTCGTGAGCTCCATCTTCTCCGAGGCTCTACTTTGGGTACGATCTCCTCGTATTGTAGATAGTTTTGTACATTCAGGTACGCGGCCCTGTCCCGCCATAGTTGTTTACTTCCTTAGAGGTCTGTAGTCCTATTGTACAGTTGGGATGTAACTGCAAAACTATGTTTATATATATGCCGAAAGGCGACTTTTCTCATATAAACTGTGTCTAAATTTTCATTGATTCATATCTTGTTTTATATTTCCGCTGATTTTCTCTGATGTATGACTGCTTGGGTGCCCGGGTAAGGCACCAGTCACGGGCCCCTGAACGGGTCGTGACATAGGTCCTGTGGACCCGCAATGAGGTCATCCGCCTCGCATGAGACTATTTCACCCGCATGGGCCCAGTGGGCCCGCAATGAGTACAAATTCCGCACTCGCATCATGGGTAGCAATTCCATGGAATAAATAGTAACCCGGGGTCTACCCCGTAAGAATGCATAACCTAGCACAACCGGCTATCATACGTAACATAAGCACTACCGGCTTATCATACATAACATAAGCACCACCGGATTATCATACATAACATAAGCAAGTTAAGAAATCCCCTAACTTCTTATTAGCTTTGTTCATATACACTCTCATTTTAGTTTACTTAAGGCACTAACATGTCATTATAAAATCCGGGAATTTAACCCAAAGTACTACGTACTTCTATTCTTTTAAAATGACTCTTTTTCATATAAAACTTCAAAGATACTAATAACCGTAGTATCAAGTCATATCTACTTTTCAAGACAAGTCACAATACCTTTTAGAAATACATTTATAGGCTTCTAAATCAAGTGACTTCTTTCTTTTAAAACCTTAAGCCATTGATGCCTTCAAATCAATTTGTCTTTCATTATTGCAAGTCATTTATCATTATTTACATTACTAGAGTAAACCACTCTTTCATCTTTCCATAAAGCTATTATAACCAACTTCCCATAAAGTCGTTATGCTAACTTTATACTTTAGGCAATTTCATTCTTCCTTATATCCAAGAGACTTATACTTTCAAACAAAACAAGTATCATATACTTTCAAAATACTTCAAGTCCCTTAACTTTTAGAAACTAAGACATCCTTAATCTTTTTAAACAAGTGAGTTAATTCTCTAACTCAACCAACTTGGACATTCTTAAAACAAGTCAAGGATATCAAATGAAATTAGATTCATCAAAATCTCATACGTCTACCGTACTATATATTTACAACTACTCATGCTCAAGAGATAGGAAAGTTCCACATACCTCTTCGGTTCAATCCACTTGCTAAGTCCAATATGCCGTACGTAGTATGTCAACCTATAATGACCATAATACGTCTATTAACTTCTAACTTCAAACGTAGAATATTCTAAGTGCAAAGTCACTAAATTCTACGGAAAATCGGACAACACTTCCTCTGTTTCTACATACTTTTCCACCTTTTTCAAGGCCCGAATTCAATAACCAAACACGCCACATTTAAGGCTCAAACAAGGTAGTTAACAATAGGGGATTACACGCCTAGCAAGACGTGTAAAATTCCGCCCCACAATTGATATCAAACTAGTCCAAAAAGGCAATGCCATTCACGACCAAAGGTGTAACAACATATCATCCTTTCCAATTCCTTTTTAATCCAAGTTGTTTAATATAACATGTTATCAAGCCGCAATCGATTATAACAACTACAATATTCAAGTAGATAACATGTGACGATTCTAATTATCGACCAAAATGTATTTCAATTTCAAATGGCTAATAATGTCATTTCGGATTTAGGCTTCCAATATCCATAACACTTGTCAATCTTTAATACATATACTTCATGCTAATTAAAATGTAAGGCTACAACAATATGTAATCTTATAACACTTAAGAGAACAAGATTGTTACCTTAACGAGCCTTAATCCAACTTCAAGATTTGAAGTCGCTCCCTAGCAACTTAGAGCCTCTTCTTGACACTCCAATCCGCCACTTGAAGCCCTTAGAAGATCACAAACAACTTTCCTTCAATTTCCAATCCAACCCTAGGAAAGTGACTTAGGTTTTCACCTTGCGACTAATACAAAAATGACACTTTTCCGGGATTTTTCTATTGAGATACCCTTAAAATACTCTTAGGAACCTTGGTTTAAAGTGTGGAGGTTATTGAACAACAAACGAAATTTTTCTCTTCTTCAAACCCTATGAACCCGAGAGCAACAATGGAGACTTCAAAGTTTTCTTGAAATTTTTCTAAGTGTAGAAGCCTTGTCTTGCTACTAGTATGTTTAAATAACATAATGGAGGGTCAAGATTAGCACATATGGGTGTCTTGGATGCATTCTACTAAAAGATCAAGCCAAGTGGCTCTTGACTAAGTCAACAATATCAAGCTCTAAGCCTAGCAAGACTTGGTCATCTTAACCTTGGTCAAATGACCATTAAATCCATGTCCATTTCGTCAAAGACCAACTAAAGAGGGGTGACACGTGTCACCCTCCCGTTCGTCGCAATATTTCATTTTCCGACATTTCCATAATTCCGATAAATTTTTACTAGTCTCAAATCTTAACATTTTTGAGTTCTTACGTACGTTCTTATAAACAAGTCCTGAAATTATGGGGTGTAACAGGCATGGTCCGTGAGATCCATCAGTTAGCGAGCCTTGGGGTTCGCTGGTCGATACCGGCGATAGTGGATTCGGGTCGAGAGGTTGTCAGTCTTCCATCGCTGAGGAGGCAAGAGGTGCATGAGGATCCTGCTCGGCAAGGTATCGGATACGACTCTTCGAGAGGAGAAGAATTTATTCGAGGTAGCACCGACAGGTGCTAAGGCGCACGGCGGCGATCAGGTACCCGATATCGCAGACTTCGCCGTGAGGTTCTGCGAGGCACACAATGCTCAAGCATTTCTATTCATCCGGGTCGAATAAGATGTACCACGACCTCGATATGGTTATCGTGGATGGCTCGGCGAGACGAGCGCAGTTCGCTGCTCGTCCGAATCGCCAGGTCAAGGTCGAGCACCGTAAGTCCGTGGCTATTACGCATTTACGGCGAGATTCGACGTGAAGCCGGAGGTGATCAACATGGATTTTGTTACAGGGTTACCTCGTACTCATATGAAGTGTGATTCCATCTGGGTTATAGTAGACAGGCTGACGAAATCAGCCCATTTCCTTCCTGTCAGGACTACTTATTCGGCTGAGGATTATGTTAGACTTTATATCCGGAGATTGTGAGACCGCACGAGTTCCTACATCTATTATATCGCATGGGCTCGCTTTATGGCCAACTTCCGAGGTCTTTCCGTGGGGATTAGGGACACATGCGAGTCTCAAGATCGCATTTCACCTCGCATCGACGACAGCAGATCGCATCATCCGCATACTCGAGGATATGTCAGGCTCGCGTTATTGATTTCACTGTAGTCGAGGATCATTTTTCCTCTGTTGAGTTTGCATATAATAACAACTACCATTCCAAGATTCGATGGCGCTTTACGAGGCCTTATACGGCAGAAGTGTAGTCGCCAATTGGTTGGTTCGATATCGCGAGGTTCGCTTAGCTGGCCTGCACTTGATCCAGAAAGCGCGGATAAGGCGGCTTATCCGTGAGAGGTTATTAGCAGCCGACGTAAGTCTTACGCAGATAATCAACGCCGACACTTAGAGTTCCGTATCACGATCGGGTCTTCGCGTTCACCACGGGCGGTGCGATGAGATTTGGTAAGAAGGGAAACTTAGCCCGAGGTACATCGGGCCTTATCATATTGTCCGCAGAGTTGGCGCGTTGCTACGAGTTAGATTTGCTATCCGATTGGAGGCAAAGACATCCCGCCTTCCATGTTTCTATGTTACTGTTGTATCTGAGATCCATCCGTAGTTTTCCAGCTTAGTGATGCCCAGTGACAGAGGGTTATCATACGAGGAGACCTATAGCCATACTGATCGTCAAAGTTAGACGACACTGACTAAGGACGTGGCTTCCGCCAAGGTCTTGTATGAATGACGATAGAGAGAGATGACGGGAAGAGGAAGAGACATGATAAAGCAGATCCTCACTTGTTCTCTACACTTTCGTAATTCCATTTACTACTTTCCTATGCTCGATCGACATATACGCACGTGAGATATTACGTGGCCATGTGGCATATTTGAGGTGATGTAACGCCCAACCCGGCCCGCATCGTGCCTTACCCCGCACCCTAGTGATACAACATCGTAGAAAACCAGGAAAATAAAACACGAGTCATGAAACAAGAGATATAATAAATAAACAAAGCAACCAAACAAATACTTTCAAGATATACATAAAAACCCAACAGCTTATCCTTTACAAACCCCGCCTACAACAAAGGCATGCACTTAAGATTTACAATAACTATGACGGACAGTGGCTCGCCATACCCCGAATGTACAAGAACCTACAACTGTGGAAACATACCAAAGATAAGCCTCCAAGGAACGGAGCTTTCCAACACGCCAAATGAGATCCTAAGAGCTGGATCCACGATCGACGTACTTCTACTCGCAGATGAACGCAGCTCCCGGCGAGGTCAAGATAACAGTACCAAGTATGTGAAATCAGAAAATATCAGAAATGAAATCATACTAGTCTATAAAGCCGAGACATGTATGATAACCAAACTTACGCTTCACAACATAAAAACAATATGTCAAGTCGTGACTCACGCCAAAGTCACCACTAAATATAACTACGGGTCTCACGCCCACAACATCCATCATGTTCGCATCACGGCCGCATGCCCTGAATATCGTGACGGCAGACATGTCCATGATGCAACAATAATAAGGCCGCATGGCCACATGCCCCGGACATCGACGGTAGATATGCCCATGTAACCTCAATAACAATATATCGGGTGGTCAACCCCGCCGCATGGCCACATGTCCCGACATCAGACGGCATAGACACGCCCATGTTGCGCAAGAATAACCATATATCGTAATCAACCCGCACGCCGCACGCCTCGAATATCAGACGGCAGACATGTCCACGTGATATCAACAACAAGACAAGAATCAAAATGGAAACATACCCGCGGAATTTCCATCACCGCCAAAGACGCCCAAAGAAGTTCTCAATAAGTCAACCGCCTCTATCGAGACGCCAGAATACGTAAATACCACACTTGTACAACAAAGGCTATCATCACAAGATAGGCAAGTTTCACAACAACAAGCATAGGCAAGTTTCACAACAACAAGCATAGGCAAGTTTCACAACAACTCAAAGTACTTCCATTTATACCAAAGTCCTGTTTTTAACCCCAAAGTACTACATACGCTAAGTTCTTTTAAAAGAGATCCATTACTTCTATAAAAGTCATCCGATACCCGTAGTATTAGAATGACTAACCCACATTCCTTTTCAAAATCAAGTAACAAAGATTCTTTCCTAAGTTCCAGCTTTGCCTAGTTTCAATTACTCAAGCTTCTCATTTTCAAATGGTTTCATAGTTCCCAAACTTAATCACTGATTCCTTTTAGAACAATCGAGTATTATATGTCTCACGCGAGAGTAGGTTATTCTTGCTTACAACATTCTTATTACAAAGAGCATGATCTAGAAAATGTAATATCATTTTGTCTCATCTTAGTTTCTATGCAGATGAGGTTTCTATGTTTTAATACAACACATCATTATTCAATACATTTTCCTTTATTAACGCTGCAAAGGGTCTGTCGATACACATTCTCGATTCCCAAATCAAGAAACATTATCCCTTTAAAACCAAGTACTCATTACTCACGAATGAGGTTTCACACAAACATCCACATTAAAACAAATAAGTTAAGTCTCTTATCTTATAAGATCAAGTCTCTTAACTTCTAACATTAGTAAACCATTTTCACTTACATAAGGTCGTTATAACTAACTTCCCATAAAGCTATTACAACACCCTATGTTTTAAACCAACCAAATCACTTAGCACATGTACGTCACCGCATTACATAGTTCACAACAATCATGCTAGGAAAGATAGAAGAGGTTCACATACCTCGCGACGATTTATCGACAATAAGCAAAATGCTCCAAGGACTACAACCTTGCTAGCCCTTTCCACTCCTCGAGTAGAATACGCTACTCTTAGTACTTTCACCTATAAAGGTCACAAACGTCTATTAACCCCAAAACACAAGTTTCTATCTTTCTATAGAAAATTCAAAGACTTCCCCGCAACAACAGAAAACTCCTCCTCTAACGAGGCCGCCACCAAGCCAACCAGTGGGGTTTACACGCCTAACCTGACGGTACAATTTACACAAGTCTATCGCACATACCCTATGTAAATACACATTCCAAGATTTATTCTTCAAAGCTTAAGTCAAAAGACATTGCGAATACTAAGATAGTTCCATATATAGTATACTTCAACTATATATTCTAACAAACATGTAATTTCCAATTACAATAGAGGGACAAGATAATTACCTCGATAAGCCCAAAATTATCCAAGTTATAATGTCGATCCCGAGCAAGGTTTAGCTCCACCGCGCGCCCAAACCACTCCAAACAACCCTTAGAAGTTCTAACTAACTTCTACTCAAATACTTCAACCAACTATGAAGATTTCCTTAGGGTTTCGCTTGAGACTGTAAGGACAAAAGGTAGTATTTCCTGACTCCACGAAAGAGGTATCTTTGGAATACTACAAGGTACAAGGCTAAGGTATTTTGGGCATTATAACAATACTAGGAGTATTTCTATACCACAACAGTGGGTATTATACGAAACAACTAGCAGTGGTACCCCACGCCAGACACCACAAGGGGGAGGAGACCTCTACCAAAGGCCACTAGTGTTATACTCAGATTTCCAGTATATATACGAGGCGTGATAAATTTTTGCCTTAAGAATTGGCTTTGGTTCAAATTTGGGCACAAGTGCCGAATAGAGTCGTCGACTAAACGCTTCCATACCTTACGCTGGGAAAATTCCGCCATGTCATTTATAATTTTATGATTTTTCCGAGCAACTAACATTTTTGGATCAACGGGAGGTGATACTTGTCACTCATCGACGGCAAAGATGAGGCTTGGCCTCGCCGATTGGTCCCTCCTTTGTGCCTTGTTTTGTGGCTTGTTTTCAGGAGTGTTTTGTGGAGTGTTTTGGGTGCACTTGGCTTGATCTCGCCTTACACTTGCCTAACACATGGACGGATCTTCGCCATCGTTGGCCTTTGCTTGGCCTATAAATAGCTCCTTTGTGAAGACTTTATTCATCCACAAATTGTTCTAAGTGATAAATCCCTTCCTCCTCTTGTAGACTCGCCCAAGAGCTCCTCTCCCTCTCTCGTGAGCTAGCCGAGAGCCTCCTCCCCTCTAGTGGTGCAGCCATGGTACCCCTAGCCTAGTTGTTTTCGTGATAATACCCCTTTGTCAGGTATAGAAATACTCCCCTAGTATTGTTATAATGCCCAAAATACCTTAGCCTTGTACCTTGTAGTATTCCAAAGATACCTCTATACGTAGAGTCTTAAATACTACCTTTTGTCCTTTTAGTCTCAAACCGAAACCCTAAGGAAATCTTCATTGTTGTTCAAGTACTTAAGAGAAGTTGGTTAAGTTCTAAGGGTTGTTTGGAGCGGATTGAGCACTGAGTAGAGCTAAACCTGCTCAGAGCCACATTAAACTCTGATAATTTTGGGCTTATCGAGGTAAATATCTTGTCCCCTATTGTAATTGGAAATTACATATGTGTTGAATATATAGTTGTTGTATACTATATAGAATCAACTTGGTATTGTGGCAATGTCTTTCGACTTAAGCTCAAGAATGAAGAATTGAACAAGAATCACATGTAAGGTTAATAAAGAGAAGAATCGAATCAGAATTACATAGATCAGACATGAGACTTGTGTAGTATTACTGTAGTAGATTTGTACACGTCCTGTTAGGCGTAAAACCCCCTCGTTGGCTTGGTAGCCTACTGATAGTAGGCGAGATTTGCGCTGTGGCGGGGAGGCCGCCAATTTTCTCAGAGATATTGGAACGCTGAGATCTAGATGTTAATGTCACTGTGGCCTTATAGGTCAAGTACTACGCGAGTGATCCACTTGGCTTAAGGAGTAGCCGCGTTCGAGGTACTTGGAGCATTTGCTTATTGTCGATAAATCGCCGCGAGGTATGCGAACCTCTTCCTATCTCTTCTAGCATGATACGTGTGAACTATGTAGTACGGTAGACGCATACGTGTTAACTGTGTTTGATTGTTTAAAACATAAAGTGTTATAACCGCTTTACGGGAAGTCGTTATAACAACTTTATGTAGGTAAGAAAATACTTTGTGGTTTTAAAAGGTAATCGATGGAATTATAAATCGCTAGTTATAATAAAGAACTTGATGTATTTCAAAAGATTTATAAATCGCTTTGAAGGGAGAGTAACACTTGGTTTTAAAGGTTTTAAAAAGAGTTATACTAGCTTTACGGAGTTAAGTGTAAAGTCTTAAGAGAGGTAAAGAAAATGGTTTTTCAATGTTAAGTTAAGAGACTTGATCTTATGAGATAAGAGACTTAACTTATATTGTTTTAATGCGAATGTCAGAAACCTCATTCGTGAGTAATGAGTACTTGGTTTTATTTAAAGGGATAATGTTATAACCGATTTCGGAAATCGAACGTGTATCGGCTGCACCACCGCAGCTAACATAATAAAGGAAAATGTATTCAATAATGATGTATCGTATTAAAACCGCAGAAACCTCCATCCGCATAGAAACTAAGACGAGACAAAATGATATTACATTTTCTAGATCATGGTCATTGTAATAAGAATGTTGTAAACAAGAATAACCTACTCACGCGAGACTTATATTACTCAATTGTTCTAAAAAGAAATCAAGTGATTAAGTTTATGAACTATGAAACCATTTGAAATGAGGTTTGAGTAATCAAACTAGGCAACCGAACTTAGGAAAAGAATGTGTTACTTGATTTTGAAAAGGATGGGTTGGTCATTCTTATACTACGTATCGTGACTTTTATAAAAGTAATGGATCTCTTTAAAAGAACTTAACGATGTAGTACTTGGGGTTAAAACCCGACTTTGGCATAATATGAAAGTACCTTGAGTCAGCGAAGCTTTCGCCATGCTTGTTGTTGTGAAACTTGCCTACGCTTGTGATGATAGCCTTATTGTGCCAAATGTGGTATTTCGTGTTACCGTGTCTCGACAGAGGTCGCTGACTTGTCGAGAACTTACTGACGCGTCGGGCGCGATGGAGAATTCCACGTATGTTTCCATTTTGATTACGGCCTTGTTGTTGATGTCACATGGACATGTCTACACCGATGCAAGATTCCGGCACGTGGCTACGCGGCAGGTCGACCACCCAAGATATCGTTATTGAGGTAACACGGACACGCCTACACCGGCGCAGATTCCGGTACGCGCTACGCGCGCCTTGTTATTATTGTTGCAACATGGACGGTCTACACCGACGCAGATTCCGGGGTACGTGGCCACGCGCAGGTTGACCAAGATATTCTTATTGAGGTTATACGGGCATGTCTACACCGGCGCAGATTCGGTACGCGCCACGCGCCTTGTTATTATTGTTGATCACGACATGTCTACACCGAGGCGATTCCGGCACGCGCCACGATGCGAACATGATGGATGCATGGGCGCGAGACCCATAGTTATATTCGAGTGGTGACTTGAGGCGCGAGTCCCCGACTGATCGCTTTTATGTCGCAGCATCGTATTTTGGTTATCATACATGTCTCCCGCTTGTTAAGCTATTATGATTTCATTTACGATTTGATGCCACATACTGCACTTGCCAGATCGACTCTCCTCGGCCGCGCTCATGCCGCAGTAGAGGTACATCGGCCGTGGATCCTCGCCTCGTGATCTCGCCATTGCTGGAAGCTCCGCTTCTCCGAGGCTTATCTTTTGGTGTGTTCTCGAGTCAGAGGTTCTCGTACATCTGTGGTATGGCGGCCCCGCCCCGCCATAGTCGCTGTAAATCTTAGGTCCGTAGAATCACGCAAGTGTGGTTGTAAAAGGATTAAACTGTCGGTTTTAAGTATATACCAAGGCAAATCGCTTTGGTTGGCCTGCCTATTTATTATATCTCTTGTTTCATGATTCATGTTTTATTTTCCGCCGGTTTTCTCCGATGTTGTATCACCAGTGCCCGGTAGCGCACTGAACGCCCGGTTCGGGCGCTACAAAGTGGTATCGTGAGCGCTTAGTCCTCTGAAAGTGTCTACGCACCGTGTCTAGTAGTCTTGATTATCGCGTGTCGTGCACCACATCTATAATCGTGAGGCTATAGGACATTTAGGATTGGTTTCATTCTTCTCATTCCGAGATCGCGCCTGTAGCCGTTGTAAGTCGACCCTCCGACGTGTTTCGCTTTTACCGCTTATACTCGCGAAGGCAACCAGGCCTGGGCGGCAAGGCAAATGGCGGAGCCGCTAGTGGGATTCAGAGGAGTACGAGGGCGCAGTCTTGGCCAAGACTGAGGTAGTGCTTCAGACGGCGAGTTTTGCGACGCCGCCAAAGACCAAAGAGAGTTTAGAGCCGCAGCAGAATCTTCGAGACTACAAGACTGAGCCTCCACCCCACACCGAGCGAGAGACGGATCACGCGAGATGGCCAGCTTATCGCCGTGGTCAGGCCGATATGGCGATAGGCCGACGCAGCAGCCTAGCCCAAAGAAGACCGTGCACCCAGGCGCATACTGAGGCTACGGATTTCTTAGTCAGAGCCCGCCCGAGTTTTACGTCGAGGTCGAGGATGATCCGCAGGAGTTCATCCGCTACCGCAGAGGATCACGCGTGATCAAGGCTTCAGACCGAGTCGGTGATATTTGTTCGCGACGGCCGCGTGATACCGCAATGATCGTTTGACTCGCGAGCTTTCCCGGGAGAGCATGCACTTCCACCGCTTGGGACGAAGTTTTCGGGCCTTCCCGCACATTTCTTGCCTCCACAAACGGCGAGGGCTCGGCCGATGATTTTTGATGCTGAGGCGTAACCCGCGCATAGCCGAGTACAATGTGGAGTTCGACCATCGCCCGTGATGTTCCCGCATTAGTAGCTAGTACGAGGATCGAGTGCACCGATATGTTACAGGCTCACGACACCTAGCGCAGAGTTGTTCGTGTTTTCTTCACCGCACGACATTGCCCGCATTCGTGCTCATGCACTGGGTGCGGCGAGCGCAGAGATCGACGGCGGACTGCCACAGGTTAAGGCGCCAAGACACGGATATTTTACGACTTTCGAGGCGGACCGCCAAGAAGAGACTAGCATGCACTCCGCCATTGCAGAGTGGTCCTCCGCAGCCTTTCGACCCTCGATATTCGTGAGCAGTCGTGGCTCCTGTGTTTCGGATGTTCAGCGAAGCAGGGCGCTGCGACGCAGCCACCCCTACCTCGTGGTCGATGCGTAGACCGCATTTCGGGAGTGTCGAGTACCAAGGGAGCTTGTTATTCTCGCTAACAGGCCATATGACGAGAGATCGTCCACTGTGGGTAGCACTGGTAGGATAGCACAGACTACTGTGAGCAGCCATGCCACGAGAGGTCGCGTGGAAGCTTCCGCTTAGCGGCCTCGAACCGCCTAGTTTCGTATATCCTTAACCTCTAGAGTTTTGTGTGTATTGATGTTGTCGATGTGTTTAATGATATGTTTGGATAGCTTTGTGCTAAAATGTGATTTAGAAACCCGTTAGTGAAAAGGGTAAGTCCCCGGTAGCCGTGAAATGGAAGTGGTAGCTTTCATGACTGTAGAGGTAAGATTGTTCTGATCTAGAAACTAGAGAGTCGGGCGCTCACAGCTGGTCGGGTCAGCCATGTTGGGCCAACCCGCCCCGCTTTCGGCGGCGGTCACTCGGGTGGTCCCGCCAGCGGCAGGTCACGAGGGTGCTAGGCCCAAGTTTAGATGACCATCGATGAGTTCGTGGATACGCTCGACCGTAATCAGCCGTGAAGGCCGGAATGGCCTTAGGGAAATCGAGGTTAGCGAGATGAACAAGCTCGAGGTAGCGACTCCAAGGGTCGGGAAATGTGGCTGACGGAGGTGGTACGGACACTAGAACGAAGTTCGAGTGTTCGTGACGAGTACCGCGAGCGGAGAAGGAGCGCAGGTTTTCGTGACCAGCGTGGCATGATTGTTTTCGTGACGATAGCAGTTGAAGACTATATCGACGCCGCTTGTTTTGAGACTAAGGAACATTCGACGAATGTTTCGGCGGGAAGAATGTTATACCCTCGATTTCCGCAGTATATACGCGAGGGCGACGATAAATTTTTGCCTTAAGAATTGGCTTTGTTCAAATTTGGGCACAAGTGCCGAATAGAGTCGTCGACTAAACGCTTTCCACGCCTTACGCTGGGAAAATTCCGCTATGTCATTTATAATTTTTATGGATTTTTCCGAGCAACGAACATTTTTGGATTAACGGAGGGTGACACTTGTCACCTCATCGACGGCAAAGAGGAGGCTTGGCCTCGCCGATTGGTCCCTCCTTTGTGCCTTGTTTTGTGGCTTGTTTTGGAGTGTTTTGTGGAGTGTTTTCAGGTGCACTTGGCTTGATCTCGCCTTACACTTGCCTAACACATGGACGGATCTTCGCCATTGGTCGCCTTTGCTTGGCCTATAAATAGCTCCTTGTGAAGACTTTATTCATCCACAAATTGTTCTAAGTGATAAATCCTTCCTCCCTCTTGTAGACTCTCGCCCAAGAGCTCCTCTCCTCTCTCTTGTGAGCCAGCCGAGAGCCTCCCCTCCCCTCTAGTGCACTGCACGGGTACCCCTAGCCTAGTTGTTTTCAGATAATACCCCTTTGTTGTGGTATAGAAATACTCCTAGTATTGTTATAATGCCCAAAATACCTTAGCCTTGTACCTTGTAGTATTCCAAAGATACCTCTATACGCAGAGTCTTAAATACTACCTTTGTCCTTTTAGTCTCAAACCGAAACCCTAAGGAAATCTTCATTGTTTTTTGAAGTACTTAAGACAACTTGCTTAGAATGTATAAGGGTTGTTTGGAGCCGATCGAGCACTCCTGAGTAGAGCTAAACCTTGCTCAGAGCGACATTAAACTCTGATAATTTTGGGCTTATCGAGGTAAATATCTGTCTCTCATTGTAATTGGAAATTACATATGTTGAATATATAGTTGTTGTATACTATATATAGAACTGAACTTGGTATTGTGGCAATGTCTTTGACTTAAGCTCAAGAATGAAGAATTGAACAAGAATCACATGTAAGGTTAATAAAGAGAAGAATCGAATCAGTAATTACATAGATCAGACATGAGACTTGTGTAGTATTATCGTAGTAGATTTGTACACGCCCTGCTAGGCGGTAAAACCCCCGGTTGGCTTGGTAGCCGCCTCGATAGAGAAGGAGATTTGCGCCGCGCGGGGAGGTGCCGCCAATTTTCTGTAGATATTGGAACGTTGAGATCTAGATGTTAATAAGCGCCTTGTGGCCTTATAGGTTGAAGTACTACGTGTGGAGTGATCCACTTGGCTTAAGGAGTAGCCGGCGGTTTGAGGTACTTGGAGCATTTGCTTATTGTCGATAAATCGTCGCGAGGTATGTGAACCTCTTCCTATCTCTTCTAGCATGATATGTGTGAACTATGTAGTACGGTAGACGTACATGTGTTAATCGTGGTTTGATTGTTTAAAACATAAAGTGTTATAACGCTTTATGGAAGTTGGTTATAACAAATTTATGTAGGTAAGAAAATACTTTGTGGTTTTAAAAGGTAATCGATGTGAATTATAATCGCTAGTTATAATAAAGAACTTGATGTATTTCAAAAGATTTATAAATCAAGCTTGAGAGTAACACTTGGTTTTAAAGGTTTTAAAAAGAGTTATACTAGCTTTACGGGAGTTATGTAAAGTCTTAAGAGAGGTAAAGAAAATGGTTTTCATGTTAGAAGTTAAGAGACTTGATCTTATGAGATAAGAGACTTAACTTATATTGTTTTAATGTGAATGTTGGTGAAACCTCATTCATGAGTAATGAGTACTTGGTTTTATTTAAAGGGATAATGTTATACCGATTTCGAAATCGTAACGTGTATCGGCTGCATCACCGCAATGCTAATAAAGGAAAATGTATTGAATAATGATGTATCGTATTAAAAACCAAGAGAAACCTCCATCCGCATAGAAACTAAGACGAGACAAAATGATATTACATTTTCTAGATCATGGTCACAGTAATAAGAATGTTGTAAACAAGAATAACCTACTCACGCGAGACTTATATTACTCAATTGTTCTAAAAAGAAATCAAGTGATTAAGTTTATGAACTATGAAACCATTTGAAATGAGAAGCTTGAGTAATTGAAACTAGGCAAACCGAACTTAGGAAAAGAATGTCATACTTGATTTTGAAAAGGGACGCTGGTTGGTCATTCTTATACTACTGCATCGTGACTTTTATAAAAGTAATGGATCTCTTTAAAAGAACTTAACGATGTAGTACTTTGGGGTTAAAACCCGACTTTGGCATAATATGAAAGTACCTTGAGTCAGGAAGCTTGCCATGCTTGTTGTTGTGAAACTTGCCTATGCTTGTGATTTATAGCCTCATTGCGCCAAATGTGGTATTTCGCGTTACCGCGTTCTCGACAGAGGCCGCTGACTTGTCGAGAACTTACTGACGTACGGGCGTGACGGAGAATTCCACGTATGTTTCCATTTTGATTACTGGCCTTGTTGATGTCACATGGACATGTCTACACCGATGCAAAGATTCCGGCACGTGGCTACGCGCAGGTTGACCACCCAAGATATCATATCGAGGTAACATGGACACGCCTACACCGGCGCAAGATTCGGTACGTACATGGCCTTGTTATTATTGTTGCAACATGGACGGTCTACACCGGCGCAGATTCCGGGGCATGCGTACGCGGCAGTGGTTGACCAAGATATTCTTATCGAGGTTATACGGGCATGTCTACACCGGCGCAGATTCCTCGGTACGTGGCCACGCGCCTTGTTATTATTGTTGCATCATGGACATGTCTACACCGAGGCGATTCCGGCATGCGCCATGACGCGAACATGATGGATGTTATGGGCGCGAGACCCATAGTTATATTTGAGTGGTGACTTTGAGGCGCGAGTCCCCGACTTGATCGCTTTATGTCTGCATCGTATTTTGGTTATCATACATGTCTCCCGCTTGTTAAGCTATTATGATTTCATTTACGATTTGAAGCCACATACTTGGTACCGTACCGATCCTTCTGGGCCGCGCTCATGCCGCAGGAGGTACATCGGTCGTGATCCTCGCCTCGTGATCTCGCCAAGCTGTTGGGAAGCTCCGCTTCTCCGAGGCTTATCTTTTTGCATGTGTTCCCCGAGTCAGGGTTCTTGTACATCTGTGGGTATGGCGGGCCCCGCCCCGCCATAGTCGCTGTAAATCTTGTAGGTCTCAGAGAAATCACAAGGTGGTTGTAAAAGGATTAAACTGCTCGTTTTAAGTATATACCAAGGCAACTGCTTTGGTCTGGCCTGCCTATTTATTATATCTCTTGTTTCATGATTCATGTTTTATTTTCCGCTGGTTTTCTCGATGTTGTATCACTAGGTGCCCGGTAAGGCACTGAACTGCCCGGTTCGGCGCATAACTAGAGGGGAGGGGAGAGGCTTAGGACGAGCCACAAGAGTGAGGGAGGGATTTCAAGACTTGGAAACATTTCAGGACGAACGGGTCTTCACAAAGTGGGGTATTTATAAGAAACCAAAGGCCAACCAATGGCCAAGATCTAGCCAAGTGCAAGGCAAGTGTAAGGCCAAGATCAAGCCAAGTGCACCCTAACCCTACTCCACAAAACACTCCACAAAACAAGCCACAAAGCAAGGCACAAAAGAGGAGCCAATCGCCAAGGCCAACCAAGCGCCCTCGACGCCCAAATCGCCCAAGCCAAACCATTTGTTTCCAATGCGAGGTGACATGTCACCTCCCGCTGGTCCGCATCGTTTCGCCACCCGAAAAATCCGCAAAATTATAAATGACATAGCCTAATTTTCTACGAAAGTCGGGAAACGCTTCGCCGTAAAACGACTTAATCGGGTGTCGCGCACAAAGGTAATTCGCCAAGGTGCCACATGGGGTGACACGCATCGCTCGATTCGCCTGCATATTTCGCCTTCAAAATATCCAAAATACCTAAATCTCAAAACAAAGCTCCTACAAAATCAGAATTTCTCCCGTGGCCCCACGTGACCATTTCCAAAATAAAATCTCAAAATTTAATATAATCTATGAAGTCCAAATACCCAACTGGGAATCCACCCCATTAACGAACCTTTTTCTTCACAAATAACCGCAAACTTTTCCGCCGAAACTCACATCTTTCTTTCTTTTCAAAATTTCTCGCACTTCGTGACGCACGCCCTCACATACATACCCCGCAACTACGGGTATAACATTCTCCTCTCCTTAGAAACATTCATTCCAATGTTCCTTCTCAAGTCGAATAACGATAAAGTTCCTCTAACAAGTTGCCAATGCCATAGCCGCCACTAAATAACATACGCCCTCTTCTTTCCTTACTGCCGTGCCCTTCTCGAACGCTTGAACTCTCCCAAGACGCACTATACTTCATTCATTACTTCCGCTCTCAAAATCTCCGGAGTCACTACCTCCAAACTTGGTCATCTTACTAACCTCAAACTTCCTTAAGGCCATTCCCGCCTTTACGAACCGCTTCTGGTCGAACGCGCCCACGAACTCATACGATGATCATACAAACTTGGGCCTAGCATCCTCGTGACCCTATCACCTGGCGGGACCACCCAGAACTGACCCCACCCCAAACCGGGTTACGGGTTGACCCGCAAATGGTCCTCAACCTGACCCCAACCGCGCCAAACTCTTGTCCCCGATCCTAACAATCTTACTAATTCACATCACGAAAGTTACCACTTCCATCTCACACTAGCCACTGACTTGTCACACAAATAAATCCCACGATACTACTACTCCGATAAGGGTCAAATATAAATCTTAACTCAAGACGACCTTACCCCTAAGGTCTCAGTCGTGACATAGTCTAAGGTTCACACTTACCATGCCCCCATACGTATCCTCCCAACTAAGCATGCTTTCTAACTCACAATTAACACAACGCTATTCGTGACATAGCACATAATAATGAGACCATCATAACAAGCATACCAAAACTCTAGAGGTTAAGGATATACTCAAACTAGGCGTTCAAGGACCGCTAAAATCGAACTTCCACCGCGACTTACCGTGGCCCGCAATCGCCTAGTCTGGTCGCCCTACCGCACTCGGTCGACAGCTCGCCATATGGCCCTCGCTGGCCGCAAGAGTAACAAGCTCCTTGGTACTACGACACTCCCGAAATGCGGTCTACTACATCGACCACACCGAGGTAGTGATCGATCCGCCAACACCCCTACCCCTCAACATTCAAACTCCGAGCCCCGACCGCTTCCTCAATATCCTGGGTCCCGGCGCGGAGGACCACTCGCAATGGCGGAGGTACATAACTAGTTCGGCCGAGGCGTCCGCCTCGAAGTCGCCAAAATATTCGCCGCCTTGGCCTTCTTCTCACGAAAGCCGTCCACCTGCCGACCAAGGCCTCGCACTTCAGCAGATGAGCCCGCGGCAATGTCCATGCCCGGCAAGAGAAACACCCAACAACTCTCTCGCTAGGTAATCATCGAGCCCGCGACGAGCGATGCACTCCTATCTTCCATATTCGCAACTAGTGCAGGACATATCGAGCCAAAGAATCGAACTCGACATCAGACTCGACAAAGGCGCTTCTCTCGCCTCGAATAAAATTTGTCGCCCGCGTTCTCCTCATTCGCTGAGGCAAGAAGTGCGTGAGAAAAGCCCCTCAAAACTCATCCCATACCGGAGGTGCATGCTCTCCCGAAAGCTCCCACGATCAAACCAATCGATCACAGATCACGCACGACGCGAACTGGCGTCACAGACTCGGTCTCAAGCCTCGATCACTCACGATCCACAGAATCGCCGGATGAACTCCTCGCGATCATCCTCAGCCTCGACCCATAAAACTCGCGGGCTACAACTCGTGAAGTCCCGTAGCCTCAAACTATCTCGCCGGGGTGAACCATCAAAGCATCGAATCGAATCCGCTGTGATTCAAATTTATCTCATATTCGCCACGACTTCGCCAAGCAATCGGGCCATCTCTTGTAACCCATCTCTCCGCCTGCATCGTGGACTGAGGCTCAGTATCGCGGTCTCAGCAGCCTATTGCCGCGCTTAACCTCTCGCTGGCCGGGCGGCGCTACAAAACCCGCCTCAAGCACAACTCGTGTACTGGCTCGCTCGCGCTCGCATTTCCTCAGATTCACTAGCAGCACTCGCCGCTTGCCCTCCCGGGCTCGCTGCCTGGCGAGGCATAATCGTAAAAGCGAGATACGCTGCAGGGTCCAACTTACAACACACTCTAAGGCACGATCTCGTAATGAGAAGAATGGAAACTAATCCTAAATGTCCTATAGCCTCTCGATTATAGACGTGGTGCACAACACACCGATAATCAAGACTCTACTAGACACGGTCAGACACTTTCCGAGGATTAATCGCCTGATACCACTTTTGTAACGCCCCAACCCGGCCCAAGTATCGTGCCTTACCCGCACCCTAGTGATACAACATCGTAGAAAACCAGGAAAATAAAACACGAGTCATGAAACAAGAGATATAATAAATAAACAGCAACCAAAATAGCTTGCTTTCAAGATATACATAAAAACCCAACGCTTATCCTTTTACAAACCCCGCCTACAACAAAGCACGACTCTAAGATTTACAACAACTATGACGGACAGGCCCCGCCATACCCCCGAATGTACAAGAACCTACAACTCAGTGGAAACATACCAAAGATAAGCCTCCAAGGAACGAGCTTTCCAACACGCCAAACGATCCTAAGAGCGGGATCCACGACCGATGTATTTACCGCGGCATAACGCAGTGTTATACCCTCGTATTTCCAGAGTATGACGTAAGGACGCACGAGAAAATTTGAAACTTGTACTAAGGCTTGGCCGAATTAATTTTGTTCACAACACCCGCTAGAGTCGCTTTTCGACGAAACGCTTTCACGCCTTCGTAGGGAATTTCCGCCATGTCATTTCTAATTTTTGCGGATTTTTCCGAGAGATTTAAACATTTTGGACCAACGGGAGGGCGACACTTGGCACCTCCAATCAGGACTTGAACGCCCATTTGGACGATTTGGACAAAGAGGAGCACGCTTTTTGGTGCCTTGGAAAAGTCAAGGAGTTGGTAGGATATTTGTGTTGGTAAATCCTAGCCCTACACTCGCCTAACACACGGATTGATCTCGCCTTTGGTTGGCCATCCTCGACCTATAAATACCCTCTTAAGGTTGAAGACTTCTTCATCCAAAAATGCCTAAGTCTTGTGAGCTCTTCCTCCCTCCCTTCACCTTGTTCTCGCCCTTTCCCCTCGCCGAGAGCCCTCCCTCGAGTTGGCTCTTGTGGCGAGACTTCACCCCTCCTTGGTGTTGTTCTCGTGATAATGTACCCCTCAGGTGTAGAAATACTCTCAAAAGTATTGTTATAATGCCCAAATTACCTTAGCCATATACCTTGTTGTATTCTAAGGTTATACCTATACGAAAAGCCCGTAAAATACTATTATACTTCCCACCACAAACCGAAACCCTAGGAAAATCTCCATAGTCCGTTGAGTATTGTGTGGTTGGTTAGAACTTCTGGCGTGGTTTAGAGCGGTCGAGCGCTGAGTCGAGCTAAACGATTGCCCAGATCGACTTTAAGCTAGGATAATTATGGGCTTATCGAGGTAATTATCTTGTCCTCTATTGTAATTGGAAATTACATGATTGCTGAATATATAGTTGAAGTATACTATATAATAGAATCGAACGTAGCTATCGGCAATGTCTCGCGACTTAAGCCCGAATTTAAAGAAGAGTACCGAATCAGAATTACATAGGTCAGACACAAGAGACTCGTAGTAGTACCATGGAGTAGAGTTGTACCTGCTAGTGTTAGATGTATAACCCCTCGGTTGGCTTCGCAGCCTACTTCAGGAGAGAGATTTACGCTGCATGTGAGGTGCCGAATTTTCAGAGAATGTTCTACGACAGATCTAAATGTTAATGTCACTTGTGGCCTTATAGGTTGACGTACTACGTGGCGCGATCTACTTGGCTTAAGGAGTAGCCGACGGATGTACTTGAGCGCTTTGCTATTAGTCGATACTCGCCGCGAGGTACGCGAACCTCTTCCTATCTCTTCTAGCATGATACGTGTGAAATATGTAGTACAGACGCATACGTTGAACGATTTGATTATGTAAACATAAAGTGTTATAACGCTTTACGAAGTTGGTTATACCTTTATGTTGGTAAGAAAATACACGTGGTTTTTAAAAGGTAATCGATTTGAACTATAACCGCTTGTTATGTGTTAATAAAGAACTTGAAGTATTTCAAAAGATTTTTGAATCATTTCGAAGAAGAAGTAATATTTGGTTTTTGAAAACTTAAGAGTTATACTAGCTTTATGGGAAGTTAGGTATAACGGCTTAAGAATGTTTTATCGATTTCGAAATCGAACGTGTAACGACAAACCATCGCAAATGCTAATAAAAGGAAATGTTTGGAATAATTAAGTATTATTAAAACCAAGAGAAACTTCCATCCGCATAGAAACTAAGATGAGACAAAATGATATTTCCTAGATCATGGTCATTGTAATAAGATTGTTATAAACAAGAATATCCTACTCACATGTAAGGCTTAGGTTTCTCGATTGTTTAAAGGAGAATTATATTCTTAAATGAATAAGATTATGAACTACTAAACCGCTCTAAAATGAGAAACTTGAACATCGAAATTAGGCAAACTTAAACATTGGAAAAGAATGTTGCTACTTGATTTTACAAAGAGAAGTAATTGATTTACTTTAAAAAGATAATCACTCTATGTTCATATACTACCGTATTGTGTGGTTTTTTAAGTAACGATCTTGTAAAGATTTAATGATGAAGTGCTTGGGGATAAAAATTCAACTTGTTAGTAGAAAGTACCTTGTGTGAATAACTTGATTGTATTGGTTTGTGATAGCCTTGTAATACTTTCTTGTCGACTTGATAAGTAAGTATGTTAGATGCTACGCGTGTTAGTATCTTGTGATTATTATGCAGTGGTCACCTCGCTGGCTTACGCTGTTAAACGTTAAGCCGCTGTAATCGTTATTGTATCACCTACCCTCGACTTATTATACCGAGGGCTTGCCACCCTTGATGCGGTCTTTACGCCATACGCGTCCTCGTGGACTACGCGAGCGCGGAGCTCCGTGGATTTGATCATTCCGGTGTTTAGCCCGACGCGGGATTCCTACGCGTCCGCTGAGACTATGCGGTCTTTTGAGACTACGCGTCCGCGGAGCCTAGCAGATACCGGTTGGTCGCCTTCGACGCGGTATACCTCAGCGGTCCGGGACCATGATTCGAGGAATACCTCACGCGGTCCGCGACCTACGCGGAGTCAGCGAGTTCCAGAATAGACGCCAAGACATCGATATTGCGGGCGAGTGGCCAGCCGATTACGTGGTGCGGCCTAGAAAGACCTCGGATACAATTTGTGGTATTTTTGGCATCGCTGGTCTTAGTAGTGGCTATGCCTTCGCATTTGCCCCGCACGGGTTTTATTGTGATAACTTGAGGCGCGAGTCCCCGACTTGACATGATCGCTATTTGTTGTGGATCGTAGTTTGCTTATCATTCATGTCTCCCGCTTTATAGACTATTATGATTTCATTTACGATTTTTAGTTTCACATACTCTGCACTGGCCAGATCGACTCTCGGGCCGCGCTCACGCCGCAGTCGAGGTACACCGCCGCTGATCCTAGCCTCGTGGTCACAGCCATTTGGGAAGCTCCGCTTCTCCGAGGCTTATCAAGAGTATAGTCCCCGTCAGTAAGTGTTTACATTCGTGGTCATGGGCCCCGTCCCGCCATAGTTGTCGATCATTTCTGCAGGTCCGTAGTAATCACTGCGCGTGGTTTGTAAAAGGATTGCCGCTCATTTGTAAAAGAGTTGACGGTTATATATATGCCGAAAGGCAAGTTTTCACGATTATTGTTTTATATTTCGTTATCTCACGTTGTTGTTTTATGTCTACCGACACTGATTGTGTCACTAGGTGCCCGGTAGCACCGCCACGCCCGCCGGTCGTGACAAAAGTGGTATCGAGCGCTTAATCTCTGAAAGTGTCTACGCATCAGATCAAGAGAGTTCGATTATCGCAGGTGTGCACCACACCAATAATCGTGAGGCTATAGGATATTTAGGATTGGTTTCTATTCTTCTCACTCAGATCGTGCCTTAGAGTCAGGTTGTAAGTCGACCCTCCGACGAAATTCTTTCCCTATCGCTATGCCTCCGCGCAGGCAACCCGGCCTGTGAGGCGCGCAGGCGGAGCCGCGAGTAGAATTCAGAGGGTTACGTGGCACAGCCCAATCATTACCTAGGTAATGCTTCATTCGGGATTTCGCGACGCCACTAGCCCCAGAAAGTTTAGCACGGCGGCGCGCTCATCGCGCCATGACATTTGAACCTTTAGTTCCACGACCGAACAAAGTGAAATTAGATCGCAGCGCGACCGCATTAGCTATGGATTTGGCTACCGCAGAGTATACCGATGTATCGCGAGTCTTGACGACTACCTACAGGCGGTGCAAAGAGTAATCCTTCGCTTAGGCTTCGAGCATGGCCTGCACGCCATGCGCAGCAGCCGAGAAACATAGAGATCGACGTTAACCAAGGACAGCAGTAAGAGGCCAGAGCAAAGAAGGTCCTTTGGTAACTTTCGAGGCGCAGTCGCCACCAAAGAGATTAGATTATGCACCTCCACCAGCGCAGAGTGGTCTTCCACGGATTTCGTGACGCTCGAGTACGCAGAGTCGTCGTAACTCCGTGGCTTCCTGCTCACAAGATGACGCACGCCATCCCGGAATGTCATCTTTTAGTTGGTACTTGTCAGACCGCGCCGTGGCCACGTGGTCGGCAGAGAGTGACCTAGCAGAGGACTTTGCCTTCGCACGCGGTAGTTCGTCACCTTCCTTGTTGCGCCTCACGGCAGTGCTTGATTAGAACGACTACGGAATGAAACAAAGAGTTACAGATAGATCTTTAACCTCTAGAGTTCAAGATGTGATAAGACGGGTATATCATAAGTGCTATGTTTTGATAGCAGAGTGTTAATGTTGTGATTAGAAATCTCGTTAGCTAACCAAGTAAGATTCGGGGGATAGAAAAGTGCGAACCTTAGAGTTTTATACGCAGAGACCTTGAGGTGCGCCACCACGTAAAGGTGTAGTGTTGTGTTTGATCCTTATCGAGTGCATAGTGCACGCGAGCCACGCTTGGGATAGGTCCCTGGCAGTGTGAAACGAAGGGGTAGCTGAGCTACAAGACCGCTAGGTTTTCGTGAACGTGTTTAGCGAGATTGTTCCGGATCGGAGCTAGTATTTCGCGTGTCACGGGTCGGGTCAGTTCCGCCGCGTCAACCCGCGTAGGTTTGGGCGCGGGTCAGTTTGTGGTCCCGCCAGGTTAGGTTACGAGGTGTTAGGCCCAAGTTTAGTTAACCAAACAGACGAGTTCGTGGACGCGCTCGACCAGCTGGTCGCCGACGGGGCAGCCCATCGTGTTCTTCGGCTCGACCATTCACTCGCAGTTGTTGATTTATCGTAAGAGGTTGTAAGGTTGCACGGTGCCTACCTTTACCTTACGGCGCATGCCGAGCCCGTGTTACTACCGCTTTTGTTTCGAAGTTTTACCAAGCATGTGTTAAGAACTCGCGAGTCTCGACCACATTCGCCGCCGTTGTTCGATTTCGTGATAGTTGCGAATTGTCTTCTGTCATTACGAGTGTTTGAGCTACCATTTCAGTTGTTCTGATGTCGCTTACGGCCTCTGTAGGGACGTGCGAGACGCCACGATTGGTCGATGTTGGCGCGTTCGCATACTGGTTCAGCTTGTTCCACAGATCGTGGATAGTGTAAAGCTTGTCTGTAAGAGTTCGCAGCCTGAGGAAATCGTATGGATAATCGGCACGACGCCAGAGAGCAGCGGACTCGGTCTTTGAAAGTACCACCCGGATCGCGTGACGAGCTTTGGGAAAACAGAGAAACTTAGCCCGAGTTGTTTTGGGCCTTTGTAAGTTCATGAAGTTAATAGGCCGTTGCCTATATGTTAGCGCTTGTCGTCCGACTTGTGAGCAGCGGCCCAAATGCTCGTGTTATGTTCGAGATGGAAATCGAGATCCATCCAGAGTTTTCCCAAATTAATGATAACCAAGTTGAAAATGATAACCCCGAAGTTTTGGAGATCAAGCAGATCGTAAATGGTAAGAGTTCATGGCACGACATCCCACGGATCGCAGCAGTTCCCGCACTATTTGGTCGGTCGCTGAGAGCGAGGCTCGCGACAAAGTGACAAAGTGGTATCTACGACGAGTAAAGAGAGAAGTATGTATGGCGGCATTGATGTGACCATTTTTCGCGCGGAAGAAGATATTTGACCCTAGAGAGGTGTTTGCGGTGATGATAGAGGTGATTTCTCGTGGACTTGGACGTAAGTATTCGCGCAGCTGTTTCGTGGCCATCAGGCGTGATTGTTTCGTAAGTATGGTGAAGACTATATCGCGCACGCTTGTTTTGAGATTCTGTATGAAACATTCGACGAATGTTTCGGCGAGGAGAATGTTATACCCGTATTTCCGCAGTATGCACGTAAGGACGCACGAGAAAATTTGAAACTTGTACCAAGGTCGCCGAATTAATTTTGTTCACAACACCCGCTTAGAGTCGCCGACTAAACGCTTTCACACCTTTCGTAGGGAATTTCCGCCATGTCATTTCTAATTTTTGCGGATTTTTCCGAGAGACGAAACATTTTGGACCAACGAGGGCTTACACTTGGCACCTCCAATCGTGGACTCGAACGCCCATTTGGACGATTTGGACAAAGAGGAGCACGCTTTTGGTGCCTTGGAAAAGTCAAGGAGTTGGTAGGATATTTGTGTTGGTAAATCCTAGCCCTACACTCGCCTAACACACGGATTGATCTTCGCCTTTGGTTGGCCATCCTTGACCTATAAATACCCCTTAAGGTTGAAGACTTCTTCATCCAAAAATGCCTAAGTCTTGTGAGCTCTTCCTCCTCCCCTTCACCTTGTTCTCGCCCTTTCCCTCGCCGAGAGCCCTCCCTCGAGTCGGCCTCAGGGCGTGACTTCACCCCTCCTGGTGTTGTTCTCAGATAATGTACCCCCTTCAGGTGTAGAAATACTCTCAAAAGTATTGTTATAATGCCCAAATTACCTTAGCCATATACCTTGTTGTATTCTAAGGTTATACCTATACAAAAAGCCCGTAAAATACTATTATACTTTCCGTCACTACAAACCGAAACCCTAGGAAAATCTCCATAGTCCGCTGAGTATTGTGTGTAAGTTGGTTAGAACTTCTAAGGGTGGTTTAGAGCGGGTCGAGCGCTGAGTCGAGCTAAACGATTGCCCAGATCGACTTTTTAAGCTAGGATAATTACGGGCTTATCGAGGTAATTATCTTGTTCCTCTATTGTAATTGGAAATTACATGATTGCTTGAATATATAGTCAAGTATACTATATAATAGAACTGAACGTAGTTATCGCAATGTCTTCGCGACTTAAGCCCGAATTTAAAGAAGAGTCAATCAGAATTACATAGGGTCAGACATGAGACTCGTGTAGTAGCATCACGGAGTAGAGTTGTACCCGCTAGTGTTAGATGATAACCCCCGGTTGGCTTCAGCCACTGCAGAGAGAGATTTACGCCGCCATGAGGTGTGGCGAATTTTCAGAATGTTCTACGATAGATCTAAATGTTAATAAGTCACTGTGGCCTTATAGGTCACGTACTACGTGGCGCGATCTACTTGGCTTAAGGAGTAGCCGACATTGATGTACTGAGCGCTTTGCCATTAGTCGATACTCGCCGCGAGGTATGCGAACCTCTTCCTATCTCTTCTAGCATGATACGTGTGAAATATGTAGACGGCAGACGCATACGTGGTTCAACGATTTGATTATGTAAACATAAAGTGTTATAACGCTTTATGGAAGTTGGTTATAATATTTTACGTTGGTAAGAAAATACATGTGGTTTTTAAAAGGTAATCGATTTGAACTATAACCGCTTGTTATGTGTTAATAAAGAATTTGAAGTATTTCAAAAGATTTTTGAATCATTTCAAAGAAGTAATATTTGGTTTTTGAAAACTTAAGAGTTATACTAGCTTTACGGGAAGTTAGGTATAACTACTTAAGAATGTTTTATCGATTTCGAAATCGTAATGTGTAACGACAAACCACCGCAGTTAATAAAAGGAAATGTTTGGAATAATTACATTATTAAAACCAAGAGAAACTTCCATCCGCATAGAAACTAAGATGAGACAAAATGATATTTCCTAGATCATGGTCATTGTAATAAGATTGTTATAAACAAGAATATCCTACTCACATGTAAGGCTTAGGTTTCTCGATTGTTTAAAGGAGAATTATATTCTTAAATGAATAAGATTATGAACTACGAAACCGCTCTAAAATGAGAAACTTGAACATTGGAAATTAGGCAAACTTAAACATTGGAAAAGAATGTTGCTACTTGATTTTACAAAGAGAAGTAATTGATTTACTTTAAAAGATAATCACTCTATGTTCATATACTACCGGTATCGTGTGGTTTTTGTGAAGTAACGATCTTGTAAAGATTTAATGTATGAAGTGCTTGGGGATAAAAATTCGAACTTGTTAGTAGAAAGTACCTCGTGTGAATAACTTGATTGTATTGGTTTGCGATAGCCTTGTAATACTTTCTTGTCGACTTGATAAGTAAGTATGTTAGATGCTACGCAGTTAGTATCTTGTGATTATTATGCGAGGGGTCACTCGCTGTGCTTACGTTGTTAAACGTTAAGCCCGTAGATCGTTATTGTATCACCTACCCTCGACTTATTATACCGGGGCTTGCCACCCTCGACGCGGTCTTTACGCCTACGCGGTCCTCGTGACTACGCGAGCGCAGAGCTCCAGGATTTGATCATTCCGGTGTTTAGCCCGACGCGGGATTCCTATGCGGTCCGCCGAGACTATGCGGCCTTGAGACTACGCGGTCGCGGGAGCCTAGCGCATACCGAGGGTTGGTCCGCTTCGACGCGGTATACCTCAGCGGTCTGGGACCATGATTCGAGGAATACCTCACGCGTCCGCGCGTGACCTACGCGAGTCGCGAGTTCCAGAATAGACGCCGCGACATTGATATTGCGGGCAGTGGCCGCCTTCGATTACGTGGTGCGGCCTAGAAAGACCTGATACAATTTGTGGTATTTTTGGCATCGTGGGTCTTAGTAGTCGCCATGCCTTCGCATTTGCCCCGCATTTCGCTTTATCAGGATAACTTGAGGGCGAGTCCCCGACTTGACATGATCGCTATTTGTTGTGGATCGTAGTTTGCTTATCATTCATGTCTCCCGCTTTATAGACTATTATGATTTCATTTACGCATTTTTAGTTTCACATACTCGCACTGCAGATCGACCTCCCGGGGCCGCTCATGCCGCAGTCGAGGTACACCACCGTTGATCCTAGCTCGTGGTCACAGCTTCATTGGCTGGAAGCTCCGCTTCCTCGAGGCTTATCAAGAGTATAGTCCCCGTCAGTAAGTGTTTACATTCGTGGGTTTGGCGGGCCCCGTCCCGCCATAGTTGTCGTATCATTTCTGTGAGGTCCGTAGTAATCGCCAAGCGTGGTTTGCAAAAAGGATTAAGCCGCTCATTTGTAAAAGAGTCGATGGTTATATATATGCCGAAGGCAAGTTTTCACAGATTATTGTTTTATATTTCGTTATCTCACGTTGTTGTTTTATGTTCCACGATTACTCGATGTCAGGTCACTAGGGTGCCCGGGTAAGGCACCACCACGCCCAGCTGGTCGTGACACGCACTTCGGGCGAGGTCTAAACAACAGTACCAAGTATGTGAAATCAGAAAATATCAGAAATGAAATCATACTAGTCTATAAAAGCCGAGACATGTATGATAACCAAACTTACAGCTCACAACATAAAAACAATATGTCAAGTCGTGACTCACGCCTCAAAGTCACCACTCAAATATAACTACGGGTCTCACGCCCACAACATCCATCATGTTCGTGATCATGGCCGCATGCCCCCTAATCGTGACGGTGTAGACATGTCCATGATGCAACACATAATAGCGCCGCACGCCACATGCCCCTAACATCGTGACGGCGGTAGACATGCCCATGTAACCTCAATAACAATATATCGGGTGGTCAACCCCGCCGCATGGCCACATGTCCCTAATATCGTGACGGTAGACACGCCCATGTTGCGCAATAACCATATATCGGTAATCAACCCGCCGCACGGCCGCATGCCCCGAATATCGTGACGGCAGACACGCCCATGTGATATCAACAACAGACAAGAATCAAAATGGAAACATACTCGGAATTCTCCATCACCGCCAAAGACGCCCCAAGAAGTTCTCAATAAGTCAACCGCCTCTATCGAGACGCCAGAATACGTAAATACCACACTTGTACAACAAAGGCTATCATCACCAAGATAGGCAAGTTTCACAACAACAAGCATAGGCAAGTTTCACAACAACAAGCATAGGCAAGTTTCACAACAACTCAAAGTACTTCCATTTATACCAAATTCCGCTTTAACCCCAAAGTACTACATACGTTAAGTTCTTTTAAAAGAGATCCATTACTTCTATAAAAGTCATCCGATACCCGTAGTATTAGAATGACCAACCCACATTCCTTTTCAAAATCAAGTAACAAAGATTCTTTCCTAAGTTCCAGCTTTGCCTAGTTTCAATTACTCAAGCTTCTCATTTTCAAATGGTTTCATAGTTCCCAAACTTAATCACTGATTCCTTTTAGAACAATCGAGTATTATATGTCTCACGAGAGTAGGTTATTCTTGTTTACAACATTCTTATTACAAACAGCCTATGATCTAGAAAATGTAATATCATTTTGTCTCATCTTAGTTTCTATGCAGATTGAGGTTTCTACCGTTTTAATACAACACATCATTATTCAATACATTTTCCTTTATTAACGCCGCAGTTGGTCCTGTCGATACACATTCTCGATTCCCAAATCAAGAAACATTATCCCTTTAAAACCAAGTACTCATTACTCACGAACGAGGTTTCACACAAACATCCACATTAAAACAAATAAGTTAAGTCTCTTATCTTATAAGATCAAGTCTCTTAACTTCTAACATTAGTAAACCATTTTCACTTACATAAGGTCGTTATAACTAACTTCCCATAAAGCTATTACAACACCCTATGTTTTAAACCAACCAAATCACTTAGCACATGTACGTCTACCGTACTACATAGTTCACAACAATCATGCTAGGAAAGATAGGAAGAGGTTCACATACCTCGCGACGATTTATCGACAATAAGCAAAATGCTCCAAGTACTACAACCTTGCTAGCCCTTTCCACTCCTCGAGTGTCACGCTACTCTTAGAACTTTCACCTCTACAGGTCACAAACGCCTATCAACCCCAAAACACAACTTTCTATCTTTATATATAAAATTCAAAGACCTCCCCGCAACAACAGAAAACTCCTCCTCTAACGAGGCCGCTACCAAGCCAACCAGTGTGGGTTTACACGCCTAACCTGACGTGTACAATTCTACACAAGTCTACCGCAATACACCCTATGTAAATACAGCCAAGATTTTTATTCTTCAAAGCTTAAGTCAAAAGACATTGCCGAATACTAAGTATAGTTCCATATATAGTATACTTCAACTATATATTCTAACAAACATGTAATTTCCAATTACAATAGAGGACAAGATAATTACCTCGATAAGCCCAAAATTATCCAAGTTATAACGTCGATCCCGAGCAAGGTTTAGCTCCACTGCGCGCCCAAACCACTCCAAACAACCCTTAGAAGTTCTAACTAACTTCTACTCAAATACTTCAACCAACTATGAAGATTTCAGTGGTTTGGCTGAGACTAAAAAGGACAAAAGGTAGTATTTCCGACTCCACGAAAGAGGTATCTTTGGAGTACTACAAGTGCACAAGGCTAAGGTATTTTGGGCATTATAACAATACTAGGGAGTATTTCTATACCACAACAGTGGGTATTATACTAAAACAACTAGCAGTGGTACCCCACTGGCTAGACACCACAAGTGGAGTGGAGACCTCTCTACCAAAGGCCACTAGGAGGGGAGGAGAGGCTTAGGACGAGCCACAAGAGGGAGGGGAGGGATTTCAAGACTTGGAAACATTTGTGGATGAATGAAGTCTTCACAGCTGGGTGGGGGTATTTATAAGAAAACCAAAGGCCAACCAACGGCCAAGATCTAGCCAAGTGCAAGGCAAGTGTGCCAAGATCAAGCCAAGCGCACCCTAACCCTACTCCACAAAACACTCCACAAAACAAGCCACAAAGCAAGGCACAAAAGAGGAGCCAATCGCCAAGGCCAACCAAGGCCCTCGACGCCCAAATCGCCCAAGCCAAACCATTTGTTTAACGGCGGTGACACATGTCACCTCCCGCTGGTCCGTATCGTTTCAGCCACCCGAAAAATCCGCAAAATTATAAATGACATAGCCTAATTTTCTACGAAAGTCGCGAAACGCTTTCGCCGTAAAACGACTTAATCGCGTCGCACAAAGGTAAATTCGCCAGGTGCTACATGGGGTGACACGTGTCGCCTCGATTCGCCTGCAATATTTCGCCTTCCGAAAATATCCAAAATACCAAATCTCAAAACAAAGCGTTCTACAAAACCAGAATTTCTCCCGTGGGCCCCACGTGACCATTTCCGAAAATAAAATCTCAAAATTCTAATATAATCTATGAAGTCCAAATACCCAATCTGGGAATCCAATTACCATTAACGAACCTTTTTCTTCACAAATAACCGCAAACTTTTCCGTCGAAAACTCACATCTTTCTTTCTTTTCAAAATTTCTGCCGTACTCTCGTACGTACGTCCCCACATACATACCCTGCAACTACGGGGTATAACATGATGAGTATAGTTTAAAGGGACTATGCCGAGATCTGTTAGTGAACCTAGTGTGAACATTCGGGACGAATATTTCTAATGGGGGGGGGGAGAATGTTACACCCCGTATTTCCAAGAGAATGAGATGAGAACTTACGTAAGGAAATAAGATTTTGAATTTGGAAAAAAGGTTGGCAGAATGTTTTTTGACAGATTTTTAGTCAACTTTGGAGCGGTATATATCCTAGTATATTAGAAGTTTTTAGGTGTTTCAAAGCCTAAGATGAAGTTCATTGAGTTTAGTTTCCAACGCAACAAATCGGCTCGTCGATAGGACACCGGAGTAGAGAGTTATGGACATTACAAGTTCAGCTGACAGAAGAGAAGGAGAAAGGTTTCAGTCAGGCGCCACAGCACCGTATCTCAGGGCCGTGGCTCCATATGTCCTGAAGGCTTCAGAAGTTTCAGCGCCACGACGCCGGGCTGCAGGGTCGTGGCGCCGACGCGGGATTTTGCAAAAATTAGGCTAAGTCTAAGAAGATATTTGTTGCATGAGCCTATGGGAGGGTGACAAGTGTCCCTCCCAACTTGTAAGTCAATTAAAGTCTATATCTTGGCCAAGTCTTGCAAGACTTGGCCATTCTACACAAAATTTCATCCAAACACTTTCTCTCTTCTTTCTCTAAAAATTTGTAAAACCCTAAGCCTTCATGGAATTGTTGGAAGGGCGGCAAGAAGATAATGTGTTGATAGGATTGTAGAGGGTTCGTGTGGATGATTTTGACGTGAAAAGGAGTTGTGGAAAAAGGGCTAAAGTGGGCGAGATTTTGGGGTTGTTTTGGGCGAAATCCCAAGGTAAATTCCCTCTCCTCTTGGAAGTAAATTATGATACATGTGGTAGTGATTGGAGAACGTCATGTGATAAATAAAATAGAAAGAAGAATCGTAGGTCGCCATGTTGTAAATCTAAGTATAAAAGTGCGCTGAGCCTCTAGTTCATCGATTTATATGATTGTCGTCTTCACTTTCTATGTGTGGGTTATTGAAGGAATTTGGTCGTTAATTATAATCGTTACATGTTATATAAGAAAGAGAATAAAGTTGTTATAATTGTTATGACTTATATAACATGTTGGAACAACGATTTGGATTATAAGGAATTGAAAAGAAATAGATGTTGTTGTTGTCCTTGTTACTGCCGAGAATTGCCTAAAGATAATGGACTGTTTTATATTAATTATGGGGCAAAAGTTTACATGTCCGGTTAGGCGTGTAATCCCCTTTGGTTAGCTGATTTGTTGAGCCTTAAATGTGGCATATTTGTTATTGATTTCCGGCCTTGAAAAAGGTGAAAAAGTACGTAGAAACAGGGGAAATGCTGTCCAATTTTCCGTAGAATAAGAAACCTTATACTTAGAATTATTCTACCTTAGAAAGATAGAAGTTGATAGACGTATTATGGTCATTGTAGATTGACATTCTACGTGCGGCATATTCAACTTAGCGAGTGGATTAAGCCGAAGAGGTATGTGGAACTTTCTCTATCTTCTTGAGCATGAGTTTTATAAATGTATAGTACGGTTGACGTACAAGTTTTAAATGAATTCGGTTTCATTTTGATATCATTGACTTGATTTAAATTGTCCAAGTTTGGTTGAGTTGGAGGATAAACTCACTTGATTTTAAAGGATGTAAATGCCTTAGTTTTCTAAAAACATAAAGTGTTATAATGACTTTATGGGAAGTTAGTTGTAACGAACTTATGGGAAGTAAATGAGTGGTCAACTTGATTTGAACAGTAGACATGCCTTGATACTACGGGTGTTAGTATCTTGGGATTATTATTTTAAAAAGAGTCAGTTTGAAAAGAATAGAAGTACGTAGTACTTGGGGTTAAATTCCCGGATTTTACATGACATGACAGTTCCTTGAGTTTAATAAAATGAGAGTATATTCTACTAGTTCTAAGTAAGAGTTAAGGGATTTCTTAACTTGCATATGTCATAGCCGGTTGTGCTAGCGTTATATTATTTATTACGGGGTAAATCCCCGGGTCATTTTACATTTTGCATTTCCGTGGTTTTGCTCCCCACGATGCGAGTATGACGTATATGCTCATGCGAGTCCGTAGGGCTCATGCGGGTGAAACAGTCCCATGCGGGTGAAATAGTCCTATGCGAGGAAGATACCTCATGCGGGTCCATACGACCTATGCGGGTGAAATAGTCTCAGGAGTAGGATTGCACAATGATACTACGGGCGGGTGGCCCTAATTTGATCATAAGCTTCCTATTATTAAACGGTAAAGTTTACACATGTTTACTCTCATTATTAATAAGGAACGGTGTACTGTTAATTTGGCTATCATATATGTCTCCAGCTTTATTTTAGACTATATGATTTAATTACAGTACTTTCGGTTTCACATACTTGGTACATGTTTTGTACTGACCCCCTTCCTCGGAGGCTGCGTTCATGCCGCAGTTAGAGGTAGACATGTTGCTGATCCTCACTCTTAGGATCACTGTTCTTTTGGGAAGCTCCATCACTCTAGAGGCTTACCTTTTGGTACGGATCCCTGTTGTTGTAAATTTATGTACATTCAGGGGTATGGCGGGGCCCTGTCCAGTCACAGATAGGGTCCAAACTCTTAGAGGTATGTAGTCATATTTTGTGGGTTGGACTTGTAAAGATGTATCCCTTTGTTATGTATATATGCAGAAAGGTCACCTTATCGGCTAGCCTGGTTCTTATTTCATATTACGCACGCCTATGAGCTTTATTTATTTTTTTGGTTATCTCGATGATACCGTAGTGGTTCCTGTAGGGCACTAGTCGCGGGCCCGGGGTCGGGTCGTGACAAAACTTGACTCCAATGCTTCCTAAAAACTCTTACCAACATCTCCCATAAGACTTGGTAAGGACTGTTAGGAACAATTTAGACATTCCTTAAGCATAGAATCAATAACATGACTACCCTTAACTTCTAAGAGTAGAATAACTTCCCTTTTTATAAAACCCGAAGTACTATTAATGAAATAGATAGAACCACTTCCTTTCTAGACAAACCAACTGTAACCATGTACGTCCGCACATCTTTTCATTTATAAACTGTCACACGACCAACCTGCCCGTGGATCGTGCCTTACCCGGCACCCTAGGATACAACATCGTAGAAAAACCAATGGAAATAAAAACTTAAACATTTAAATAGACATGGATCAAGATAAAGAAAATAGGCCAACCAAAACGGTTGCCTTTCAACATATATAAATATAGACATTTCAACAGCTTTAACCTTTTACAACCTCGCCCACAACAAGATTACAGAGCTTTAAGAATGAAATGATAACTATGGACAGTGGCCCCGCCATACCCCCGAATGTACAAGAACTTATGCACTGTGGTAACATACCAAAAGATAAGCCTCCAAGAAACGGCTTCCTAATACGCTGAACTTTGATCCTATGAGCGAGATCCACAACCGATGATTTCTACTCGCAGATGAACGCAGCCCCAAGGAGGTCAAGATAACAGTACCAAGTATGTGAAATCAGAAATATCAGAATGAAATCATAATAGTCTATATAAAGCAGAGACATGTATGATAACCAAACTACGCTTACAACATAAAAGCAAGCCATGTTGCCGTGGACTCACGCCTCAAGTCATCCTCACGCCCGTGGAACTCCTTCTTCACCGCCAGCCTAGGTATACATCGTGGTGGAATACGTGTCCCGCCCATACCATGGGACTCAGAATAATCATGTGGAATACGTGTCCCGCCCATCCCGCGACTCTGCAGAGAATCGATGAATACGCGTCCGCCATCTCGTGGGACTCCGGATAATCGACGGAATACGTGTCCCGCCCATCTCGTGGACTCGTGAATAATCGATAGAATACGTGTCCCGCCCATCTCGGGACTCGTGAATAATCGACGGAATACGTGTCCCTACCATCTCGGGACTTGAAGAATTGTTCATAACAAATCAGCCGGCCCTCCATCGAGAGACGCGGGGGTATAGAAATACAACAAAGTCTATCACAACAAGCATAGGCAAGTTTCACAACAACAAGCATAGGCAAGTTATACACAACTCAAGATACTTTCATTTTATGTCAAAGTCCGGGTTTTAACCCTAAAGTACTACGTACGTTAAATTCCTTTTAATGATTCATTTCTTTTACAAAGGTCACCCGATACCCGTAGTATAAAAATAGAGTGACTAACATTGTTAAGTAAACCAAAATGCTTTCCTTTGTAAAATCAAGTAACAACCTTATTTTCCAAACGTTCAAGTTTGCCTAATTTCAAATGCTCAAGTTTCTCATTTTAGAAAAGGTTTCGTAGTTCATAGTTTTAATCCTTTAAAACATAATTCTCCTTTAAACGATTTGAGAAACATATGCCTTATATGCGAGTAGTTATTCTTGTTTATAATCAATCTTATTAAGCAAACATGATCTAGGAAATGTAATATCATTTTGTCTCATCTTAGCTTCTATGCAGATGAGGTTTCTACCGTTTTAATAATACTTATTATTCAATACATTTACCTTATTAACGCCGCAGTTGGTTTGTCGATACTCATTCCGATTTCAAATCAAGAAACATTATTCCTTTAAAAACCAAGTACTCATTACTCACGAACGAGGTTTCACACAAACATCCATATTAAGTCAAGTATCTTATCTTTTAAGATTAAGTCTCTTAACTTCTAAAAATCAGTAAACCATTCTCTTTATCTCTCTTAAGACATTATACCTAACTTCCCATAAAGCTAGTATAACTCTTATGTTTTCAAAACCAAGTATTGCTTCTTTCAAAATGATTCTTTTGAAATACTTCAAGTTCTTTATTATCACACCTCAAGTCGCTTATAAGTCAAATCGCTTACCTTTTAAAACCACAAAGCATTTTCTTACCTACATAAAGTTGTTATAACCAACTTCCCATAAAGCCGTTATAACACTTTATGTTTTAAACCAATCAAATACATTTAACACACGACGCTTCACCGTACTACATAGTTATACACATATCATGCTAGAACAGATAGGAAGTGGTTCACATACCTCGCGACGATTATCGACTAATAGCAAAACGCTCCAAGTACCTCAAACCGTCGGCTCCTCCTTAAGCCAAGTAGATCACGCCATACGTAGTACTTCAACCTATAGAGGCCACAAGGCGCCTATTAACGTCTAGATCTCATCGTAGAATATTCTACGTAAAATTCGCAAAGACTTCCCCGCAACAGAAATCTCCTCCTCTATCGAGGCCGCCACCAAGCCAACCAGTGGGGTTTACACGCCTAACCGACGTACAATTCTACTTCACAAGAATGCTACACAAGTCTACCGAATACACCCTATGTAATTACAGCTCAGCTCTTCTTTAAATTCTGTGCTTAAGTCAAAAGACATTGCCACAAAACTATGTTCATTTCTATATATAGTATACTTCACTATATATTTCTACAACATGTAATTTCCAATTACAATAGAAGGTCAAGAGTGTTTACCTCGATAAGCCCAAAATTATCCAAGTTATATGTCGATCCCGAACAATGTTTAGCTCCTACTCCGAAGGCCCAACCCGCCTCCAAACAACCCTTAGAAGTTCTAACCAACTTCTACTCAAATACTTCAACTATTAATGAAGATTTCTTAGGTTTCGCTTAGTGGCTAAAGGAAAGTATGATAGTATTTTCCAAAGCTTTTCAGATAGAGGTAACTTTGGGAAGTACTATAAGGTATATTGGCTAAAGTATTTGGGCATTATAACAATACTGAGAGTATTTCTATACCGCAAAGTGGGTATTATACAAAAACAACTAGGCTAGGGGAGTACCTGGCTAGACACTACAAACGGAGGGAGGCTCTCGCCATGGCCTTTCTCAAAGGGGAGGGGCTTTTGGATGAAAGCAAACAAGAGGGAGGGAGTATTTGAGACTTAGAAAGATTGCTCAAGTTCGACGAAGAAAGTCTTCAACTTAGATGGTATTTATAGGTCAAGCAATGGCCAACCAATGGCCAAGATCCATCCAAGTGTTAGGCAAGTGTAGGGCCAGGATTGCCACGTGCACCTTATCCATCTACCACACCAACTTGCACAAAATATCCTACCTAACCCATGCCACCTATTTTCGCCCATTACCGCCCACTTCTTCCAATGCAGGGTGACACATGTCACCCTCCCGCTGGTCCAAAATGTTCGATCTCGGAAAAATCCGCAAAAATTATAAATGACATAGCCGGAATTTTCCCTTCGCAAGTTTAGTAAAACGTTTTGTCGAAAAACGATTCTTTTCGGCACTTGTGCCCAAATTTAGAACCTATGCCTACTTTAAGGCTTAAATTTTTATACGTACACCCTCACGTACATACTCTGGAAATACGGGGTATAACATTCTCCCCTCCTTAGAAACATTCGTCCTGAATGTTCCTTCTCAAGACGGGTAACGATAAAGTTCTTCTAACAAGTTGTCAACGCCACACCTGGCCACGAAATAACACACGTTTTCTTCCTTCCTTACTCATCGTGCCCTCTTCTAACACTTGAACTCTTCTATTATACGCACACACTTCGCCATCGCCTAGCCTCAAAACATTGGAGTCACTACCGCCAACTTGGTCATCTTACTAACCTCAATTCTCTTAAGACCATTCCCGCCTTCACGAACCGATTCTGGTCGAACGATCCACGAACTCATACGATGGTCATCTAAACTGGGCCTAGCACCCTCGTGACTTATCACCGCGACCACCCAAAACTGACCCCACCACCAAACAGCCGCGGTTGAACCGCGAATGGTCTCAACCCGACTCGCCATCGCAGAAAACACTTGTTCCTCCGATCCTAACAATCCTTACTAATTCACGCCATGAAAGCTACCACTTCCATCTCACACTACCCATGGACTTATCCCACAACACATTTATACGCAAACCAAGTATTTCAACAAAGACTAACCGTGAAAATCTTTTATTCAAGATGACCTACATCTAAGGTCTCAACATGAAATATTCTAAGGTTCACACTTTCCATGCCCCATACATATCCTTTCAACTAGCCATGCTTTCTAACTCATAACCAACATAACGCTATCCGCATATAGCACACAATAATAAGGTCATCATATCATGCATACAAATCTCTAGAGGGTTAAGGATATACCTGAATCTACCGCTCCACTCTAATCATAGGCTCGCCTCACAGGCGCATAGTCATAAGGCGCGAACTAACTCACATCGACCTAGGGTCGAGTCATTCTGTCTGCATCCTTCCTATTAGGACAATTTCTCTTCATATGGCCCTGACGGCCGCAGGAAAAACAAGCACCAGTAAAAAGACGACATTCCCCGGGATGACGTCTGCCACATTGTGCACACTGAGGAAAACTCAACTCGATCAAGAACCTATGTATATCCGTGAACTGGCCCTCGAGCCCGATCAGCCCCGAATACCCCAACGCCCCGGCGATTGTGAAGGACCACTGCACTTGCGGAGGTACATAACTAGTTCGGCCGGGCGCCCGCCAAAGTTACCAGCGACCTCGCTGCTCGCCTCTTCGCTGATCTCCGGTCATTCCGCCGACCTTCCGTGCCTCACATCCTAGCGCATGAAGCTGCATGCGGCAATGTCCATGCCCACAAGAGCTACACCGCATAAGCCTCGCTAAGTAATCATCTAGCCCGTGACGTAGCGGTGTACTCGCCCTCCATATCGCCTACTACAGGAACATACCGAGCTAATGAGTCGAACTCACATTGTACTTCTAACCGCCCGTCCGCCCCGCCAACGCCAAAAATTGTCGCCCGAGCCTCTCATCTCGCGGGCAAGAAATGTGCAAGAAAAGCCTTTGAGAACTCGCCCCAAACGGCCGGAAGTGCATGCTCTCCCGACAGCCCCACGATCAAACTACCGATCGCAGATCACGCAATGACGCGTAACTCAATACCACCGACTCGCTCGAGACACCGATCACTCATGATCCGTAGCTGCTTGATAAACTCCTGTGGTCATCTCGCCTCGATCCATGTAACACCGGGTTACAACTCGTAAAGTCCCGTAGTCTCAAATCGCTCGCCGGTGAACTACGGTGCTACTGGATCGAACCGCCGTGATCCAAATTTCTCTCATATATGGCTACGACCGCCAAGAATCGCCATCTCTCGTACTCCATCTCATCTCGCTTCCAGCCGCGGAAGGCTCGTATCAGAGTCTCGCAGCCTACTATCGCGTTTCTAAACTCGCCGGCACGGGCGGCCGCAAAACTCGCCGGCTAGCACTATTCGTGTAACGACCGCTTCGCCTGTGAACCTCCGCATTTACTCACAGCCCCTCGCCGCTTTGCCCTTCTCGCCCGGTTTTACGCGAGGCATAATCGTAAAAGAAAGGAATACGCCGAGGGATCCTACTTATAACTCAAACTAAGGCACGATCTCGTAATGAGAAGAATGGAAACTAATCCTAAATGTCCTATAGCCTCCTCGACATAGACGTGGTGCACAACACACCGATAATCAAGACTCTACTAGACACGGTTCAGACACTTTCCGAGGATTAACTCGTTTCGATACCACTTTTGTCACGACTAACCTGCCCGCGGATCGTGCCTACCCCGCACCCTAGTGATACAACATCGTAGAAAACCAATGCGAAATAAAAACTTAAACATTTAAATAGACATGGATCAAGATAAAGAAAATAGGCCAACCAAAACGGGTTGCCTTTCAACATATATAAATATAGACATTTGAATGCTTAACTTTTTACAACCCCGCCACAACAAGCATTTCATGCACTTCTAAGAATGAAATGATAACTATGGCGTGACAGGCCCGCCATACCCCGAATGTACAAGAACTTACTGCACTGTGGTAACATACCAAAAGATAAGCCTCAAGAAACGGGCTTCCTAATACGCTGAACTTTGATCCTATGAGCGAGGATCCACAACCGATGTACTTCTACTCGCAGATGAACGCACTTCAAGGAGGTCAAGATAACAGTACTAAATATGTGAAATCAGAAATATCAGAATGAAATCATAATAGTCTATATAAAGGTGAGACATGTATGATAACCAAACTACGCTTACAACATAAAAGCAATATGTTGCCGTGGACTCACGCCTCAAGTCATCTCTCACGCCCGTGAACTCCTTCCTCACCGCAGCCTAGGTATACATCGTGGAATACGTGTCCCGCCCATACCACGGGACTCGAAAGAATCATATGGAATACGTGTCCCGCCCATCCCGTGGGACTCTGCAGAGAATCAAATGAAATACGTGTCCCGCCCATCTCGGGACTCTGGATAATCGATGGAATACGTGTCCCGCCCATCTCGCGACTCGTGAATAATCGATGGAATACGTGTCCCGCCCCATCTCGGGACTCTGAATAATCGACGGAATACGTGTCCCGCCCATCTCGCGACTTGGTGAAGAATTGTTCATAACAAATCAGCCGGCCCTCCATCGAGAGACGCGGGGGTATAGAAATACAACAAAGGCTATCACAACAAGCATAGGCAAGTTTCACAACAACAAGCATAGGCAAGTTATACACAACTCAAGGTACTTTCATTTTATGTCAAAGTCCGGGTTTTAACCCTAAAGTACTACGTGACGTTAAATTCCTTTTAATGATCCATTTCTTTACAAAGGTCACCCGATACCGTAGTATAAAAATAGAGTGACTAACATTGTTAAGTAAACCAAAATGCTTTCCTTTGTAAAATCAAGTAACAACCTTATTTTCCAAACGTTCAAGTTTGCCTAATTTCAAATGCTCAAGTTTCTCATTTTAGAAAAGGTTTCGTAGTTCATAGTTTTAATCCTTTAAAACATAATTCTCCTTTAAACGATTTGAGAAACATATGCCTTATATGTGAGTAGGTTATTCTTGTTTATAATCAATCTTATTAAGCAGCCATGATCTAGGAAATGTAATATCATTTTGTCTCATCTTAGCTTCTATGCAGATGGAGGTTTCTACTGGTTTTAATAATACTTATTATTCAATACATTTACCTTTATTAACGCTGCAGTGGTTTGTCGATACTCATTCTCGATTCAAATCAAGAAACATTATTCCCTTTTAAAAACCAAGTACTCATTACTCACGAATGAGGTTTCACACAAACATCCATATTAAGTCAAGTATCTTATCTTTTAAGATTAAGTCTCTTAACTTCTAAAAATCAGTAAACCATTCTCTTTATCTCTCTTAAGACATTACACCTAACTTCCCATAAAGCTAGTATAACTCTTATGTTTTCAAAACCAAGTATTGCTCTTCTTTCAAAATGATTCTTTTTGAAATACTTCAAGTTCTTTATTATCACACCTCAAGTCAGTTATAAGTCAAATCCGCTTACCTTTTAAAACCACAAAGCATTTTCTTACCTACATAAAGTCGTTATAACCAACTTCCCATAAACCGTTATAACACTTTATGTTTTAAACCAATCAAATACATTTAACACACGTGACGCCTACCGCACTACATAGTTATACACATATCATGCTAGAACAGATAGGAAGAGGTTCACATACCGTGACGATTATCGACTAATAGCAAAACGCCCAAGTACCTCAAATTGCTCGCCACTCCTTAAGCCAAGTAGATCACGCCATACGAGTACTTCAACCCATAGAGGCCACAAGGCGCCTATTAACGCCTAGATCTCATCGTAGAATATTCTACGTAAAATTCGGCAAAGACCTCCCCGCAACAACAGAAATCTCCTCCTCTATCGAGGCCGCTACCAAGCCAACCAGGGGTTTACACGCCTAACCGACGTACAATTCTACTTCACAAGAATGCTACACAAGTCATCGTAATACACCCCATGTAATTACGCTCGCTTTCTTTAAATTCAGCTTAAGTCAAAAGACATTGCCACAAAACTATGTTCAGTTCTATATATAGTATACTTCAATATATATTTCTACAACATGTAATTTCCAATTACAATAGAAGGTAAAGAGTGTTTACCTCGATAAGCCCAAAATTATCCATGTTATACGTCGATCCTCAACAATGTTTAGCTCCTACTCCGAAGCGCCCAACCCGCCTCCAAACAACCCTTAGAAGTTCTAACCAACTTCTACTCAAATACTTCAACTATTAATGAAGATTTCCTTAGGTTTCGCTTAGTGGCTAAAGGAAAGTATGATAGTATTTTCCGGTTTTTCAGATGAGGTAACTTCGGGAAGTACTATAAGGTATATGGGCTAAAGTATTTGGGCATTATAACAATACTGAGAGTATTTCTATACCGCAAAAGGGGGTATTATACTAAAACAACTAGGCTGGGGGTACCTGGCTAGACACTACAGCGGAGGGGGAGGCTCGCCATGGCCTTTCTCAAAGGAGTGGGCTGGACTAAAGCAAACAAGAGGGAGGGAGTATTTGAGACTTAGAAAGATTGCTCAAGTTTTGGATGAAGAAAGTCTTCAACTTAGAGGGGTATTTATAGGTCAAGCAATGGCCAACCAATGGCCAAGATCCATCCAAGTGTTAGGCAAGTGTAGGGCTAGATTAAGCCACGTGCACCTTATCCATCTACCACACCAACTTGCACAAAATATCCTACCTAACCCACGCCACCTATTTTCGCCCATTACCGCTTCACTTCCTTCCAATGTGAGGGTGACACATGTCACCCTCCCGTTGGTCCAAAATGTTTCGTCTCTCGGAAAAATCCGCAAAAATTATAAATGACATAGCTGGAATTTTCCCTTCGCAAGTTTAGTAAAACGTTTCGTCGAAAAACGATTCTTTTCGGCACTTGTGCCCAAATTTCGAACCTATGCCTACTTTAAGGCTTAGATTTTTATACGTACGCCCTCACGTACATACTCTGGAAATACGGGGTATAACATAAACCCCAAGACACTAACACCCGTAGTATCAATACACTTTCCACCTTTACGATCAAGTCAAGTATACTTTTAAACTCAAGTAACTTACTCTTTTAAAACCAAGGCACTTTTTTTTTAGATCAAGTTACTACACCTTTTAAATCAAGTAACCTATTCTTTCCAAATCAAGGAAACACCACAATGAAATCCGAATTCATTTAAAATCCTCATTTGGAAATGCAAGACACTTATAATATCAAGTATCATTTTATAAGGTTCATGCTCAAAGAAGATGGGAAGAGTTCACATACCTCCACACGCCAAGTAGAATACGCCGTAAGTAGTACTTCAACCTATAACGATAATAATACTTCTATCAACTTCATGATACTAGTATACATTTATACTACTCAATGAATCTCCTTTCTTTTACAAAAATTTGGGCAGCACTTCCTGCTCATACGCATTTCTTCCACCTTCCAATCGCCTTGGAAATGCTAAGGTTTTGAAGCCGCGGGTTTCCTATCCAAAAGAGGTCTAGGAATTTGATGCATTCAACGGGTGCGATGTCAATGGCACGCCTCATTCAATTGCTTCGCTATCAATGGCACGCCTCATTCATTAGGTGCAACTTTCGAGTCGAGTTTGTTGGGAATTCGTTGCGGCTTCAAACGCCACCCATTCTTGAGGGGTCGACGGGTAGCATGGGTGGGCACGGTCGGCGGGCGGTTCTCGAGGGTGGTTCCGGTCGGGCGAGGGTCGGGCGGTGGTCGCGGGCTGCTGATTGGTCTTTACGGTGGTCACGTGTCAAGGCCGGAGCCCGCGGTCATCGGTTCAAGATTGTCGTCCGGTTGGTTCAATTCCCATGGTTTCGTTGTACAAACTGCGCGGAATTTGAACACCTACTCTTCAAACGAGACTTGGTAACTGGGAATTTAATTGCCGAGAGTACCAAGGAAACATCTCATTCAATAGGGCTTCAAACTTGATAAGGGTGGGTACCGGCCGGTCTACTCTTCTAATGGTCAAAAGTCATGGAAACCATAGGCAACTCGTCCAAAGAGGTATGGTAATCATGGCTACGGAACCGGCGGGCTACATTTCAAATGAGTCTGAAGAGCAACTAATGTGGAATTTGAAGGATCATTCTTTCCAAGAAGCCTAAGAGTCCGACCTTGTTTCGCCAATAAAGCACTTAATGTCGAGGACACGAGCCATTTATGGCAACCATTCCCAATGATGCACTAGTCTTGATTTCCATGAATCCAACTATTGCACCATCGAGCGCAAATGATACTAGGGAATCACAACAAATTACGAGCCTAATCCAACGAATAAAAGTCCAAGTACGAAGATTGGAAGAGTATTTCACTACCCCCCGATTACTTAAATGAAGATACTATCTTGGAATGTCCCGGATAAATAGCATTTAATTTTCATGTTGAAGTTTATTTTCTTGTTCTTGTTTACGTTGAGGATTGAGAACCCTCAACGACTGATTGTAGCTTCCTGAGCTTTTCTTTTTAGTAATAATATTTGCATTTACCCGGAAAAAAAAAAAAAAAAAAAACAAGACCAATTTCATCAATAACCAAGGAACCAATTAAGGGCACAACCAAACAACAACCAAGGTGATTCACACACCTATTTCTCACGTAAAAACAATCCCTTAATTACGTAAAACAATCCGCTAAAACAGTCCACTAATACAGTCCATTAGTACAGTCCACTAATACAGTCCATTTAGTACAATCCACTAATACAGTCCATTAGTACAGTCCACTAATACATTTTTATAGTATTCTCGGCCAACTACTATAACAAAACTGTTTTCCATAACTTCTTATCATCCACTTATATTCCAATACTTTTATATAAGTTATATCAACTTGTTAACAACAAGATTCCTTCATGTTTTAACATGTAATAGGTGATGATAACAACCACCATAACCAATGAATCCGACAACACCAAAACTGTCCACAATCGGCTAACATGCCAAGATTGTGACATGTACTTCTTATTCTTTATTCTTTTTAATCACAAGTTCATCCATTAATTACTACAACATGTAATATCCAATTACTTCAAGAGGAGGAATAATCCTTACCTTAAATATGCCCAAAATAACCCACTTAAAGTCGGTCCATAGTTTAGTCTTAGCTCCTTATTCTTCAAGTTACAATCACACACATGAATCTACTACAAGCTTGAAACCATCCTTCCTTCTTGTTTTACTTCCAAAAAGTTGAAGAACACACTAGGGTCTCAAGATCACTACACACGACCCAAATGGTTTTGGAAGGTTAGAGAGTTTATCTTGGCTCAACACTTGATTAGTATTCTTAATCTAGGAGAATAATCAACTCTTGTTCTTCCCTTGGCTATTGGTGTTCTCGAAAATAATAGGGAGAAGAGAGGTTTTGGATGAAAAAAATTATTATTCCAAGTCTATAAGTCTTGCTATCACCTCTTATATAGATGAAATCTCATGTAGGGAACCTAAGTGGTCCACTTGTCTTGATGAAAATATCTCACAAATATCTTCCACACTTGTCCACTTGGATGAAAAAAAAATCTCCCTTTCTAGTCATTCTTGCAATACATGTACATATACATGCACATATACATATACATGTATATAATTAGAGCTTTTCTACACAAGTGGGGAGGGACACATGTCACCCTCTTATTCGCCCATAATTCTCTTCACAAAATATTAAATCCAACACTTAGCCAAAATATTTACAATTTTCGCCCCCCCCCCCCCCCCCCCCCCAAATACTAAGCCCATAAATCCATATTAATATTACTCCGAGTTAATAAATTTTTTGTCTTCACATTTTTCTGAATTTTTTCCATAAGAAAATGTACTCATACTATCCTTCCAATATTCAAACTTAGTTTTCTAAGTACGTTCTCATATTAATGCCTTGGAAATACGGGGTGTAACATCCTTCCCTCCTTAGAAACATTCGTCAACGAATGTTCATTCAAGGTCTCAAGCTATACAAATTCCCAATCGGCTCAACAATTATCAACAAAAATCACAAGTGATTTATACTCAAACCAAGGAATCATCACACTAATATACTTCACGTATACTATGTACTTCAACCAAGATCAACCGTAAAATCTTTTACTCAAGAAGGCCTTGTATCTAAGGTCTCTACGGTTACTTAATGTTCTAAGATTCTCAAATATTTTGCTTCCCAAGCTTACATTATCTCTCCCCGTTATACAGGTAAGATAGCTTCTCATAATCTCAAAATCCGATTGTTTTAATCATCACAACCCCATTTAGTCCATACGAATATCATCTGTGCATAACACTTAAGCCTATAACATAGCTTAATCTAACAACCTGGTATGCCATTAAGTCAATTAACTTGATCTCCTAAGAGTTCATCCCCCCTCTCTACAGCCCATCGCTTCCTAAATATTTCTATTTGGCACACAAATATATGCCTTGGTGTGGATTCACTACACTGTTTCACACCTTCCAAGTAATTATTAAAGCTCAACCAGCTCATGATAATCCATAATTACTTCAGACAACACACACATGGCCCCAAATAAATACGTCTGTATAGATGCATATCATTATACCAACTATACAATAATTTTACCAACCCGCACACAAGATCCATATATTCCTTTCTGGGCCACTGTCGCTTTCTCATAGCTGCAATCACAATAAATGTTAGGGAGGGACCATCCTAACAACACAGCTCTATCGCACGACTTTAGAGTAAGAAGAATAGGAATCAATCCTAAATATCCTGTAACTTACTATGTATAAGTATTGTGCACACATACCCATACCCAAGACTCTTGTTAAACCCCGTATTTCCAAGAAGATGAGATGAGAACGTACGTAAGGAAATAAGATTTGAATTTGGAAAAAAAAGTTGGCAGAATGTTTTTGGACAGATTTTTAGTCAAATTTGGAGCGGTATATCTCCTAGTATATTAGGAGTTTTAAGGTATTTAAAGCCTAAGATGAAGTTCGTCGAGTCTAGTTTCCAACGCAACAAACCGCTTGTCGATAGGACATTGGAGTAGAGAATTATGGGCGTATAAGTTCAAACAGAAGAGAAGGAAGAAGGTTTCAATAGCGCCACGACGCCGTATCTCAGGGCCATGGCTCCGTAAGTCCTGAAGTCCTCGGAAGTTTCAGCGCCAGGCTGCAGGGTCGTGCCGCCGACGCGGGTTTTACGAAAATTGACTAAGTCTAAGAAGATATTTGTTGTAAAGGCCTATGAGAGGGTGACAAGTGTCCCTCCCAACTTGTAGAACAAGTAGAGCCAATATATTGGCTAAGTCTTGGAAGACTTAGCCACTTTTAGCAAAACTTCATCCAAATACTTGCTCTTCTCTCTCTCATTTTTTATTTGGCCAAGAACCAAAGGCAAGGATTGTTGAATCGTACAAGTGTTGTTCTTACACACTAGATGAAGGATTTTAACAAAGGGATTAGCCAAGATTGAACTCCCACCTTCCCTAAATCTTCATGAAACGTGGTTAGGGTTTGAAAAAAAAACCTAAGTTGTTCTTCACCTTTTGGTATTGAAGCAAGAATTGAAGTTGGTTAGAAGCTTCTAAGGGTCACTTATTGCGGATTGGAACGTAAAGAAGAGTAGTTAAAGTTGCTAAGGATCGACTTTTAATCTTGGATTATATTTGGGCTTATTGAGGTAATGATCCTTGTCTTCCTAATGTAATTGAAGATTACATGTTATAGTTGTATATAAATGAGCTTGTGATATAAGGAATGAAGATTAGAAATGTTTGGGGTCATTGGAATGTTAAAATCGAAATATGGCATGTTAGCCATTGAAGTTGCTAATCAATTTAATTGTTAGTTATAATCGTTACATGTTATATAAGAAAGAGGAATAGAGTTGTTATATTGATTGTGATTTATATAACATGTTGGAATAACAACTTGGATTAAAAATGAATTAAAAAGGACTATATGTTGTCACATATTTTAGTCGAGAATGGCCTAAAGAATAATGGACTATTATACATGAATTGTGGGGCAGAATTTTACACACCCGGCTAGGCGTGTAATCTCCTTTGGTTAGCTGATTTGTTGAGCCTTAAATGTGGCATATTGGTTATTGATTTCGGGCCTTGAAAAAGGCGGAAAAGTACGTAGAAATAGGGGAAGTGCTGCCCAATTTTCCGTAGAATAAGAGACTTTATACTTAGAAATATTCTACCTTAGAAATATAGAAGTTGATAGACGTATTATGGTCATTATAGGTTGACATTCTACGTGCGACATATTCAACTTAGCGAGTGGATTAAGCCGAAGAGGTATGTGGAACTTTCCCTATATTCTTGAGCATGAAGTTATAAATGTATAGTACGGTAGACGTACAAGTCTTGAATGTATTCGGTTTCATTTTGGTATCATTGACTTAATTTAAACTGTCCAAGTTTGGTTGAGTTGGAGAGTTAAACTCCCTTGATTTTAAAGGAGGTAAATGCCTTAGTTTTCTAAAATCATAAAGTGTTATAATGGCTTTATGGGAAGTTAGTGATAACGACTTTATGGGAAGTTAAAAGAATGGTCTACTTGATTGTTTTAAAAGAAGTTACTTGGCTTTAAAGCCTTGAATTGATTTTCTAAAAGGTGTAGTAACTTGATTTAAAAAGTAGACATGCCTTGAGTTATAAATGATAATTCATTATACATGTTAATGAAAGTCTAAAAGCATGTTAACTTGCCTATGCTTGTTTGTGATAGCCTTTTTGGTGCAAGTGTTGTATTCCTATGCTACCGCGTCTCTCCATTAGAGGGCCGGCCATCTTGTTGTGAAATTTTATCGACGCATCGACGCTGACGGGCGATTCACTGCATGCTTCCACTATATTATTCCACGGACTACCTCCACGAAGACATGCACCCGAGATGCGTGATTCCACGCATGTTATATGATATTATTATTCCATGGACTAGCTCTCCACGAAGTCACGCATCTAGATACAGGATTCCACGCATGATATATGATATTACACTTGTGCACGCCGACGAAGGACGGATTCCACGCACGCTTTGATATTCATGCTCGAGACCCTTGTTTAAATTGCATGACGATTGTGAGGGCTTGTGTCCCCGGCCTTGGCGTGACTATTTATACGTGTTGAAACGGTCTTTAAAAGGTAAAAATTGACTTTCATTACTTTTATATCGACAAAGCACAATAATCAAGTATTTGTGGTTATCGCATACGCCTCCCGCTTATATCTAGACTATTATGATTTCATTACAAGATTTCTGGCCACATACTTGGTACATATTTTGTACTAACCCCCTTCCTCGGGGGCTGCTTTCATGCCGCAGGTAGAGATAGACAAGTTGTCGATCCTCACTCTTAGGATCATTGTTCAGCTTTTGAGAATCTCCATTACTCCGGGGGCTTGTCTTTTGGTACGGATCCCTATTGTTGTAGGTTTACGTACATTTCAGGGGTATGGCGGGGCCCTGTCCCGTCACAGTTGTTATTTCAAAACTATTAGAGGTCTGTAGTCATGTTTTGTGGGTTGGACTTGTAAAAGATGTATCTCTTTGGTTATGTATATATGCAGAAAGGTGGTCTTATCGGCTAGCCTTTTTCTTTATGTTATACCCCGTATTTCCAGAGTATGTACGTAAGGGCGTACGTATAAAAGTTTAAGCCTTAAGTTAGGCAAAGGATCGAAAATTTGTGCACAACTAGCTTAAAAGAATCGCTTTCCGACGTAAACGCTTTCCGAACTTTCAAGGGAAAATTACGCTATGTCATTTATAATTTTTGGCGGATTTTTCCGAGAGATGAAACATTTTGGACCAACGGAGGCGACACTTGTCCTCAAGTGGACGGTTTGGTTGAGCTTTGTGTGGCACGCTTGTGCCTAAGACTTGGTCAAGGGTTGGTAGGATATTTTCGCGGTAGACGGATAAGGTACACTTGCCCAAATCTCGACCTTACACTTGCCTACCACTTGTCTTAATCTTGGCCATTGGTTGGCCTATAAATACCCCTTAGTCGATGAACTTTTTCATCCACACTTAGACATTTTCCAAGTCTTGAAACCCCTCTCCCTTTGAAAGTTCTCGCCCACAACACCCTCCTCGAGAAGGCCTCGCCGAAAGTATCCTCCCTTTGAAGTGTCCTAGCCGAGACTACCCCCTACCTAAAGTGTTCTCGTAAAATACCCTTTCCTTGGTTGAGAAATACTTCTCCAAGTATTGTTGTTATTCCAAAATACTCTAGCCCAAAACCTTAGTAGTATTTCCAAGCACTTATATACGAAAGCCTTAAAATACTACTATACTTTCCTTTAGCCACTAAACGAAACCCTATGGAAAATCTTCATATTTGGTCGAGTACTTAGTAGAAGTGTGTAACTTCTAAGGGTTTCTTGAGCGAATCGAGCGCACTTGAGTAGAGCTAAACCTTGCTCAGATCGACATTTAAACTTGATAATTTTGGGCTTATCGGTAAATACTCTTGTCTTTATATTGTAATTGGGAATTGCATACTGTAGTTTAGAAATGTATATAAGATACATAAGAGTATTAAACTGTAATGTAAGGATATTACGTAAGAATATTGAATCAAATCACATCGAAGAATATTAAAGAAGAAGATTGAATCAGATTTACATAGATCAGATTTACAGAGACTTGGGTAGTTTGACGGCAGGAAGTGCTGCCGATTTTCCGCAGATTATTCTACGCAGTAGTCTAGACATTGATAGACTTATATGATGTTATAGTCAAGATCGCGAGTAGCGATTCTACTCGAACGGTGGAAAGTGGCTAGCTTGACATAAAGATTTTGGAGCTATTTGCTTATAGTCGATAATCATCGCGAGGTATGTGATTCTTCCTATCCTCTTGAGCATGATATTTTAAAAGAATATATATATAGTACTAGACGACGTATGTTAATCGAACGTAGTTTTACTACAATGTCTTTGACTTAAGCCCTAATAATAAGAATCTTGAAGTATTTCAAAAGAGTTAAGAAACCTTTTGAAAGAAGAGTAACACTTGGTTTTAAAAGTTTTAAAAGCTTAAGAGTTATACTAGCTTTATGGGAAGTTAGGTATAATGACTTAAGAGAGATGTTAAGAATGGTTTATTGATTTTAGTTAAGAGACTTGATAAGAGACTTGACTTATTTTGAATTAACATGAATTTTGTTAAAAGTGTGAAACCTCATTCGTGAGTAATGAGTACTTTTTTAAAAGGAATCATGTTTTATCGATTTCGAAATCGTATAAGTATCGAACTAACCACTACAGCGCTAATAAAGGGAAATGTATTGACTAATTAAGTATTAAAACCAAGAGAAACCTCCATCCGCATGTAAGCTAAGATGAGACAAAATGATATTACATTTCCTAGATCACGGTCGCTTAATAAGATTGATTATGAACAAGAATAACCTACTCACATATAAGGCATATGTTTCTCAAATTGTTTAAAAGAGAATGATATTCTTAAGTGATTAAGACTATGAACTACTTAAACCTTTCTAACATAAGAGACTTAAGTACTTGAAATTAGGCAAACTTGAACTTACGGAAAAGAATGTTGTTACTTAACTTTAAGAAGGAAAGTGTTTTGGTTTACCTAAAAATGCGAGTCACTCTATTTTTATACTACGAGTATCGTGACCTTATAAAAGAAATGGATATTTTAAAAGAATTTAACGACGCAACACTTTGGGGTCGTAACTCGACTTTGACATAAAATAACCTCGAGTCATGGTAACTTGCCTATGTTTGCGCTTGATAACCTTGTTGTGCAAGCATCAGATTTCTATACCACCGCTCTCACGGAGGGCGGCTGATTTGTTATGAACGATTCTTCACCGAGTCCCACGAGACGGGCCGACACGATACATCCGATTCTTCACCGAGTCCCACGAGACGGGCCGACACGATTCCATCCGATTCTTCACCGAGTCCCATGAGACGGGCCGACACGATTCCATCCGATTCTTCACCGAGTCCCACGAGACGGGCCGACACGATTTCACATAATTCTTTACCGAGTCCCATAGACGGGCCGACACGATTCCACATAATTCTTTACCGAGTCCCATGGGACGGGCCGACACGATTCCACACGATTTATACCTAGATCGCCGGCAGCGAGGAAGGAGTTCCACGCACGGCGGATGACTTCAGGCGCGAGTCCTCGACTTGATATGATCGCTTTATGTCGCGAATCGTAGTTTGCTATCATACATGTCTCCTTCTTTATATAGACTATTATGATTTCATTTACGATTTTACGCTTCACATACTTGGTACTGTCAGATCGACTCTCTCGGCCGCTCACGCCGCAGTAGAGGTACATCGGCCAGGATCCTCGCCATGTGATCACGTCAACAGGTTGGAAGCCCCGCTTCTTCTGAGGCTTATATTTTGCATGTTACCCCGAGTCCGCGGGTTCTGTACATTCGTGGTATGGCGGGCCCCGTCCCGCCATAGTTGTGGTCACTTTCTGAGGTCTCAGAGTACTGCCAGGCAGAGTTTGTAAAAAGGATAACTGTTCGGGTTTTTATGTATGTATACAGAAGGCAACTGTTTTGGTTAGCCTGCTTATTTATCATATCTCTTGTTTCATGTTTATGTTTTATTTCCGCTGATTTTCTCGATGTCAGATCACCAGGTGCCCGGTAAGGCACCACCACGGTTCGGTCGTGACAAAAGTGGTATTAGAGCGCTTAATCCTCTGAAAGTGTCTACATCGCGTTCAGTAGAGTCTTGATTATCGCGTGTGTGCACCACATCTATAATCGTGAGGCTATAGGACATTTAGGATTGGTTTCCATTCTTCTCATTCTCCGAGATCGCTCTCAGAGTTGTGTGATAAGTCGACCCTCCGACGATTTCGTTTTACCGCTATGCCTCCGCGCAAGGCAACCCGGCCTGTATGGAAAGGCAGCCGAGGAGTCGCTAGTAGGACACAGAGGAGTACGAGGGCGCAAGCCCGATCATTACCTGAGATAGTGCTTCAGACGGCGAGTTTTGCGACGCCGCCAAATTTCAGAGAGTTTAGAGCCGCAGCAGAAGCTTAGAGTCGCAGCAGCTGGGCCGAGACCACAAGACTGAGCCTCCACCCCACACCGGAGCAGGAGTTAGGGTACAAAGAGATGGCTCGCCATCGCCGTGATCGTGGGCCGCATACGAGGATAGCCGGACGCAGCAGCTCAGCCCAAAGAGTACCCATGGTTCACCCGAGATCGGATAGTTCGAGGCTACGACTTTCCGAAGTCAGAGCCCACCGTAGTTCTATGGGTCGAGGCCCGAGGATGATCCACGGAGTTCATCCGACGCTACGCCGATCATGAGAGTGATCAAGGCTTCGAGACCGAGTCGGTGGTCTTAGGTTCGCATCGGCCGCGCGTGATACCGCAGCCGATCGTTTGATTCGCGAGCCGTCCCGGGAGAGTATGCACTTCCACCGCATGACGAAGTTCTCGTGGGCATTTCTTGCACATTTCTTGCCTCCACAGATGAGAAGGGCTCGCCGGCAGATTTTTGACGCTGAGGCGCACCGCGACGCAGACGGAGTACAATGTGGAGTTCGACTCATCGGCTCTGATGTCCACGCTGCTAGTAGCTTGTATGAGGACAGAGTACACCGCCACGCCACCGGCTAGATGACTACTTGGCGCAGGCTTGTTCGGTGTAGCTCTTCACCGCATGACATTGCCCGCACGCAGCTCACGCGCCAGATGCGAGGCACGGAGAGGTCGACTGAATGACCGAGATCGCCAGAAGAGGCCGTGACGCAGGTCCTTTGGTAACTTTCGAGGCGACCGCCCAGCAGTGTTAGTTATGTACCTCCGCCAAGACAGAGTGGTCCTCCGCGCCTTCGTGACGCTCGGTATTCGAGCCGGTCGAGCTCCGTGGCTTCGTTCACGATATACGGGTTCTAGCCACGTTCGTGTTTTCTCAACAGGTGCACGATGCGGTGACGCCATCCCGGGAATGTCGCTTTTTATCGGGTGCTTGTTTTGCTCGCGCCGTGGCCATGTGACGAAACCGCCCTAATAGGAAGGATGCGCAGAATGACTCACCACGTCACGTGTGTTCATCGCCTACAGCCATGCCCGCAGGCGTGCCTATGACAGAGCGAAGCAGAGATTCGTGTATATCCTTAACCTCTAGAGATTTGTACGCGTGATATGATGACCTTATTATCAGGTACTATGTACTGATAACGCCAGGTTGTTTGCGAGTTAGAAAACATGGTTAGTTGAAAGGATAAGTATGGACGGGAAGTGTGAACCTCGTAATATTTCACGCCGAGACCTTAGATGTGCGTCGCCTCGAGTAAAGGATTTTTCTAATGATCCTCGCCGGAGTGCATTATATGCATAGGTATATTCGTGATAAGTCCATGGGTAGTGGAGATGGAAGTGGTAGCTTTCATGACGGAATTAGTAAGATTGTTCCGCATCGGAATAAGAGTTTGGCGCGATTGGGGTCGGGCCGAGGACCATTCGCGTCAACCCAGAACCCGATTGAGGCGGGTCAGCTCGAGGTGGTCCCGCCAGTGACGGGTCACAAGGGTGCTAGCCCAGTTTAGGTAGCCATCGCACGAAGTTCGCTGACGTGTTCGACTAGAATTAGATCGTGAAGGTCGAGAATGACCTTAAAAGAGTTTGCGGATAGGTTACGGGCCGGTGTTTTGATTTCAGGGGTAGCTGTGAGGATTATTTGCCTCTTGTTGAGTGAGTATTATACTAGCTACCATTTCAAAGATTCTGATGTCACCTTAAGAAGCCTTGTACGGGCGAAGTGTAGACGGCCGATTGGTTCGATGTTGGCAAAGTTCGATAGTTGGCCCCTACTTGTTTCAGCAGAATGTGGATAAGGCGAGGCTTATCCAGAGGAGGTTTTTAGCACTGAGTCACCGTGTCGTATGATGATCGGCCGACACTTGGAGTTCTGTGCCGACGGTGAGTTTTCATGTACCACCCTGGCGGCGAGACGAGATTAGAAAAGCAGGGGAAACTTGGCCCGAGTTACTTTGGGCCTTTTCAGATCATGTGAAGAATAGACCAGGTTGCCTGTATGTTAGCTTTTGTCGTCCGACTTAGGAGGCAGTACGTCCGGTTTTTCGTGTCGATGTGCGGAAAAGTATCGAGATCCATCCAGAGTGTTCCTGCTAATAATGACCAAGTCGAGATAGTAACCTGTAGATTTTGGGAATGTACAATAATAAATATGGTAAGTTTGTTAGGAAGAATTCGAGCATGTACGGAATGCACGACGAGTAAGGAAAGAAGTTAACGTGGTGTTATTTTGTGGCCAGACGTGGCGCTGGCAACTTGTTTGGTTATATGAACTTTATCGTTATCTGTCTTGAGAAGGAACATTCGGGACGAATATTTCTAAGGAGGGGAGAATGTTATACCCCGTATTTCCAGAGTATGTACGTAAGGGAGTACGTATAAAAGTTTAAGCCTTAAGTTAGGCAAAGGATCGAAAATTTATGCACAACTAGCGAAAAGAATCGTTTTCCGACGAAACATTTTCCGAACTTTGCGAAGGGAAAATTACCGCTATGTCATTTATAATTTTTGCGGATTTTTCCGAGAGATGAAACATTTTGGACCAACGGGAGGGTGACACTTGTCCCTCAAGTGGACGGTTTGGTTGAGCTTTGTGTGGCACGTTTTTTGTGCCTAAGACTTGGTCAAGGGTTAGTAGGATATTTTGGTGGTAGATAGATAAGGTACACTTGCCCAAATCTTGACCTTACACTTGCCTACCACTTGTCTTAATCTTGGCCATTGGTTGGCCTATAAATACCCCCCTTAGTTGATGAACTTCTTCATCCACACTTAGACATTTTCCAAGTCTTGAAACCCCTCTCCCCCTTTGAAAGTTCTCGTCCACAACACCCTCCCTCGGAAGGCCTTGGCCTAAAGTATCCTCCCCCTTTGTAGTGTCCTAGCCGTGATTACCCCCCCCCCCCCCTACCTAAAGTGTTCTCGTAAAAATACCCTTTCCCTTGGTTGAGAAATACTTCTCCAAGTATTGTTGTTATGCCAAAATACTCTAGCCCAAAACCTTAGTAGTATTTCCAAGTACCCTCTATACGAAAAGCCCGGAAAATACTACTATACTTTCCTTTAGCCACTAAACTAAACCCTATGGAAAAATCTCCATATTTGGTCGAGTACTTAGTAGAAGTGTGTAGAACTTCTAAGGGTTTCTTGGAGCGAATTGGAGCGCACGGAGTAGGAGCTAAACCTTGCTCAGGATCGACATTTAAACTTGGATAATTTTGGGCTTATCGAGGTAAATACTCTTGTCTTTATATTGTAATTGGGAATTGCATATCAGTAGTTTAGAAATGTATATAAGATACATAAGAGTATTAAACTGTAATGTAAGGATATTACGTATTAATATTGAATCAAATCACATCGTAAGAATATTAAAGAAGTTAAGATTGAATCAGATTTACATGTGATCAGATTTACAAAAGACTCGGGTAGTTTGACGGGTAGAAGTGTCGCCTCGATTTTCCGCAGATTATTCTACGCAGTAGTTCAGACATTGATAGACTTATACGATGTTATAGTCAAGATCGCGAGTAGCGTATTCTACTCGGCGGTGGAAAGGGCTAGCCGGACATAAGATTTTGGATCTATTTGCTTATAGTCGATAATCGTCATGAGGTATGTGATTCTTCCTATCCTCTCGAGCATGATATTTTAAAAGAATATATATATAGTACGTAGACGCATAACGTGTTAACCGAACGTAGTTTTACCAAGCAATGTCTTTTGACTTAAGCCCAATAATAAGAATCTTGAAGATTTCAAAAGAGTTAAGAAACCTTTTGAAAGGGTAACACTTGGTTTTAAAAGTTTTAAAGCTAAGAGTTATACTAGCTTTATGGGAAGTTAGGTATAATGACTTAAGAGAGATAAGAAGAATGGTTTATTGATTTTAGAAGTTAAGAGACTTGATAAGAGACTTGACTTATTTTGAATTAACATGAATTTTGTTAAAAAGTGTGAAACCTCATTCGTGAGTAATGAGTACTTGGTTTTAAAAGGAATCATGTTTTACCGATTTCTAAATCGTATAAGTATCGAACTAACCACCAAGCGTTAATAAAGGGAAATGTATTGACTAATTAAGTATTAAAACCAGAGAAACCTCCATCCGCATAGAAGCTAAGATGAGACAAAATGATATTACATTTCCTAGATCACGGCCGCTTAATAAGATTGATTATGAACAAGAATAACCTACTCACATATAAGGCATATGTTTCTCAAATTGTTTAAAAGAGAATGATATTCTTAAGTGATTAAGACTATGAACTACGAAACCTTTCTAACATAAGAGACTTAAGTACTTGAAATTAGGCAAACTTGAACTTATGGAAAAGAATGTCATACTTAACTTTAAGAAGGAAAGTGTTTTGGTTTACCTAAAAATGTGAGTCACTCTATTTTTTTATACTACGAGTATCGGGTGACCTTTATAAAAGAAATGGATATTTTAAAAAGAATTTAACGTACGCAACACTTTGGGGTCAGAACCTGGACTTTGACATAAAATAACCTTGAGTTGTGTAACTTGCCTATGTTTGCGCTTGATAACCTTGTTGTGCAAGTATCAGATTTCTATACCACCGCTGCCTCGATGGAGGTCACTGATTTGTTATGAACGATTCTTCACCGAGTCCCATGAGACGGGCCGATACGATTTCATCCGATTCTTCACCGAGTCCCACGAGACGGGCCGACACGATTCCATCCGATTCTTCACCGAGTCCCACGACGGGTCGACACGATTCCATCCGATTCTTCACCGAGTCCCATGAGACGGGCCGACACGATTTCATCCGATTCTTTACCGAGTCCCATGGACGGGCCGACACGATTCCACATGATTCTTTACCCACCCCATGGACGGGCCGACACGATTCCACACGATTTATACCTAGATCGCCGGCAGCTGAGGAAGGAGTTCCACGCATATGGATGACTTGAGGCGCGAAAGTCCCCGACTTGACATGATCGCTTTATGTTGTGAATCGTAGTTTGGTTATCATATATGTCTCCCGCTTTATATAGACTATTATGATTTCATTTACGATTTTACGCTTTCACATACTGTACTGCTGATTGACGACTCCTTCGGCGGGTCGCTCATGCCGCAGTAGAGGTACATCGGCCAGGATCCTCGCCAAAGGATCACAGCCACAGGTGGAAGCCCCGCTTTCTGAGGCTTATATTTTGGTATGTTACCCCGAGTCCGGGTTCTCAGACATTCGTGGTATGGCGGGCCCCCGTCCCGCCATAGTTGTGGTCACTTTCTGAGGTCTGTAGTAATCGTGGGCGTAGTTTGTAAAAGGATAACTGCTCGTTTTTATGTATATATACGTATGCAACTATTTTGGTTAGCCTGCTTATTTATCATATCTCTTATTTCATGTTTATGTTTTATTTCCGCTGATTTTCTCGATGTCAGATCCAGGTGCCCGGTAAGGCACCAACACGGTTCGGTCGTGACACTTTATTTCACAAGATCGCATGCCTATGAGCTTTATTTATATTCCGCCGTTATCTCTCGATGTATACTGTAGCGGTGCCTGTGTAGGGCACCGCCGCGTCCGGCTCGGTCGTGACAAAAGAGGTATCAGAGCGCTTAGTCTCTGAAAAGTGTCTACGCACCGCGTTCTAGAGAGTCTTGATTATCGCGTGTCAGGTACCACATCTATAATCAGGAGGCTACATGATATTTAGGATTGGTTTCCATTCTTTTCATTCTGAGATCGTGCAGTAGAGCTGTGTTATTAGGTTGAACCCTCTCTGACGTATTTTTATGTATCAGTTATGCCTCCACTAAGGCAACAAAGAGCCCGTATGGCAAGTCGGCAGTAGGAGCTGCTAGTAGGACGCAGAGAGTTACTGTGGCTCGTGCCCGCACTATTCCCGAGGTCAGGCCTGGGCCAATGAGTTCGGTTACACCGAGCAAGGCTGCAGAGCTAGAGCACCGCAGCCTCCAGAGGTTCCGATACCGAGTTTCCCGCTCTCACCAGGCAGGATAGGACTATGGAGATACAAACTGACATCGCCGTGATAATAGCAAGACAGATGCATGAGCCTAGCTAACCCTGAGCGCATAGCTGAGGGTTCGAAATTTTCTAGGTTGCAATCCGCCAGAGTTCTATGGGTCGATACCTGAGGATGATCCGCAGGAGTTCATTCGGAAGCTTCAGCGGACCATGCGGGTGAATAGGGCCTCAGAGGACGAGTCGTTTGTACTAGCTTCTTACCGGTTACGCGATATTGCAGTGAACTAGTTTGAGTCATGGGAACTGTCCAGAGGCGTGGATGCTCCTCCAGCTGTTTAGGACGAGTTCACAGAGGCCTTCATAGATCACTTATTGCCTCCTGAGATTAGGAGAGCCCATGTGGATAGGTTTTTGACGTTGAGGCAGGGTGGCAGGACCATCAGAGAGTATAGCCTAGAGTTCAACTCATTGGCTAGGTATGCACCTACTATCAGGTCGATACGGCGATAGAGTTCATCGCTATGTGGTAGGACTAGATCCTTATCTTATTGATGAGTGCATGGCTGTATCTCTTCAACAGGGCATGGACATTTCCCGTATTCAGGCTTACGCACAGGGAGTCGAGGATCGACAGAGAGGTCGATGATTTGATAGAGATCAGCCCAAGAGGGCCAGGATGGCGGGATTTTTGGGTAACTTTCGTATGACAATTTCTGCAGCAGCTAGGTCTCAGATCTCATCCAAAGACAGAGTGCTCCTTTCCGCCTTCCGCGCATACTTGATCACCGTTATTCGAGTAGGTCGTGGCTCTGTGGCTTCGTTTCAGGAAATACGGTACTAGCCATATGAGGCCACCTTTACCTCGATGTGGTTATTGTGGAAGGTCCCATTTTGGGGAGTGTCGTGCTACTTCGAGAGCCTATTATACTTGCGGCCGTCAGGGCCCTTTGGCGAGGGATTGTCCGACCAGAGGCGGCACAGGTAGTATGGCTCAGCCTTCAGGGTCAGTTGCCGAGTTTTCATCTTCTGTGGTTATGCGCCCCGGAGGGCAGGGTGTTCACGGGCCAGCAGGTCGCGGCAGAGGTCATGGCAGGGGTCCTAGTTCTAGCGGTCCTCAGAACCGCATATATGCCTTAGCCAGCCGGCAGGACCATGAGGCTTCGTCGGATGTCGTCACAGGTATATTATTGATTTCATGCTGTGACGTTTATGCTTTGATAGATTCGGGTTCTACTTTGTCCTATATATCTCCTCTTATTGTTGGTAGAGTAGGAATAGAACCTGCATCGATAGAACCTTTCGAGGTAGCTACGCCGGTGAGTGATTCGGTGATAGCTGAGCGGGTGTATAAAACCGCCTGTTCATATACCCGCCGACCCTAGCAGACTTGATAGAGTTGGAGATGACAGATTTTGATGTCATTATGGGTATAGACTGGTTGGCTTCTTGTTATGCTAATGTTGACTGTAGAGACAGATTGGTTCGATTCCAGTTTCCCGGCGAGCCGGCTATTGAGTGGAAAGGGGATACTGCATCACCGAGGGGTAGATTTATTTCTTACCTCAAGGCTAGGAAGATGGTTCAGAAAGGGTATATTTATCATCTTATTCGAGTGTTCGATACAAAGGCTGAGGTGCCAGTTCTTCAGTCAGTTCCGGTGGTTAGAGAGTTTCCAGACGTTTTCCCTGATGATCTCCCAGGCATTCCTCCAGAGAGGGAGATAGAGTTCTGTATTGATGTTCTGCAAGTTACTCGGCCTATATCTATTCCGCCGCATGTAATGGCACCGCCGAAATCAAGGACCAGCCGAAAGACTTGTCGAGAAAGGCTTTATTAAGCCTAGTACTTCACATCGGGAGCGCGGTATTGTTTGTGAAGAAGAAGGACGGGACGCCGCAGATGTGTATTGACTACAGCAACAACAAGGTAACCATAAAAATAAATTCTCCCGTGATTGATGATTTGTTTGATCAACAGGTGCGAAGTGTTTCTCCAAGATAGACCTGCGGTTCGGTTATGATCAGGTAATAGTGAGAGAGGAAGATGTCCCGAAGAATGCATTCAGACCTTGACGCACTATGAGTTCAAGTGATGTCTTTGGTCGACTAATGCTCCAGCAGATTTATGGATTTGACGAATCGTGTTCGCCATTTCGATACATTTGTTATAGTATTCATTGATGACATCCTAGTTTATTCTCGCACGAGAAGGAGCACGCGACCATTCGGCGACGGTACAGAGTCCTCCGAGTCGGGCCAGATGCCAAGTTCTCCAAGTATGAGTTTTGGTTGGCCTTAGTGGCATTCTTGGGGCAAATTATCTGGGCCGACGGTATTTGGGTTGATACGGCGAAGATAGAGGCAGTAAAGACTTGGCCTAGACCTACTACACCGACTGAGGTGCGCAATATTTTGGGCCTTGTAGGTTATTACCGGAGATTTGTGAAAAGTTCGCTGACATCGCGCTTTGACTAGCCGACTCAAAGCGCTAAGTTCCGCCGACGGATGCTTGGAGAAGCGGCTTCCGCCATCAAGGAAAAGTTGACAACGACTTAATTTACTCTTCCCGGCGGATTAGAGGGTTACGTGGTTTATCGTGATGCTTCGTGTCTGACTTGGTCGCGTGTCGACGCAACACGGTAAGGTTATAGCCACGCTGCCCGACAAATTTCAGAAGTACGAGAGGAACTACCCTACCATTATTTGGAGTTAGCGCAGTGATACATGCTTTCAAGATTTGGAGGCATTACTTATACGGGGTTCATGTGATATTTATACAGACTACAAGAGCCTCAAGTATATCTTCGCATTGCAGGACCGAACTCATGGCAGAGACAAAGTGGTTAGAGTTACTAAGGATTATGACGTTGATATCCTATACCACCCAGGAAGGACAACGGGTTGCAGATGCCTAGTCGAGATCTACGGGTAGTCCGCCGACGTACAACCGTATAGACGGATACGGTCCGAGATTCATTAACTAGCGAGCCTCGGGGTTCCTGGTTGATTCCGATGATAGCGAGTCCTGATTCGGAGGTCGCCAGTCTTCCATCGCTGGCGAGGCGAGGAGCGCAATACGAGGATCCGGCTCGCACGTATCTAGATACAGCTCTCCGAGAGGAGAAGAGTTTATTCGAGGTGGCACCTGATGGGGTGCTAAGGTACGAGGGCAGGTTGTGTGTACCCGATGTGCAGACTTCGCCGCCAGGTTCTGCGAGGCACACAATGCTCGTTACATTTCATTCATCCGGTCGACTAAGACGTACTACGACCTCGTACGTGTTTATCGTGGATGGTCCAAGAGGGACGCAGAGTTCGCTGCTCAATGTCCGAATTGTTAGCGTCAAGGTCGAGCACCGTGTCGCCGCTATTACGCATTTATCGAGATTCCGACGTGGTAGTGGGAGGTGATCAACATGGATTTTGTTACAGGGTTACCTCGTACTCAGAGGAAGTGTGATTCCGTCTGGGTTATAGTAGACAGGCTGATGAAATCAACCCATTTTCTTCCGGCCAGGACTACTTACTCGGCTGAGGATTATGCTAGACTTTATATCGTGAGATTGAGACCGCACGGTTCCTACATCTATTATATCGCAAAAGGGCTCTGGCCACGCTAACTTCGAGGTCTTTCTAGAAGCGGGTTAGGGACACATGAGTCTCAAGATCGCATTTCACCATCGTGATCGACTGACAGCGTAACGCATCATCCGCATACACTCGGCGATATGCCGCGCCCGTGTTATTGATTTGTGGTAGCCGAGGATCATTTGCCTCTTGTTGAGTTTGCATATAATAACAGCTACCATTCTAGTATTCAGATGGCCCCGTATGAGGCCTTGTATGGCAGGAAATGTAGGTCGCCTATTGGTTGCTTCGATGTTGGCGAGGTTCGCCATTGGCCCGCATTTGATCCATTGTGTCATGGATAAGGTGCTTATCCAGAGAGGTTATTAGCAGCTCGTAGTCGCAAAAGTCTTACGCAGATAATCGACGCCGACACTGGAGTTCCAGACACACCGGGTCTTCAGCGCCACCCATGGCGGCGTGATGAGGTTCGGGAAGAAGGGAAACTTAGCCCGAGGTACATCGGGCCATACCATTATTCGCAGAGCAGCCGATTGCCACGAGTTAGATCTCGGCATCCGATCCGAAGCAGCACATCTTGGCCTTCCATGTTTTTATATTACTAAGCGTATCTGAGATCCATCCAGAGTTTTCTGCTAGTGATATTACACCTCGTAATTCCGTGACACGCTTATAAGAACGTACGTAAGAACTCAAAAATGTTAAGAGTTGAGACTAGTAAAATTTATCGGAATTATGGAAATGTCGGAAAATGAAATATAGCGAAGATGGGAGGGCGACACGTGTCACCCCCCTTAGAAGGTCTCGATGAATCGACATGGACTAAATGGTCATTTGACCATAATTTAAGATGACCAAGTCTTGCTAAGTCTTAGAGCTTGATATAATTGAATTAGTCAAAGGGCCACTTGGCTTGATCTTTAATGAATTGTATCTAAGCCACCCATTTGTTTAAATCTTGACCCTCCATAGTGTTATATATGTATACTAGTAGCAAGACAAGGCTTTTAACACTTAGAAAAATTTGACTAACTCTTTGTCTCGCTAGTCAGCTCTCGGGTTGGGTTCCAAGATCAAGAGAAATTTTTCCGTTTGTTGAGTAATAATCTCCATACTTTAAACCAAGGTTCCTAAGGGTATTGTAAGGGTATCTCAATAGAAATATCCCGAAAAAATATCGTTTTTGTATTAGTCGCAGCGTGAAAACCTAGTCACTTTCCTAGGTTTCGATCGAAAATTGAAGGAAAGTTGTTTGTGATCTCTAAGGGCTTCGTGGTGGATCGAGTGTCAAGGAGAGTCTCTAAGTTGCTAGGAGCGACTTCATCTTGAAGTCGATTAAGGCACGCCAAGATAACAATCTTGTTCTCTTAAGTGTTATAAGATTACATATTGTCAGAGCCTTACTTTTAACTAGCATGAAGTATATGTATAGTAGATTGATAAGTGGTATGGATAGTGGAAGCCTAGAATCCGAATTGACATGGCTAGCCATTTGAAATTGAAATACAATTTGGTCGATAATTAGAATCGCACGTTACCTACTTCAAGATCAGAGTAGTTATAATCGATCGCGCTTGATAATGTATTATACTAAACAACTCGATTGAAAAGGAATTGGAAAAGACTTTGTATTGTTGTCCTCAAATTGCCGAAATGATATCAGATGTTGACTAGTTTGATATCAATTGTGGGCGGAATTTTACACGCCTTGTTAGCGGTAATCCCCATATTGTTAACTACATTGTCGAGCCTTAAAAGCGCGTGTTTGGTTATTGAATTCGCCTTGAAAAGGTGGAAAATTATGTAGAAACAAAGGAAGTGTTGTCCGATTTTCCGTGAGAATTTAGTGACTTTGCACTTAGAATATTCTACGCTTGAAGTAAGAAGTTAATAGACGACATGGTCATTATAGGTCAACATACTACGATGACATATTGATCGCAAGTGGATCGAACCAAGAGGTATGTGGAACTTTCTTATCTCTTGAGTACGAGTAGTTGTAAACGATAGTACGGCAGACGCATTTAGATTTAAATGAATTTAGTTTCATTTGATACCGACTTGTTTTAAGGATGTCCAAGTCATTGAGTTAGAGATTTAACTCACTTGTTTTAAAGGATAGAAATGCCTTCGTTTCAAAAGCATAAAGAATGGTTTATTCTAATAAGGTAAACAAAGATTTCTTGACTTGAAAATGTATAGATACTTGATTTGGAAAGTATTGATTCCTTGAGCTATTCTAAAGTTAAGAAACTTGAGTATTAAAGTTAAGAGACTCAAGCATTTTAAAAGTATAAGTCTCTGTTATAAAAAGAATGGAAGAATCTAAAGCATAAAGTTAGTATAACGACTTTACGGGAAGTCGTTATAATAACTTTATGGAAAGTTAAAGGAATGATTTACTCTAGTGATGTAAATAAAGATAAATGACTTGAAATGAAGAAAGACAAATTGATTTGAAGGCATCAATTGCTTAAGGTTTTAAAGTAAAAAGTCACTGGGTTTGAAGTCTTTAAACGTAGTTCTAAAAGGTATTGTGACTTGTTTTGAAAAGAGATATGACTTGATACTACGGTTATTAGTATCTTGGAAGTTTTATATGAAAAGGAGTCATTTTAAAAGAATAAGCACGTAGTACTTTGGGTTAAATTCCTGATTTTTATAATGACATGTTAGTGCCTTAAGTAAACTAAAATGAGAGTGGTTATGAACAAAGCTAATAAGAAGTTAGAGGGATTTATTAACTTGCTTATGTTATGTATGATAAGCCGGTAGTGCTTATGTTATGTATGATGTTTTAGTGCTTATGTTATGTATGATGCCGCAATGCTTATGTTATGTATGATAGCCATTGTGCTAGTTTATGTTATTCTTACGGTAAAGCCCTGTTACTACTAATTCCATGGATTTGCTACCCATGACGCGAGCGTGGCGCTTGTACTCATCATGACCACCGGCCTAAGCGGTGAAATAGTCCCACGCGGAGCGACGCTTATCATGGGTCCGCATGACCCACGCGGTGAAATAGTCTCGTGAGTAGGATTGCTTAATGATACTACGCGCGACCCTACTTTGATCACGAGCCTCCTATTTTTACGTAGTAAAGTATACCTTGTTTACTCTCATTGTTAGTAAGGCACAGCATCGTTATTCGAGTGATCATACATGCCTCCAGCCTTTATTTTAGACTTTATGATTTCATTACAAGATTTCGCCACATACTTGGTACACGTTGTACCGACTCTCCTTCGTGGCTTCGCTCACGCCGCAGTAGAGTTATACAAGTTGCCGATCCTCATTTTTAGATCACTGCTCACCGTTGAAAGCTCCATTATTTTCGAGGCTTTGCATTTTGGTACAGCTTCCTCGAGGTTGTAGTTTTTTGTACATTCGTGGGTATGGCGCCCTGTCCCATCACGCTTGTTATGTCGTAAATTCTTAGAGGTGTAGTCATATCTTGTGATCACAAAAAAAAAGATAAAAGAGGAAACCGCTGAGTCACGTATACTTTAAGGTGGCCTTATTTGCCAGCCTGTTATTTATTTCTTTGAGTTATATGTATGTTCCGCTACTATTCTATGATGTATACTGCAGCGGTGCCTGTGTAGACACTGGCCAAGCGCCCGAGGGCGGTCGTGACAAAAGTGGTATCGAGCGCTTAGTCCTCGGAAGTGCTCTATGCACCGTGTCTAGTAGAGTCTTGTTTATCGCGTGTCGCGCACCACATCTATAATCGTGAGGTCGCAGGACATTTAGGATTGGTTTCATTCTTCTCACTCGAGATCGCGCGATAGCCAGGTTGTTAGGTCGCCTCCATAACGAAGTTATGTTGATCGCATTACGAGAAAGCGCAAAAGCGACCCAGAAAGATTATGTGGATCAGGTATCCGTGCTGGTAATAATTGCAAGATAGTTGGTATTATGACATAATGCTATACGGATTTACGATGCAGGTCGACGCGCGGTTGCCTAGAATGATTTTGGATTACCAGGGATTGATAAGGATTAAATAGATACCAATAAGGTATGAAACAATTTAATGAATTCTCATTAAGGTTTTACATACTAATTTGAGATAATTAGGAGATGATGAGCTGTCTGAAAAGGTAATGGGCCCTTAAGAAGTTATAATTAAGGGACTTAATGGAAGACTATGTTAATAGATTGCCACGTAGTACGCTTAAGAAAATTGTACGATGAGATCCGTATGGAGTAAGTATGGTTGCTGTGGATCAAGACAACACGATTATGGTATTACGAGAAGTTATCAGATTCGCTACGGGACCGATAAGGTAGGCTTGGAGCACTAAATCGCGAGCCTAAGAATATTGATAACCACCGAGACCTTAGGTATATAAGGCCTTCTGCAGTAAAAGTTTAAGTCATCAAGGATAAGAGTTAAGTGCGACGCCGAGTAGGTCAAGACCTATTAATGGTCGCCCATAGCCCGAAATGGAGCGGGATCAGGGTAGTAGTCCCGCCATGCGACAGGTCACGAGGTGCAAAGCCCAAGTCTAGTTAATTGTTTTACTGTTCGTGGACGCTGCCCACCGAACCAGGTCGTGAGAGCCTAAATGGCCTTATATTGTTCGATATTGTAACTCCAAATATCGAGGCCATAATCGCGATGGTTATGTACGATGTTAGCATAAGTTTGGAAGCACGGAAAGAGTATGACCAAGTGAAGACGGCAACCAAGTGTGGTACAGAATAGAGCCCTGATCCATGAGAACCTTTCGGGTGACGACCCCGCGAGTGATGGGTGGTAGCCGAGCAGTGTATAATAATTGCCCTGGACGATACAATATTTTGACCTCAGCAGACCTAGTAGAGCTAATATGATGACTTCGAGGTCATTATGGGTAGTTAGCTGGCCTCTGTTATGACCAACATTGACCGGAGAGATCGTTCGATTCCGCTTTCCTAGTTTGCCATCGAGGAAAGGAAGGGAAGTGGTTGTAACTAGCGAATTATCCTTCCTTCTCTCGACATCGTTGATTTTAATAAGCTCGTGACTTATTCATTCGAGGTAAATCGATGCAGAAAGTAGTAATACTTGAATTTGAAGGAGTTTATGTTAAGTGCCTCGAGGTACTTCGAGTTGGTTTGGTGTGGCGTACACGACCTTCCTGATAATTTCGTGAAAGCGCAAGCAAGAATAAGATAAGTACGAGTACTCATGGAAAATGTAAGACATCGCTTGTAGGTTTTGAAAATCTATACGATTATAAGGTGGCGCTGATGATTAAGATTTTTGTAAGGAGATAAGTTCTTCCCACGAAAAGGATAGTTTTACGACATGGAGTTATGTGCACCCATGTTGTTAGACGGCGATACGAGACCGGTAAGGTCTTCAGATCGCTACGCCATAGGTTACGCTTTAGATAACCGTGGAAAAGTATCAGGTTGGGGTAATTGAGAACGACGTTAGGAAATGGTCGCTTAAGTGTCGTAGGATATAAACGCAGTAGTACGCATGCACGGAACCGTATGATTATGAATCAAGATAGAAATACTTTGCTAATAATAAGCATAAGGAAGCGGTTATGACTGAATGATAAAAGAGAATACAACTATGGTTATGTAAGTTGCATGAGATATGATTACCCGCATCAGTGTAAAGACCATTAGTAATTGATGGGCGCAAGAACACCTCGAGGAAAGCGTGGTAACATACGTATTGACGAGAAAGATAGTAAGAAAATACGGGTAAGTGACCCTGTGACACTAAATGATTTATAAAGGAAAGACGAGTAGACACTGAACGATAAGAAATATTGATGCCATTAGATTATGTAATACCATGAATCGAGGTTCAACACTGATTATAAGCTCTATGAGCCGAGAGAGAATAATAGATTACTACTTGGCGAGATCAAGGAAATCTCCCTAAATTGTGATTCGCAGAAGTCTTAGCCACGCCAAGCAAAAGAATCAAATCTAAGTATAGTGACCAAGTTTGCTGCAACAGAAAGGGAACAGAACCATAATCGAGATTAAAGATGCCCTGATATTTCGCAAGTATGAGCAAGACTTCCAGCTATCGGGAGATAAGTCGACCACGACTACGCTCTAACCCCTCCCGAGACTAGAGGGTTAGGTATTATTGTAACACTTTGGGTATTAACAGGTGCTAACGCAACACGATAAGGTTAGAGCATATGTCTCCGACTGCTAGTGAAGCATGAAAGGAATCACGCTACTCACGATTTAGAGTCACGCAGCTAATCGTGCCTCAAGATTTCGAGGCATTCCTTATATAGACTTCATGTGGATATTTGTGCACTACAAGAGCCTCCAGATATCTTCGCATGCAGGCACTGAATTTGCTGCAGACGCTGGTTAGAGTTACTCAAGGATTATGATATCGATATCCTATACCACACGGGAAAGCCGAGACTGCCATGTACGCCTTAGTCGCGATCTACGGGTAGTCCGCCGACGGGCAGCAGATGACAGACGTGGTCCGTGAGATTTATCACCAATGCCGGTGGTTCAATTTTTTTTGTTTCCAAGGTTAACGGTTTAGATCCGAGAGGTTGCCGAAGTCTTCCTTCGCCGAGGAGCAAGACGCTGACAATACGAGGATTCGATGTTAGTACGGATCGAGATACGACTCTTCGAGAGGAAAAGAACTCGCTTTGGGCAGCACCGACAGAGGCCGTGATACGAATAGCTTGTGTGTGCTCGGCGTCACAGGACGGTCGCCAGGTTTTGCGAGGCACACAAAGGCTCATCGCTTCATTTGTTCGGTCGACTAAGACGATCATGACCTCGATGTATGTATTGGTAAGATGACCAAGAGGACGAAAGGTGGTTTGTTGCTTAGTGTCCGAATTAGTATCAGTCAAGGTTAAACACCGTAAGCCCAGCTGGCTATCGGCAGCGATCGATATTCCGGCACGGAAGCCGAGCATCAACATGGATTTTGTTACTGTGGTTACCTCGCACTCAGAGGAAGTGTGATTCCATCCGGTTATCAGAGACAGCCGACGACATCAGCCCATTTTCTTCCACCAGACTACGATTCGACCGAGGATTATGCCGCATTGTATATCGTGAGATTAAGATCGCATTTGAGTCCCTATATCGATTATATCGCATAATGGAGCCCAATTTACGCTAACTTCGGAGGTCTTTTCCGTATGGTTAGGGACACAGTGAGTCTCAAGACCGCTTCATCCTCGCATCGACGACAGCAGCATACCATCCAGCACTTCGGCGATATCCTCGCGTACGTGTTATTGATTTCGTGGTAGCCGAGGATCACTTGCCTCTCGTTGAGTTTGCTTATAACAACAACTACCATTCTTGCATTCGACGACGCCATACGAGGTTTTGTGTGGGAAGTGTAGATCGCCGCTGGTTGGTTCGACGTGGCAGGTTCGCTTAGTTGGCCTGCATTTGATTCAAGGTCGGATAAGGCGACGCCATCCGTAAAAGATTATTTGCAAGCTCGTAGTCGATAAAAGCTTTACGCAGATAACCGACGCCGACGCTGGAGTTCGTGCTGACGCTTTAGCGTAAGTATTGTTATGTGGCCACGCGTGGCATTATTGGTAGGTCGGTTTTAAAAGAAGACTATGTCGCCATCTATAAGATTGACTCCCAAAGAACATTCGGGACGAACGTTTCTGGGGAAGAATGTTACACCCGTAATTCCGTGACACGCTTATAAGAACGCACGTAAGAACTAAAAATGTTAAGAGTCGAGACTAGTAAAATTTATCTAATTATGGAAATGTCGGAAAATGAAATATACGATGAACGGGAGGCGACACGTGTCACCCCCTAAGGTCTTGATTTAATCGACACGGACTAAATGGTCATTTGACCATAATTTAAGATGACCTAGTCTTGCTAAGTCTTAGAGCTTGATATAATTGACTTAGTCAGCGGTCACTTGGCTTGATCTTTAATGAATTGTATCTAAGCCACCCATTTGTTTAAATCTCAATTCTCCATAGGTTATATATGTATACTAGTATCAAGACAAGTGCTCTTAACACTTAGAAAATTTGATTTAACTCTTGTCTTCATAGTCAGCTCTTGGGTCATTCCAAGATCAAGAGAAATTTTTCCGCTTGTTGAGTAATAATCTCCATACTTTAAACCAAGGTTCCTAAGGGTATTGTGGTATCTCAATAGAAAATCCCTTAAAAATATCATTTTGTATTAGTCGCAAGTGAAAACCTAGTCACTTTCCTAGGTTTGATTGGAAAATTGAAGGAAAGTTGTTTGTCATCTTCTAAGGGCTTCAAGAGGCGATCGAGTGTCAAGTAGACACTCTAAGTCGCTAGGAGCGACTTCTGATCTTGAAGTCGATTAAGGCACGCCAAGGTAACAATCTTGTTCTCTTAAGTGTTATAAGATTACATATTGTCAGAGCCTTACTTTTTAACTAGCATGAAGTATATGTATAGTAGATTGATAAGTGTATGGATAGTGGAAGCCTAGAATCCGAATTGATATGGCTAGCCATTTGAAATTGAAATACAATTTGGTCGATAATTAGAATCGCCGACGTTACCTACTTCAAGATCAGAGTAGTTATAATCGATCGCGCTTGATAACGTGTTATACTAAACAACTTGGATTGAAAAGGAATTGGAAAAGACTTTGTATTGTTGTCCTCGATTCAAAAATGATATCAGATGTTGACTAGTTTGATATCAATTGTAGGAATTTTACACGCCTTGTTAGCGGTAATCCCCTATTGTTAACTACATTGTTTAGCCTTAAAAGCGCGTGTTTGGTTATTGAATTCGCCTTGAAAAGGTGGAAAAGTATGTAGAAACAAAGGAAGTGTTGTTCGATTTTCCGTAGAATTTAGTGACTTTGCACTTAGAATAATCTACGCTAAAGTAAGAAGTTAATAGACGATATGGTCATTATAGTTGACATACTACGCATTTGCCATATTGGATCGCAAGTGGATCGAACCAAGAGGTATGCGGAACTTTCTTATCTCTCGAGCATGAGTAGTTGTAAACGATATAGTATGGTAGATTTATGACATTTAAATGAATTTAGTTTCATTTGATACCGGACTTGTTTTAAGGATGTCCAAGCTCGCTGAGTTAGAGATTTAACTCACTTGTTTTTAAAGGATAGAAATGCCTTGGTTTCAAAAGCATAAAGAATGTTTTATTCTAATAAGGTAAACAAAGATTTCTTGACTTGAAAATGTATAGGATACTTGATTTGGAAAGTATTGATTCCTTGAGCTATTCTAAAGTTAAGAAACTTGAGTACTAAAGTTAAGAGACTCAAGCATTTTAAAAGTATGTCTCTCGTTATAAAAAGAATGGAAGTGTCTAAAGCATAAAGTTAGTATAACGGCTTTATGGGAAGTTGGTTATAATAACTTTATGGAAAGTTATAGGAATGATTTACTCTAGTGATGTAAATAAAGATAAATGACTTGAAATGAAGAAAGACAAATTGATTTGAAGGCATCAATTGCTTAAGGTTTTAAAGTAAAAAGTCACTTGGTTTAGAAGTCTTTAAACGTAGTTCTAAAAGGTATCATGGACTTGTTTTGAAAAGTAGATATGACTTGATACTACTTATTAGTATCTTGGAAGTTTTATATGAAAAAGAGTCATTTTAAAAGAATAGAAGTACGTAGTACTTTGGGTTAAATTCCCGGATTTTTATAATGACATGTTAGTGCCTTAAGTAAACTAAAATGAGAGTGGTTATGAACAAAGCTAATAAAGGTTAGGGATTTCTTAACTTGCTTATGTATGATAAGCCAAGAGTGCTTATGTTATGTATGATGTTTCAGAGTGCTTATGTTATGTATGATAAGCTCAGAGTGCTTATGTTATGTATGATAGCCATTGTTAGTTTATGTTATTCTTACTGGTAAAGCCCCGAGTTACTACTAATTTCACGGATTTGCTACCCATGACGCGAAAGCGCGTGTTTGTACTCATGGCCCACCGCCTAAGCGGTGAAATAGTCCTCGCGGGTGAAATAGTCCCACGCGGAGCGCATCTCTCCATCAAGGGTCCGCAGACCCATGCGGTGAAATAGTCCTGTGAGTAGGATTGCTTAATGATACTACGCAAGCGACCCTACTTTGATCACGAGCCTCCTATTTTTACGCAAAGAAAGTATACTCTTGTTTACTCTCATTGTTAGTAAGGCATAGTGTACTGCTATTTGAGTGATCATACATGTCTCCAGCTTTATTTTAGACTTTATGATTTCATTACAAGATTTTCGCCACATACTTGGTACACGTTGTAATCGACTTCCTTCGGGGCTTCGTTCATGACGCATGTAGAGTTATACATGTTGTTGATCCTCATTTTTAGGATCACTGTTCAGCTGGTTGGAAAGCTCCATTATTTTCGGAGGCTTTGCATTTTGGTACAGTTCCCTGAGGTTGTAGTTTTATGTACATTCAGGAGTATGGAGGGCCCTGTCCCGCCACAATGTTATGTCAAAAATTCTTAGAGGTCAGTAGTCATATCTCAGGATCGGGTTGTAAAAAAGATAAAAGAGGAAACCGCTTTTGAGTCACGTGTATACTTTTGAAGGTGGCCTTATCGCCAGCCTGCTATTTATTTCTTTCGAGTTATACGATGTTCCGCTACTATTCTCTCGATGTATACCAGAAGGGCGCCTGTAGACACTACCGCGCCCGGCGGGTCGTGACAAGTGATGTCCAGTGATGAGGGGTTATCGATTAGAGAGTCCTATAATGATACTTGATCGCTGTGTCGACGATCACGGACTAAGGACGTGGCTTCCGTCAAGGTCTTGTGGCGAAATGATAATAGAGAGGAGATGACTTGGAAGGCAGAGGAGGACATGATGAAGAAGTATCCTCACTTGTTCCCTACACCTGCAGGTAATCCACTTCCCTACTTGTCGATTTTTATTGACATATATGCATGTGTGATATTATATGGTCATGTGTGACATATTCGAGTGTGTTGAGTAAAGTTTAAAGAGACTATGCCGAGATCTATTTAGTGAACCTAGTGTGAACATTCGGGACGAATGTTTCTAAGGGGGGGGAGAATGTTACACCCCGTATTTCCAAGATGATGAGATAAGAACATACGTAAGGAAATAAGATTTGAATTTGGAAAAAAAGGTTGGCAGAATGTTTTTGGACAGATTTTTAGTCAACTTTGGAGCGGTATATCTCCTAGTATATTAGGATATTTTAGGTATTTAAAAAGCCTAAGATGAAGTTCATCGAGTCTAGTTTCCAACGCAACAAACCTTTTGTCGATAGGACATCGGAGTAGAGAATTATGGACGTTACAAGTTCAGCTGACAGAAGAGAAGGAAGAAGGTTTCACCAGCGCCATGGCGCAGCATCTAGTGGCCGTGGGTCTGCAAGTCCTCTGAGTTTCCGCGCCACGGCGCTAGGATGCAGGGCCGTGGCGCCGACGCGGGTTTTTGCGAAAATTGACTAAGTCTAAGAAGATATCTGTTGTAAAGGCCTATGGGAGGGTGACAAGTGTCCCTCCCAACTTGTAGAACAAGTAGAGCCAATATATTGGCTAAGTCTTGGAAGACTTAGCCACTTTTAGCAAAACTGCATCCAAATACTTGCTCTTCTCTCTCTCATTTTCGATTTGGCTATGAACCAAAGGCAAGGATTGTTGAATCTTACAAGTGTTGTTCTTACACACTAGATGAACGATTTTAACAAAGGGATTAGCCAAGATTGAACTCCCACCTTCCCTAAATCTTCACGAAACGTGGTTAGGGTTTGAAAAAACCTAAGGTGTTCTTCACTTTTTGGTATCAAGCAAGAATAAGTTCGTTAAGCTTTTAAGGGTCACTTATCATGGATTGAAACGTAAAGAATATGAAAGTTAAAGTCGCTAAGGATCAACTTTTAATCTTGGATTATATTTGGGCTTATTGAGGTAATGATCTTCATCTTCCTAACGAATTCAAGATTACATGTTATAGTTGTATATAAATGAGCTCGTGATATAAGGAACGAAGATTAGAAATATTCGGTCATTGGAATGTTAAAATCAAATATGGCATGTTAGCCATCAAGTCGCTTAATCAATTTAGTTGTTAGTTATAAGCGCTATACGTTATATAAGAAAGCGGAATAGAGTTTTTATATTGATTGTGACTTATATAACATGTTGAATAATAACTTGGATTAAAAAGGAATTAAAAAGGACTATATGCTGTCACATATTTTAGTCGAGAATGGCCTAAAGAATAATGGACTATTATACATGAATTGTGGGGAAGAATTTTACACGCCCGGCTAGGCGTGTATTCCCCTTTGGTTAGCTGATTTGATGAGCCTAAAATGTGGCGTATTGGTTATTGATTTCGGGCGTTGTAAAAGGCTAAAAGCACGAGAAACAGGGAAGTGTCCCAATTTTCCGTAGAATAAGAGACTTTATACTTAGAAATATTCTACCTTAGAAAGCTAGAAGTTGATAGACGATATGGTCATTATAGGTTGACATTCTACGCATGCATATTCAACTTAGCTTAGTGGATTAAGTCAAGAGGTATGTGGAACTTTCCTTATCTTCTCGAGTACGGTTATAAATGTATAGTACTAGACGACAAGTCTTAAATGAATTCTGTTTCATTTTGGTATCATTGACTTAATTTAAATTGTCCAAGTTTGGTTGAGTTGAGAGTTAAACTCCCTTGATTTTAAAGGAGGTAAATGTCTTAGTTTTCTAAAACATAAAGGGTTATAATTGTTTTATGGAAAGTTAGTTATAACGACTTTATGGAAAGTTAAAAGAATGGTCTACTGATTGTTTTAAAAGAAGTTACTTGGCTTTAAAGCCTTGAATTGATTTTCTAAAAGGTGTAGTAACTTGATTTAAAAGGTAGACATGCCTTGAGTTATAAATGATAATTCATTATACATGTTAATCAAAGTCTAAAAGCATGTTAACTTGCCTATGCCATGTGATAGCCTTTTTCGCGCAAGTGTTGTATTCCTATGCTACCGTGTTCTCCATCGGAGGGTCGACCATCTTGTTGTGAAATTTTCGACGCACTTTACAAGACGAAGGATTCCACGTATGCTTCCACTATATTATTCCACGGACTAGCTCTCCACGAAGACATGCACCCTAGACGCAGATTCCACGCATGTTATATGATATTATTATTCCACGGACTAGCTCTCCATGAATTCACGCACCGAGACGCAGGATTCCACAGAATGATATATGATATTACACTTGTGCATGCCGACGGACGAAGGATTCCACGGCACGCTTTGATATCATGCTCGAGACCCTTGTTTAAATTGCACGATGATTGGAGGGCTTCGGTCCCCGCCTTGGCGTGACTATTTATACGTGTTGAAACGGTCTTTAAAAGGTAAAAATTGACTTTCATTACTTTTATATTGACAAAGCACAATAGTATCAAGTATTTGTGGTTATCGCATACGTCTCCCGCTTTATATCTAGACTATTATGATTTCATTACAAGATTTCCTCCACATACTTGGTACATATTTTGTACTCGACTTCTTTCTGGCCGATTCATGTCGCAGATAGAGGTAGACAAAGGCCGATCCTCACTCTAGATCACCGCTCACTTTCAGAAGCTCCATTACTCCGGGATTGTCTTTGCACGGATCCCCGTTGTTGTAGGTTTACATACATTTCTGGGTATGGAGGGGCCCTATCCCACACGCTTGTTATGTCAAAACTCTTAGAGGTCAGAGCTATGTTTTACGGGTCGACTTGTAAAAGATGTATCTCTTTGGTTATGTATATATGTAGAAAGGTGGCCTTATCTGCCAGCCTGCTTTCTTTATTTCACAAGATCGCACGCCTATGAGCTTTATTTATATTCCGCTGTTATCTCTCGAGGTATACCCGCATCTGCCCATGTAGGCACCACATGCCCGGCCTGTATATATAGGAAGTCGCGATTTTTTTATGAAAAGAAGACTATTATGTGGTATATGTCTTATACTAGTAAGCATGAAGTCGATAGTCGATATTGTTGTTATAGGTCAAGACATCGAGACGATTCTACTATCGTGTTGGTATAGCCGATGAGGTACGTGAACTATCCTCATTCTTTTGGCATGTTCTACGCATTTAAATATACCCGTGGTATTGTTTCATAATTCATTCTACTCTTGTAGTTAAGGGTATTCATGTTATTGATTCTATGCTAAAGCATGTCTAAGTTGTTCCTAAGTCCTTATTAAGGCATATGAGGAGAGATGTTAATATTTATAAGAGTTCTTAGTAAGCGCTGGAGTTGGTTCGACTTTGCTTATATAAAGTAACTGATAAATATTAAGCGTTGAGACTGTTTTAATAATAATTGGGTATATTCTAAAAGACGTGTTGAAATAAGTCATTGCATCATTAAGTGAAAAATTTATCGACAAACAATTATATCAAAATGATTAGCACGCCATCTGCATAGAAACTAAGATATAACCAATTTGTTTTATATTTTCTAGTTCACAGCTGATTAGATAAGATTTCATCATATAATTACTCACGACCCATATAAGTATTAATTAGGCAAATTCGGATATGTTATCGCTATTCAGATGTTTCCATAATGTTATCCAGAGGAGCAAGACGAATTTAGATTATCGAGTTGGTACAGACGACAAACGGTATGTGAAACTATCCTTTCTTATTTTGGCATGATTTATATGAAGTAAGTGTACGGACGCATCTAGTTCTATGGGATCTTAACTTTAATGATACATAAGACATAATGCCTTGATTTTCCAAACGATGGTTTGTAAAGGATACATGACATGATAGTGCCTTGGTTTTCTAAATGAAAGTTCATTGTCACGACTGCCCGCCCGCGGATCGTGCCTTACCCCGCACCCTAGTGATACAACATCGCAGAAAAACCAATGAAATAAAACTTAGACACGCAAATAGACATGGATCAAGATGAAAGAAAATAGGCCAACCCAAACGGTTGCCTTTAGCATATATATAAACAAAGACATTTTGAACAGCTATAATCCTTACAACCCCGCCTACACCAAAGCATGCACTTAAGATTTATATAACAACTATGACGGACAGGCCCCGCCATACCCCTAAATGTACAAGAACCCATGCACTGTGGTAACATACCAAAGATAAGCCTCCAAGGAACTGAGCTTCCCAAGACGTGAAAGCGTGATCCTAAAAGCTGGATCGACAAATGACCGACTTCACCATGCAGATGAACGCAGCCGGGCGAGGTCAAGATAACAGTACTAAGTATGTGAATCAGAAATATCAGAAATGAAATCATAGCAAATTATAAAAGCAGGAGACATGTATGATAACCAAACTACAGTACACACATATAACAGTTATATCAAGTCAGGGTCTCACGCCCTCCACATCAATCATGCACGTGGAATACCTTCCTCACTGTCGGCAGTCTATGATATGATAACACCAAGAAGTACACCTGCACACCAAGTCCTACCGATGCCAAAGCCGCATTAACAATCCAAAATGGAAGATACCCGCGCTTACGATCGTGGTCGTGATGTCCAAAAGGGAACAACAAGACAAAGAATCAAATGGAAGATACCCGCAGCGCCACGATCGCGGTCGATGTCAAAAAGGAAACAATAAGACAAGAATCCAAAATGGAAACAATAAGACAAAGAATCCAAAATGGAAGCATACCCGCGCTACATGATCGTGTCAAGATGTCCAAAAGGAACAACCGCACAACAATCAAAATGGAAGATACCCGCGCGCTTACGATCGTGGTCAAGATGTCCAAAGCGATTAGCAAAAATAACACTATCAAGAGGAGCGTACCCGTGGAATAAAAATAGAGTGACTTACATCTTTTAAGTAAAGCAAAACAAATTCCATACTTTCCTTTTTAAAACCAAATCAAGGCAATACCATGCCTTCTTTTGGGCAAAACACTTCTTTTAAAGTCAAGTTACCACATTAAAACCAATGATAAAACTCTTTTTCATAAAGTCGTTATAACTCACTTCCCATAAAGTCATATAACACTTTATGTTTTAAACCAATTTAAGACAAAACCACGCCTTTCTTTTCCCTAAAGTTCCAGTTTGCCTAATTTCAATTACTCAAGTCTCTTTTTAGAAAGTTCCATAGTTCAATGTCTTAATCTCTTTTAAAACAATTGAGTAACATAGGCCATATGTGTGAGCGCTTATTCTTGTTTATAACCATTTATTAAAGTAGCTATGATCTAGAAAATGTAATATCATTTTGTCTCATCTTAGCTTCTACGCAGATGGAGGTTTCTACCGGTTTTAATAATACTTCATTATTCATTACATTTTCCCTTTATTAACGCTCGCAGTTGGTTTGTTTGCATCATTCGATTTCCAAATCAAGAAACATTATTCCTTTTAAAACCAAGTACTCATTACTCACGAACGAGGCTTCACACAAAATTCATATTAATTCAATTAAGTTAAGTCTCTTATCTTTAAGATCAAGTCTCTTAACTTCTAAAATCAAGAAACCATTCTTTTTATCTTCTTAAGACGTTATACCTAACTCCCATAAAGCTAGTATAACTCTTATGTTTTCAAACCAAGTACTCTTCTTTCAAAAAGGTTTATTAGTTCTTTGAAATACTTCAAGATTCTTATTATTCAGCTTAAGTCAAAAGACATCGCTGCATAACCACGCTCGTTAACACACGACGCCTACCGCATCATATATATATATATTTTATTCAGCTTAAGTCAAAAGACATTGACGCACAACCACGCTCACTAACACACGACGCCTACCGCACTATATATATATATCTTTAAAATATCATGCTCAAGAGTATAGGAAGAATCACATACCGCGACGATTATCGACTATAAGCAAAACGCCCACTACTATAACCCTACTAGCCTTGTCCACCTTCCAAGTAGTTCATGCTACTCGTAGAACATTCAACCAATAAGGTTATCATCAGAATACAAATTCTATGTAAATACAGCTTTAATCTTCTACTATATTATTCTTCCGATGTGATTTCAGCCAAGTCTATTCTCAGAATATCCTTCTATTACGCTCAATTCTCTTCTATGAATCTTATATTCATTTCTATACTACTACAAGATGTAATTTCCAATTACACTGAAGGACAAAGAGTATTTACCTCACGAGCCCAAAATTATCCAAGTATAAAGTCGCCCCGAGCAACGTTAAGCTCCTACTCCGAGTGCTCCAACCCGCTCCAATCAACCCTTAAGTTCTACGCAACTTCTACTTAACACTTCAACCGACTATGAAGGTTTTTCTTAGGGTTTAATTTAGTGGCTAGAGGAAAGTATAATCGTATTTTCCGGGTTTTTTTGTATAGAGGGTACTTTGGAAAGTACTACAAGGTATATGGGCTAAGGTATTTGGGCATTACAACAATACTTGGAGAAGTATTTCTCAACCTGGGGTAGTATTTCGACTAGCAACTAGGCTGGGGAGGGTATTCTCACGAGGCCTCCAAGAGTGGAGGGTGTTTCGCTTAGGCTACCACAAAGGGGGAGGGTGTGGCGACGAGAGCACAAGACGGAGAGGAGGGTTTTGCCTTAGAAGTTTTCTGGCATGAGGATGAAGAAAGTCTTCAACTAAGAGGGTATTTATAGGTCAAGAAATGACCAACCAAAGGCCAAGATTCATCCAAGTGTTAGGCAAGTGTAGGATGGATTGCCAAGTGCACCTTATCCATCTACCACACCAACTTGCACAAAATATCCTACCTAACCATGCCACCTATTTCACCCACCATTGCCGCCAACCTCATCCAATGCGAGGGTGACACATGTCACCCTCCCGCTGGTCCAAAATGTTTCGCCTCGGAAAAATCCGCAAAAATTAAAATGACATAGCCGAATTTTCCTTCGCAAGTCTAGTAAAACGCTTCCGAAAAACGACTTTTCTGTGATTGTGCCCAAATTTCAACCTTGCCAACTCTTTAAGGCTCAAATTTTATACGCACGCCCTCACGCATATACTGAAATACGGTATAACATTCTCCTTCCTTAGAAACATTCGTCCCGAATGTTCCTTCTCAAGACTGATAACGATAAAGTTCTTATAACAAGTTGCCAACGCCACATCCGCCATGAAATAACACACGCTCTTCTTCCTTTCTTACTCGCCGAGCCCTTCTAACACTTGAACTCTTCTAGTATACGCATCGCACTTCACCATCGCCAGCTTCCCAAAACTTTGACTCACCACCTCCAAACTTGATCATCTTACTAGCCTCAATTTCTTAAGGCCATTCCTCGCCTTCACGAACCGACTCGGTCGAACGATCCACGAACTCATACGACGGTCATCTAAACTGGGCCTAGCACCCTCGTGACTTACCACCGCGACCACCCAGCTGACCCCACCTTGAAATAGCCGCGGTTGGCCCACAACACGGCCCCAACCCGACCCACTTAACGATCAAGCTCTTGCTTCCGATCCGAAAAAATCTTACCTCACAGTCATGAAAGCTACAACTTCCATTTCATACTACCCAGGACTTATCACACGATACATTCTAGGCATAAATGCACTTCGACAAGGATCACTTGCAAAATCCTCAGACTCGTGATCACCTTACATCTAAGGTCTCAACCAGAATATTCTAAGGTTCATCATTTTCTCACCCCTGTGCTTACCCTTTCTCACTAACTGTGTTTCTAAATCACATCTTAGCACAAAGCTATCCGAACATAACACTTAACACATTATCATATCATCAATACATACAAGTCTCTAGGGTTAAGGATATACTCAAAGTAGGCTTCAAAGGACCGCTAAAACTCGAACTTCCACCGCGACTCTACCGTGGCTCGCGTGTATGAACATCCCGCCTAGCCGTGGCGCGAAGAACCCGCAATCGATCTCGCAGTCAGGTTATCCTACCAAAGTACCCTGGTCGGACAGCCCTAAATGGCTCGCCTGGCCGCATGTAAAACAAACTCCCTGACTAGCACGACACTCCCCATGGAGTCTACCACACGTCACAACGAGGTAGGTGGCTTCACCGCTAACACTCCCGCTTCTCCCGGTAATCTGAACCTCGAGCCCCGACCGCCCCGAATACTGATGCCTCAAGATCGCGAGACCACTCAGACCGCGAGGCGCATAACTAGTCTGGTCGAGGCGTCCGACTAAAGTCACCAAAGGACCTCGCTGCTCGCCCTCTTCACGACTCGTCATTCCGCCGATTTTCCGCCTCACCTCTGTGCATAAGCCCGCATGCGGCAATGTCCATGCCCTACCAAGAGCTACACCAACAACTTCTCGCTAGGTAATCATCGAGCTCAGAACATACTTCGCACTCGATCCTCCATACTAGCCACTAACGCGGACGCACGTCCAATGAGTCGAACTCACATCAGACTCAACCGCACGCCTGCTCGCCGAACACCAAAAACTGCTACCCGAGCCCTCTCATCCGCGAGGCAAGAAATGTGCAAGAAATGCCTCGAACTCGCCCCAAGCAATGGAAGTGCATGCTCTCCCGACAGCCCCACGACCAAACCAACGATCATGGATCACGCACCGATGCGAACTTAGACCACCGACTCGGTCTCCGATGCCTCGATCACTCTCATGATCCGTCAGAATCGCCGGATGAACTCCTCGCGATCATCCTCGTGCCTCACCCATAAAACTCAAGCGTTACATCTCGTAAAATCCCGTAGCCTCCAACTATCTCGATCTAGCGAACCATCGCGCATCGAATCGGCCGGCCCACTTATCTCAAGTCCGCCACAACCCCGCCATTAATCGGGCCCACTTGTAACCATCTCTTCTCGCTTCCGCATCGCGGATCGAGGCTCGTGTATCGTGGTCTCAGAGATCGCCGCTTCTACTCGTGATCTCCTCTCGCCGCTTTGCCCTTCTCGGGCCCAGGCTTTACGCGGAGGCATAATCGTAAAACGGCACGCTGTATGGGTCCAACTTATAACACAACTCTAAGGCACGATCTCGTAATGAGAAGGCGGAAACCAATCCTAAATGTCCTATAGCTCCTCGACATAGATGTGGTGCACAACACATCGATAATCAAGACTCTGCTAGACACGGTCTGTAGACACTTTCCGAGGACTAACTGCTCTGATACCACTTTTGTCACGACCCGTTCCGGGGCCCGTGACTGGTGCCTTACCCCGGGCACCCTAGTGATACAACATCATAGAAAACCAAATAAATAAAAACTTAGACATGCAAATAGACATGGATCAAGATGAAAGAAAATAGGCCAACCCAAACGGTTGCCTTTTAGCATATATAAAAACAAAGACATTTTGAACAGTTACAATCCTTACAACCCCGCCACACCAAAGGCTGCATATCTAAGATTTATATAACAACTATGACGGACAGGCCCCGCCATACCCGAATGTACAAGAACCTGCTGCACTGTGGTAACATACCAAAGATAAGCCTCCAAGGAACGGCTTCCCAAGACGCTCAAAGGTGATCCTAAAATGGATCGACAAATTACGACTTACTACCGCAGATTTAACGCACTTCCCAAGCGAGGTCAAGACAACAGTACTAAGTATGTGAAATCAGAAATATCAGAAATGAAATCATAGCACTATAAAAAGTGTGAGACATGATGATAACCAAACTACAATACACACATATAATGCTTATATCAAGTCGTGGTCTCACGCCTCCACATCAATCATGCCCGTGAATACCTTCCTCATCACGGCAGCTTATGATATGATAACACCAAGAAGTACACCGCACACCAAGTCCTACCCGATGCCAAAGTCGTGACTAACAATCCAAATGGAAGATACCCGCGCGCTACGATCGTGGTCGATGTCCAAAAGTGGAACAACAAGACAAAGAATCAAATGGAAGATACCCGCGCCACGATCGCGTCGTGATGTCCAAAAGGAAACAATAAGACAGAATCCAAAATGGAAACAATAAGACATCAATCCAAAATGGAAGATACCCGCGCTTACGATCGCGGTCAAGATGTCCAAAAAGGAACAACTGCATAACAATCAAAATGGAAGATACCCGCAGCGCTTACGATCGTGGTCGTGCATGTCCAAAGCGATTAGCAAAATAACACTATCAAGATGAGCGCATCTGGAATAAAAATAGAGTGACTTACATCTTTTAAGTAAAGCAAAACAAATTCCATACTTTCCTTTTAAAACCAAATCAAGGCAATACCATGCCTTCTTTTGGGCAAAACACTTCTCTTTTAAAGTCAAGTTACCACATTAAAACCAATGATAAAACTCTTTTTCATAAAGTCGTTATAACTCACTTCCCATAAAGCTGTTATAACACTTTATGTTTTAAACCAATTTAAGACAAAACAACGCCTTTCTTTTCCCTAAAGTTCCAGTTTGCCTAATTTCAATTACTCAAGTCTCTTTTTAGAAAGTTCCATAGTTCAATGTCTTAATCTCTTTAAAACAATCGAGTAACATAGCCATATGTGAAAGCAGCTTATTCTTGTTTATAACCATTTATTAAAGCAACCATGATCTAGAAAATGTAATATTATTTTGTCTCATCTTAGCTTCTATGCAGATGGAGGTTTCTACTGGTTTTAATAATACTTCATTATTCATTACATTTTCCCTTTATTAACGCTGCAGTGGTATGTTTGCACTCATTCCGATTCAAATCAAGAAACATTATTCCTTTTAAAACTAAGTACTCATTACTCACGAACGAGGCTTCACACAAAATTCATATTAATTCAATTGCTAAGTCTCTTATCTTTAAGATCAAGTCTCTTAACTTCTAAAATCAAGAAACCATTCTTTTTATCTTCTTAAGACGTTATACCTAACTCCCATAAAGCTAGTATAACTCTTATGTTTTCAAACCAAGTACTCTTCTTTCAAAAAGGTTTATTAGTTCTTTGAAATACTTCAAGATTCTTATTATTCGTGCTTAAGTCAAAAGACATCGCAGACAACTACGCTCATAACACACGCACGCCTACCGCACTATATATATATATTTTATTCGTGCTTAAGTCAAAAGACATTGACGCACAACCACGCCTTCAATAACACACGCACGCCTACCGTGACTATATATATATATCTTTAAAATATCATGCTCAAGAGTATAGGAAGAATCACATACCTCGCGACGATTATCGACTATAAGCAAAACGCCCACGCTTATAACCCGCTTAGCCTTGTCCACCTTCCAAGTAGTTCATGCTACTCGTAGAACATTCAACCAATAAGGTTATCACCATCAGAATACAAATTCTATGTAAATACAGCTTTAATCTTCTACTATATTATTCTTCCGATGTGATTTCAGCCAAGTCTATTCCAGAATATCCTTCTATTACGCTTCAATTCTCTTCTATGAATCTTATATTCATTTCTATACTACTACAGATGTAATTTCCAATTACACTGTATGATGAGTATTTACCTCGATGAGCCCAAAATTATCCAAGTATAAAGTCGCCTCCCGAGCAACGTTAAGCTCCTACTCCGAGTGCTCCAACCCGCTCCAATCAACCCTTGAAGTTCTACGCATCTTCTACTTAACACTTCAACCGACTATGAAGGTTTTTCTGTGGTTTCATGAAGGCTAGAGGAAAGTATAATCGTATTTTCCGGTTTTTTTGTATGTAGGTACTTTGGAAAGTACTACAAGGTATATGGTCTAAGGTATTTTGGGCATTACAACAATACTGGAGAAGTATTTCTCAACCAAGGGTAGTATTTCGACTAGCAACTAGGCTGTGGAGTGGGGTATTCTCACGAGGCCTCCAAGAGGGTGAGTGGTGTTTCGCTAGGCTACCACAAAGGGAGTGGCGTGACGAGCACAAGACGGAGAGGAGGGTTTTGCCTTAGAAGTTTTCTGGCGAGGACGAAGAAAGTCTTCAACTAAGAGGGTATTTATAGTCAAGAAATGACCAACCAAAGGCCAAGATTCATCCAAGTGTTAGGCAAGTGTAGGATAGGATTAAGCCAAGCGCACCTTATCCATCTACCACACCAACTTGCACAAAATATCCTACCTAACCATGCCACCTATTTCGCCCACCATTGCCGCCAACCTCATCCAATGCGGTGACACATGTCACCCTCCCGTTGGTCCAAAATGTTTCGTCTCTCGGAAAAATCCGCAAAAATTAAAAATGACATAGCCGGAATTTTCCCTTCGCAAGTCTAGTAAAACGTTTCGTCGAAAAACGACTCCTTTCGGTACTTGTGCCCAAATTTCGAACCTTGCCAACTCTTTAAGGCTCAAATTTTATACGCACGCCTCACGCATATACTGAAATACTGGTATAACATTCTCCCCTCCTTAGAAACATTCGTCCCGAATGTTCCTTCTCAAGACGGATAACGATAAAGTTCTTATAACAAGTTGCCAACGCCACATCTGGCCATGAAATAACACACGTTCTCTTCCTTTCTTACTCGTCGAGCCCTTCTCGAACACTTGAACTCTTCTAGTATACGTACCGCACTTCACCATCGCCTCGCCCCAAAACTTTGGACTCACCACCTCCAAACTTGATCATCTTACTAGCCTCAATTTCCCTTAAGGCCATTCCTCGGCCTTCACGAACCGATTCTGGTCGAACGCATCCACGAACTCATACGATGGTCATCTAAACTTGGGCCTAGCACCCTCGTGACCCTACCACCTGGCGGGACCACCCAGAGCTGACCCCACCTTGAAACAGGCCGCGGGTTGGCCCACAACATGGCCCCAACCCGACCCACTTAACGCATCAAGCTCTTGTTTCCCGATCCGGGAAAAAAAATCTTACCTCTACAGGTCATGAAAGCTACAACTTCCATTTCATACTACCCAGGGACTTATCACACGATACATTCTAGGCATAAAATGCACTCTTGACAAGGATCACTTGCAAAATCCTGTACTCAGGACGGCCTTACATCTAAGGTCTCAACTGTAATATTCTAAGGTTCATCATTTTCTCACCCCCAGGCTTACCCTTTCTCACTAACCAGGTTTCTAAATCACATCTTAGCACAAAGCTATCCGAACATAACACTTAACACATTATCATATCATCAATACATACAAGTCTCTAGAGGGTTAAGGATATACCTGAAAGTAGGCGGTTCAAAGGACCGCTAAAATCGAACTTCCACCGCGACTCTACCGTGGCTCGCCGGTGTATGAACATCCCGCCTAGCCGGAAGGTGAAGAACCCGCAATCGATCTCGCATCAGGTTATCCTACCGCATACCCCGCCTGACAGCTTCCTAAATGGCCCTCACGCCGCATGTAAAACAAACTCCTGACTAGCACGACACTCCCATCGCGAGTCTACTACACGGCCACAACGAGGTAGGGTGGCTTCACCGCTAACACCGCTTCTCCAAAATCAACCTCGAGCCCCGACTCGCTTCCCAATACTCGATGCTCAAGATTGCGAGGACCACTCAGATCCGCGGAGGCGCATAACTAGTCTCATGCCGAGGCGGTCCGACTAAAGTCACCAAAGGACCTCGCTGCTCGCCTCTTCACGACTCGTCATTCCGCTGATTTCTCCGCCTCACCTCCAAGTGCATAAGCTCGCACGCTGGCAACGTCCATGCCCTACCAAGAGCTACACCAACAACTCGCTAGGTAATCATCGAGCCCTCAGAATATATCGCAGCACTCGATCCTCCATACTAGCCACTAATGCGGGACGCACGGCCCAATGAGTCGAACTCACATTGTACTCCCGAACTGCACGCCTGCTCGCCAAGAACACCAAAAATCTGTTTACCGAGCCCTCCTCATCCGCGAGGCAAGAAATGTGCAAGAAATGCCTCAGAACTCGCCCCAAGTCGGAAGGTATGCTTCCCGATGCCCCCACGACCAAAACCACGATCGCGTATCACGCAAACGATGCGAACTTAGACCACCGACTCGGTCTCCGATGCTCGATCACTTACGATCCGTCAGAATCGCCGGATGAACTCCTCGCGATCATCCTCGTGCCTCACCCATAAAACTCAAGTGTTACATCTCGTAAAATCCCGTAGCCTCCAACTATCTCGATCTAGTGGTGAACCATCGTGTTATCGGAATCAAGGCCCATTTATCTCAAGTTCCGCCACAACCCCGCCATTAATCGCCTACTCTTGTAACTATCTCTTCTCGCCTGCATCGCGGATCGAGGCTCGTGCATCGTGGTCTCTGTAGAGACCGCCGCTTCTACTCGCATCTCTCACGCTTTGCCCTTCGCCCAAGGTCGCTTTACGCGAGGCATAATCGTAAAAACGGCACGCCGAGGGTCCAACTTATAACACAACTCTAAGGCACGATCTCGTAATGGTAGAAGGGAAACTAACTTAAATGTCCTATAGCCTCTCGACATAGATGCAGCACAATACATCGATAATCAAGACTCGCTAGACACGGCCTCAGACACTTTCCGAGGACTAACCGCTTCGATACCACTTTTGTCACGACTGCCCGGCCCGTGGATCGTGCCTTACCCCGGCACCCTAGTGATACAACATCATAGAAAACCACAAATAAAAACTTAGACATGCAAATAGACATGGATCAAGATGAAAGAAAATAGGCCAACCCAAACGGCCGCTTTTTAGCATATATAAAAACAAAGACATTTTGAACAATGCCATAATCCTTACAACCCCGCCACACCAAAGGCTGCATATCTAAGATTTATATAACAACTATGACTTACAGGCCCCGCCATACCCCGAATGTACAAGAACCTGCACACTGTGGTAACATACCAAAGATAAGCCTCCAAGGAACGGCTTCCAAGACACAGCGTGATCCTAAAAGCTGGATCGACAACCGACGACTTCACCGCGATGAACGCAGCTCGGGCGAGGTCAAGACAACAGTACCAAGTATGTGAAATCAGAATATCAGAAATGAAATCATAGCAAATATAAAAAGGCGAGATACGTATGATAACCAAACTACAAGACACACATATAATGCTTATATCAAGTCGTGGTCTCACGCTCCACATCAATCATGCCCGTGGAATACCTTCCTCACTGCCGACAGTTTATGATATGATAACACCAAGAAGTACACTCGCACACCAAGTCCTACTCGATGCCAAAGTCGCACTAACAATCCAAAATGGAAGATACCCGCTTACGATCGTGTCAAGATGTCCAAAAGGGAACAACAAGACAAAGAATCAAATGGAAGATACCCGCGCGCTTACGATCGTGGTCAAGATGTCCAAAAGGAAACAATAAGACAGTAATCCAAAATGGAAACAATAAGACATCAATCCAAAATGGAAGCATACCCGCAGCGCACGATCGCGGTCAAGATGTCCAAAAAGGAACAACCAGACAAAGAATCAAAATAAGATACCCGCAGCGCTACGACGTGCCAAGATGTCCAAAGCGATTAGCAAAAATAACACTATCAAGAGTGAGCGCATCTGCGGAATAAAAATAGAGTGACTTACATCTTTTAAGTAAAGCAAAACAAATTCCATACTTTCCTTTTAAACCAAATCAAGGCAATACCATGCCTTCTTTTCGGGCAAAACACTTCTTTTAAAGTCAAGTTACCACATTAAAACCAATGATAAAACTCTTTTTCATAAAGTCGTTATAACTCACTTCCCATAAAGTCGTTATAACACTTTATGTTTTAAACCAATTTAAGACAAAACAACGCCTTTCTTTTCCCTAAAGTTCCAGCTTGCCTAATTTCAATTACTCAAGTCTCTTTTAGAAAGTTCCATAGTTCAATGTCTTAATCTCTTTTAAAACAATCGAGTAACATAGCCATATGTGTGAGCAGCTTATTCTTGTTTATAACCATTTATTAAAGCAACCATGATCTAGAAAATGTAATATTATTTTGTCTCATCTTAGCTTCTATGCAGATTTGAGGTTTCTACCGGTTTTAATAATACTTCATTATTCATTACATTTTCCTTTATTAACGCTCGCAGTGGTATGTTTGCATTTCATTCCGATTTCCAAATCAGAAACATTATTCCTTTTAAAACCAAGTACTCATTACTCACGAACGAGGCTTCACACAAAATTCATATTAATTCAATTAAGTTAAGTCTCTTATCTTTAAGATCAAGTCTCTAACTTCTAAAATCAGAAACCATTCTTTTTATCTTCTTAAGACGTTATACCTAACTCCCATAAAGCTAGTATAACTCTTATGTTTTCAAACCAAGTACTCTTCTTTCAAAAAGGTTTATTAGTTCTTTGAAATACTTCAAGATTCTTATTATTCAAAGCTTAAGTCAAAAGACATTGCCGCATAACCACGCTCGTTAACACACGACGCTCACCGCATTATATATATATATATTTTATTCGTGCTTAAGTCAAAAGACATTGCCGCATAACCACGCTCAATAACACACGACGCTCACCGCATCTATATATATATATCTTTAAAATATCATGCTCAAGAGTATAAGAAGAATCACATACCTCGCGACGATTATCGACTATAAGCAAAACGCCCACTCGCCATAACCCGCTAGCCTTGTCCACCTTCCAAGTAGTTCATGCTACTCGCAGAACATTCAACCAATAAGGTTATCACCATCAGAATACAAATTCCATGTAAATACAGCTTTAATCTTCTACTATATTATTCTTCCGATGTGATTTCAACAAGTCTATTCTCAGAATATCCTTCTATTACAGCTCAATTCTCTTCTATGAATCTTATATTCATTTCTATACTACTACACTATGTAATTTCCAATTACACTAGAAGGACAGAGATTTACCTCGATGAGCCCAAAATTATCCAAGTATAAAGTCGCCTCCCGAGCAACGTTAAGCTCCTACTCCGAGTGCTCCAACCCGCTCCAATCAACCCTCAAGTTCTACGCAACTTACTTAACACTTCAACCGACTATGAAGGTTTTTCTTAGGGTTTCGCTAGTGGCTGTAGGAAAGTATAATCGTATTTTCCGGTTTTTTTGACAGAGGTACTTTGGAAAGTACTACAAGGTATACGGGCTAAGGTATTTTGGGCATTACAACAATACTGAGAAGTATTTCTCAACCAAGGGGGTAATATTTCGACTAGCAACTAGCAGTGAGTGGGGTATTCTCACGAGGGCCTCCAAGAGGGGAGGTGTTTCGCTAGGCTACCACAGCGGGAGGGTGTGGCTGACGAGAGCACAAGAGGAGAGTGAGGGTTTTTGCCTTAGAAGATCTGGGCGAGGATGAAGAAAGTCTTCAACTAAGAGTGGTATTTATAGGTCAAGAAATGACCAACCAAAGGCCAAGATTCATCCAAGTGTTAGCAAGTGTAGGCTGTGGATTAAGCCAAGTGCACCTTATCCATCTACCACACCAACTTGCACAAAATATCCTACCTAACCATGCCACCTATTTCGCCCACCATTGCCGCCTCAACCTCATCCAATGCGAGGTGACACATGTCACCCTCCCGCTGGTCCAAATGTTTCGCTCGGAAAAATCCGCAAAATTAAAAATGACATAGCCTAATTTTCCCTTCGCAAGTCTAGTAAAACGCTTCGCCGAAAAACGACTCTTTCTCGCACTTCAGGCCCAAATTTCGAACCTCGCCAACTCTTAAGGCTCAAATTTTATACGCACGCCTCACGCATATACTCCGAAATACTGGTATAACATTCATTTTAAAGAGATTATCGAGAGTCCAAAGATGATTTAAATTTCACATAGTTTCTCATGATAGCTATTCACGCTAGGTTATTATTCCATTTTACCGCTCCGCAGAGGTTCAGCAGATATGAGTATATATTATCGCGCCTTCACTAAAGGGTCGGGCAAGATGATTAAGAGTTTACCGCGCCTCTGACTAAAGCGGCCGGCAAAGATGATCAAGAGTTTATCGCGCCCTTCACTGAGGTTCGGCAAGATACGACTATATGTTTACCGGCCCCAAAGCGTCGACAAAGATATGACCAAGAGTTTATCGCGCCCTGCAGCGGTCGGGCAAGATGACTTTACCGCGCCCCAATGTGCCGGGCAAGATACCTGATGACTTTACCGCATTCCGTAACGGGCCGGCAAAGATACCTTATATGATTTTACCGCCCCGTAACGGGCCGGCAAAGATACCTTAGATGATTTTACCGCTGCCCCGTAACGGGCCGACAAGATACCTTACATAACTTTACCGCTCCAGAATAGGCCGAAGATACCTTATAGGTTCACCGCCCCTTCAATCGAGGGTCGGGCAAGATATGATACGATTCCACGGACACGTATCAACGACGCGAGTATAAATGCTTATGATTATATGAACGTACATTCATGCTTTGATATGACTCTTATTTTTATAAAGTACAGGGTACAATGTTGATACGTGGTGGTACAAAGGATATTGGTACAATGACACAAAGGGTACGTTGATACGTTGATACAGTTGATACAAAGAGTACAAAGCTGGTACATCGATACAAGGTACATTTGGCTCTTATATTACACGGCACCATTGAACTGCATTTTATTTTCATACTTGTCCTCGCTATCTTTTGGCCAATTATGATCTTATTTATCAGACTTTATGTTTACATACTTGGTACATTGTTGCATCGACCCCCTTTCTTCCGGTCGTTCATGCCCGCAGGTATAGGTACTCAGTTTGATGATCCTTGAGCTTAGGATTATTGCTCATCTTTTGGGATAGCTCCATTGTTCCGGAGCCTAGTCATTTTGGTACAGGTCTTCCATTATGACTTATCTATATTCAGGCACGACTGAGCCTTGTCCCGCCATAGTTATCAGATACTCTGAGGTCCTGTAGTCATGCGGGCTGGACATGTACGATTGTAGTTCGCTTGGACTATTCTATGTAAAGTGGCGCTTGCTTCACTAGCCTGCTTTATTATACAAGTTTGTTATGCGAGTACGAGTTTTCTTAAGCTTCCACGATTATATGTGATGCTGAGTATAAGTGGTACCTGTAGGGTACCGGGCCGCGCTGGCTTGGGCGTGACACATTTAAATTCTAAAATCTAATTTTAACTTTCAAAATATTTTCGTGTTTCAGGACTCGTCATAATTTCTAGAATTTAAAATTTGATTTCGTAATCTTTATTTAATTACGTAATCAACTAAAGTGACTAAATTTATCTATTTAAAAAGTTTTAATTTTAGATTTTGAAACCTTTTAAACTTCGTAATCGTAATCAAATATTTAAAACTTCACTGATTCAAAACAATTTTTTTACCGTCATGACGTGGCGCTTTCATCGCACAATGTGAAAAATTATTTTAAGCTTTTCGATGAACAACGCCGCGACGCTTCCGTAACGGTTGCCGCTTCGACAAACCCTAGAACGGAGCCGCGACGCCCATCAGAGCCCTGGCTCTGCCCTGAAACACAAAATCTACAATTCCAAACCCTAAAACTAGTTCAAGGTCGATTTGGCAGATTAAACCTCGCACTCTTCACCATCAAACAACACGCTCATCGACCATCATTCAATCTCTTCTCGCTCTTCACTACCATATTCAGAATGAACCTCATGCACATCTACTTAGAAAAGTTAGATTGAAACGACTTCTCGATTATATTATTATTTAACTGATCCGATGCAAGGATTACGTGTTCTAAAGATTTAGGATTTTAAAGCTTCTAAACGACATAAAATTAGATTTAAACAAACTTTAACCCATATTATCATTAATAATCATTACATAATCACACAAAATAGCCTGTGCTCGATACCACTACAGTGGTTTTTTTTGCCTGTTCGTAAGCAACTAATTTAAAAATTTTGGTTTCAAACCTGACAAACGATTTAACCGCAGGATGATTATGTAATGATAAAACAAGCATACAAAGATGTATAATGTTAACCGTAATACTTCGATCGAAACTTACGCTTGCAACCGAATCTTCAAGTGTAATCCGAAAGTAGCACGCAATTATTCCTCGATCAAGTTCCGAAACTCCGATGTAATTTCTCTTTCTGAAAGCCGGAACCGGCTGTTTCGGGAGAGGATAATCTTAATGAATTAAGTGTATTAAAATAATGACGGAACCCTCTATTTATATCTGTGTAAAACGCAGCTAGGGTTTCCAGTGGGCCAGGCCTAGAAACTGAGGTAAAGTGGGTCACGACCATACTGATCGGCGCTGGCGCCACTACCGGGTCCCATGTGCCGCCTCACCCAATTTTGCCTCGCTTTCATTTTAATTAAATCAAATCCAATCTCAACTTAATTAACTAATAATTATTCATTTAAATGTCTCGATCATAAATCTAACATTTATATTCTCTCTCATTACATCCTTAGATCGATTTTAATAATTGACTTAGTGTTACCCTACAGGCCTTCACATATCGAAACTAATCACATTAGGGTCTACACGGAACTCCTAGACGGCGTCGGAAGACGAACTCAATATGTGAAGTATAGTTACACAAATCTGGTAAACTGAACCTCTATGTGGAAAGATGAAATCCTTTCATTCACGATACACTCGATCAAGCTTAGGATCTGCCAAGTGTCTATCCAAATGACTTCGATCATCAGATCTCATCTATATTAGCCGACAACAAGACCAAATGACTAACACGGCCCGCGGATCGTGCCTTACCCGCACCCTAGTGATACAACATCGAGAAAACCAAATAAAAACTTAAACATACAGCTTTAGATATGGATCAAGATAAAGAAAATAGGCCAACCAAAACGGTTGCTTTCAACATATATATATATATATATACATTTGAATAGCATAATCCTTACAACCCTCGCCACAACAAAGGGTTGCACTTAAGATTTTTATAACAACTATGACGACAAGGCCCCGCCATACCCCGAATGCATGCTAACCTGCTGCACTGTGGTAACATACCAAAGATAAGCCTCCAAGGAACTGAGCTTCCTAATATGCTCAAAGGTGATCCTATAAGCTGGATCGACAAATGATGTAATCTCTACCGCAGATGAACGCACTTCGGCGAGGTCGCATAACAGTACTAAGTATGTGAAATCAGAAAATATCAGAATGAAATCATAGCAGCTTCATATAAAGCAGAGACATGATGATAACCAAACTACAAGACACCACATATAAACAAATATATCAAGTCGTGGACTCACGCCTCCAAATCATCACTGTGTCTGTGGAATTCCTTCCTCACCGCCTAGCCTATGATATAACAACACCAAGGAGTATATATGAACACCGTGTCCCACTCAGTCAATAAAACCGCACGGCAAGTATAACTACCGATCCGACCGCATCAATAATATCGCATAACCATATCACGGCCGACACGCGGCAAGTGCATCAGCCTCCACCAGATCCACCGCCACGTAGCCGACGGAGGCGTTAATCGCCAGCACCCGATCACAACCGTAAGTCACGGCGCCCATCCAAACACCGACTCGCGGTCGACATACGGCAAGTACACTAGCCTCCACCAGATCCACCGCGCCACGAGCCGACGGCGTTGAATCGCCAGCACCGATCACAACCGTAAGTCACGATACTTCGCCGCCGGTCGACACGCAAGTGCAATAACCGCTACCGATCCACCGCGCCACGAGCCGACGGGGAAAGTAAACAGCTACGACCCGATCACAACCGTAAGTCACGATATCGCCATAACCATAATGGTCACACGTCCACGTAATCCATCAACACAAGGATATGCCCATGTAACAATGCTATTGAAGCATACCTGCGGAATCTCCCACATCGCCAGACGCTCCAAGTAAGTTCTCAACAAGTCAACCTACTTCCATCGAGATACGCTAGAGTATAAACACAATTCTTGCACAACAAAGACTATCACCATAAGCATAGGCAAGTTACACAACACCAAACATAGGCAAGTTACACAACAACAAGCATAGGCAAGTTACACAACAACAAGCATAAAGTTATACACAACTCAAAGTACTTTCATTTTATGTCAAAGTCCGGGTTTTAACCCTAAAGTACTACGTACGTTAAATTCCTTTTAAAGAGACCCATTACTTTTATAAAAGTCACCCGATACCCGTAGTATAAAATAGAGTGACTCACATTTTTAGGTAAACCAAAACACTTCCCTTTTCAACCACATTCTTTTCCCTAAGGTTCCAGTTTTCCTAATTTCAATTACTCAAGCCTCTTTATTTTAGAAAAGTTTCATAGTTCAATGTCTTAATCTCTTTTAAACAATTGAGTAATATATTCCATATGTGCGAGCAGCTTATTCTGCTTATAACCATCTTATTAAAGCAAACATGATCTAGAAAATGTAATATCATTTTGTCTCATCTTAGCTTCTATGCAGATTGAGGTTTCTACCGGTTTTAATAATACTTCATTATTCAATACATTTTCCTTTATTAACGCCGCAGTTGGTTTGTCGATACTCATTCTCATTTCCGACATCAAGAAACATTACTCTTTAAAAACTGTGTACTCATTACTCACGAACGAGGTTTCATACATTTTACAATTTTCAAATCAATTAAGCTAAGTCTCTTATCTTATAAGATCAAGTCTCTTAACTTCTAAAATCAATAAACCATTCTCTTTATCTTCTTAAGACGTTATACCTAACTTCCCATAAAGCTAGTATAACTTTATGTTTTCAAAACCAAGTATTACTCTTCTTTCAAAAGGTTTCTTAATTCTTTTGAAATACTTCAAGATTCTTATTATTCAAAGCTTAAGTCAAAAGACATTGCTGCATAATTACGCTCACCAACACACGACGCTTCACCGCATATATATATATATATATATATATCTTTAAAATATCATGCTCAAGAGCATAGAAGAATCACATACCTCGACGACATCGACTATAAGCAAAACGCCCACGACTATAACCCATTAGCCTTGTCCACCTTCTCTAAGTAGTACATGCTACTTGGTAACATTCAACCAATAAAGGTTATCACCATCAGAATACGGTCCCATGTAAGTACGCTTTAATCTTCTACTTATATTCTTCTCGACGTGATTTCATCAAGTCTATTCTCAGAATATCCTTCTATTACACCAATTCTCTTCTATGAATCTTTATTCATTTCTATACAACTACAAAGATGTAATTCCCAATTACAATGTAAGGAAGAGTATTTACCTTGACGAGCCCAAAATTATCCAAGTTAAAGTCGATCCCGAGCAACGTTTAGCTCCTACTCCGAGTGCTCCAACCGCTCCAAACAACCCTTAGAAGTTCTACGCACTTCTACTTAACACTTCAACCGACTATGGCGTTTTCCTGTGGTTTCGCAGGCTAAAGGAAAGTATAATAGTATTTCCTGCTCTACGATAGAGGTAACTTGGAAAGTACTACAAGGTATATGGGCTAAAGTATTTGGGCATTATAACAATACTGAGAGTATTTCTATACCACAAAAGGGGTATTTATACGAGACAACTAGGCAAGTGGGGCACCTCTCGCCAAGACTCACTCAAGTGGGAGGCTCTCGCCAAGGCTTCTCAAAAGAGGGGTTTGACGAACTCAACTCACAAAAGGGAGGGATTTCAAGACTTGAAAATGATTTTGTACGAAGAAGTTCATCAACTTGTATGGTATTTATAGTCAAGAAATGGCCAACCAATGGCCAAGATGAAGACAATGTGTGCAAGTGTAGGCTAGGATTTAACCAGTGTCCTTATCCATCTACTACACAAAATATCCTACCTAACCCTTGACCAAGAAAACACAAAAACGTACAAAGCAAGCCCTCTTGTTGCCCATCGAGGTGACAAGGTCACCTCCCGCTGTCCAAAATATTTCGCCTCTCGGAAAATCCGCAAAAATAATAAATGTCATAGCCGGAATTTTCCTTCGCAAGTCTTGTAAAACGCTTCTAAAAATGATTCTTTCGCACTGCGCCCAAATTTTCAACCTTGCCAACTTTAAGGCTTAAATTTTTATACGCACGCCTCACGCATATACTGAAATACGGTATAACATTCTCCTCCTTAGAAACATTCGTCCCGAATGTTCCTTCTCAAGACGATAACGATGAAGTTCTTCTAACAAGTTGACAACGCCACACCGCCACTAAATAACACACGCTCTTCTTCCTTCCTTACTCGTCGTGTCCTTCTCTAATACTTGAACTCTTCTAGTATACGCATCACACTTCACCCATCGCCAGCTTTCCAAAACTTCGAGTCACCACTTCCAAACTTGGTCATCTTACTAACCTCAATCTCTTAAGACCATTCCCTACTTCACGATCCGCTCGGTCGAACATATCCACTAACTCATACGATGGTCATCTAAACTCGCCTCGCACCGTGACCCTACCACCGGGTGACCACCCAAAGCCGACTCCACCTCGAACAGCCGCGTTGGCTCCGCAACATGTCCCCAACCCGACCCACTTAACGATCAAGCTTTCGCTTCCGATCCGAACAATCTTACTCTACAGTCACGAAAGCTACAACTTCCATTTCATACTACCCAGGACTTATCACACGATACATTCTCGTCACGCTAATTCAACCTCGGCCCTGATCGTGCCTTACCCCGCACCCTAGTGACACAACATCGTGAGTAATCAACAACATAAAACCACAACACGAGATAATGTAAATATATAAAACAATAATCATGGAAACTTCGCTTTCGTGATAAATATAACCATCAACTCTTTTTACAAATGAAATAATTTTAATCTCTTTTACCAACCTCGCCACAACAAGATTTCATGCACTCTAAGAATGATATCGACCACAATGTATGGACAGAAGTTCCCGCCAAACCTCAATGTAAACACTTACTACGATTGCGGACTATACCATCGATAAGCTCTCCGAGAAACGAGCTTCCCAAACGCCGAATCAGGACTCGAGAGCTAGGATCATCAACGATCGATGCATTCTCTCAACTCGCGGTGATGAACGCACTTCAAGCGAGGTCGGGCCGCATAACAAAAGTACTGAGTGTGAAACTAAAGATAAATAATCAAATGAAATCATAGTAGCCTATACAAAGTGCGAGATACGATGATAACCAAACTATAGCTCTCACCATAAATAAGCAAATATACGTCAAGTCGTGATTCACACCCTCAAGTCATCACTCAATTTAACAACGGGTCTCACGCTCACAACATCAATCGTGCCC
>JAQGDG010000379.1:0-168899 GCA_029844215.1 Przewalskia tangutica
GCACCCTGCCTGTATACGCTAATAGCAATGAACATACATGAAACTTATAAAATAAAATAACGAAATTAAACTACGTGCTAGCCGATAAGGCTACCTTTCCGGACATATATATACATAATAAATATAGCTACATCCTTCTTTTTACAAACCGACCCACAAATACGTGACTACTGCACTTCTAAGAATTTAAAATCACGCGACATTCTCGCCATACCCCCAATGTACATAAGTCTACCATCAGGTTCGATCAAAAGATAAGCCGAGAAATGAGCTTCTTCCAAAACCAATGCATCCTAAAAGCAAGGATCACCAACCCGCATCTATCACCGCGGCATTTAACGCACTTCCAAGGGGGCTGCATAAATGAAAATTTCAGGTATGGAAACAAATATGCAATAATCATATCAATAGCAATCGATAAAAGAATATCATAAAATTCAAATCAATCGATATTAACCGCCTTTCCTTCCTTTCAATAAGATTTACCAACACGCTCTTACATGCATACTTAAGAGTTTAACTGGGCTTTTCCACATAACTTCATATCTTTCATATGCATCCTACCATTTATGGACACGCATCAGAAACTATAACATAATCCACGCCCGGGCCACGCGGCATCGTGGAATCATATAACATAACCGCCCGCTCGGGGCTCTGCACTGAATATATAACATAATCCGCCTACCAAGGCTCACATCGTGGAATCATATAATATAACTCGCCCGCCCGCTCTATCGATGACGAATCGCACGGCGCGTAGGTTTCTGGGTAATATGGCGTAATCCCACGGCGTGTAGGCTCTGCATTCATAACGTAATCCCGCCCATTTGTAGGCTCCTGTATTTCCTTATAACGAATCCGCCTATTTTGCAAAGTTCCTGCAGATTTTCTCTACATAACATTTTTTTAAACCATCTTATTACTTTTCTTAAGTCATTATAAACAATCTCCCATAAAAGTCGTTTATAACAACCTTCATTTTAGAGAACTTAAGACACTTTTTATTCTTTACAAATAATTTAGGAAAACTGGATCCAAAGATACTAATGCATACATACTTAAAAAGAATCGACGCTTTAAAACTTCATAATCCTTAAAAGACAATCATAGTTCTTAGTCTTCAAACTTATAACATACTTCTTTTAGCCCAATTACTTATACAAAAACATATAAAGTTCCATACCTCCAAACCAAGTAATTTATTCCTTAAAATCATATAACTTCAAGTCATTTTTGGAACATAAAATCCACTTGATTTACTTTAAACAACCAAGACACATAGCCTTTAAATCAAATCTCACAACTTCCTAACTGCCTACCAACGCCTCCCATAAGACCTAGTAAGGACTTCTAGGAGCAATTTAAACATACCCCCTCTTTAACTCTAGATCCGAACAATGTAAATACTTCAACTCTAAGAGTAGAAGAATCTTAAATACTACTACATGGAGATTTCATACGGATCATGCCAAAGAGCAGACTACACACCTCGCGACGATCGGTCGCACAAAGAGTAAATGCTCCAGCATTAACCTTGAGCTATTCCATTCTTCAAGTAGGACACGCTTATACATATTTCTTCAACCTATCAGCCACACGTCCATTAACCTCTTACTTCAAACATAACATTCTATGCCAAGCCGCTGGGCTCCTACAGAAAATCTGATAACACCTCCTTTGTTTTTACTTTCTTACCTCGCTACCTTTTCAAGGCCGGAAATACCATAACCAAACAGCCCCAATTGGCTCACAACAATATAGAAGGTCCAATACCAATGAATAAATCAAACAGCCCCAATTGGCTCACACTAGAAAGTAGTCCAATGCAAACGAATAACAACCAAAAGTCCAATTTTTCTATAATGAATACAACAATACCACCTTATCCAATTTCATTTCAACCAAATTGTTAGCCTAACATGATATCAAGTCGCAAACGATTACAATTATAATCCTGTTAAAAACATGCTGACGATTCTACATACTAAAATCAGAATCCAACTTACATGGTTTACATTTCATTTTGATTGCTACAAGCAATTCATAATACTTATAAACTTCAACATACCAACTCATGCTATCATGTAAAGCTAACAACAATATAAATATATAATCTTGTAATATCCAAAAGACAAGATTTATAATTTTAATCATTCTAATCCAAATCCAACCGGTCATTCCTTAGTAGTTTGTAGATCGCACACTTCAATCCTCTTTGTTTAGACCCTGTAACCACTCCAATAACTTTACTTCAACTTCTCCAATCCAAAACCTAGAAGGCCACCAGGTTTTCTACTTTATGACTAACCAAAACCTCGCTTTTTCCGATTTTCTATTACGAGATACACGCTACATAATGTTACCCAAGAACCTTTCGTTTAAAGCTGGGAGATTATTTGACAAGAAACAAATTTTTTCCCTCCTTTGATCAACCAAACCCGAGAGCTCTCCATAGTGGTCTTCAAATTTGTGTGAAAATGGCTATGTTGTTGTTTAGGTCTTGCACTACTAGTATTATAAAGGGACATGGAGGGTCAAGATACACACAATCGTGGTTGGGGATGTGGTCTTTTACTAAATATCAAGACTTCATGGGTCCATCGACTGGTCAAGAAACTCAAGCTCACAACTTGGAAGACTTTAGTCATAGCAAGACTATGGTCAATGACCATCTTAGCTATGCTATTTTTCTCATTCAAGGCAACATTATGAAGGGGTGACATACGTCGCACTCCCATCTCTCACACATATTACGTTCGACAACTCCATAATTCCGACACTTTCTTTACAAGCCTCAAATCTTAACACTTGTGAGCTCTACTGTACTCACCCTAAAACATGTCTTGTAAATACAGGTGTAACATTCTTCCCCTTAGAAACATCTCGGTCCCCGAATGTTCTTTCGGGAGCTCAATCTATCATCTCCTGGCATAGTCTCATAAACTCGTGACTTAGCAAAATCCCACTATGCCACATACGGCCCTAATATACCGTGCACTCTGCATATTTATCCATCACAAACCAAACGAGGGAAACAATCCATAGTGTGCACTCATCACTATATACTCACATTCAAGGCCTAAAAGATTATCTTTTCGCATTCTCCAACTTGGTACTTCTCAAAGATACCGTGTATATAATTTCAATATTATCCGCTTCGATACTTTAAAACATGTAAATAACCTTACTGCATGCATACGATCCTCAGAAAGGGTCAAGATATACTCCGAATTGACTCATGTTGAAGTGTTCAAAGGCGATCACAGAACCTGGGAACTTCCACCACGACCCCCGCCACTACCACCGCTGGGAGTGATTGAACATCCCGCTTAGCCATCAAGGGCGAAGAACCCGCAGAATCATCCTCTGTAGACTTTTTCTATCCCTCCAACTCTCCTACTAGGACAATCTCTCAACATATGGCCTCGGACGCACATGTGCAAAAGGTGCACCGTGAGTAACGCACGACATTCTCTATGGTGATGCTGCGGGCCACACATCGTGAACACTGCGTAAAGAGGGCTCCGACCGTGTAACCTTATACGTATATTAATCCAATGCCCTCGAAGTTCGAGCTCGACCGGCCCAATTACCCGGCACGACTAACCTCCACCAGAAAAATCAAAGGAATACACTCGTGTCGGTTGCCAACTGCAGACCTAGCTCTGCCGCTGGTGCTCTCCGCCCGAATATCACCCCAACTCCCCGCTGGCCTCGCCTTCTGGTCGGGGCCTCTGGTCTGGTCGGGTCGGTCTTCCATGTCCCCAACCCTCGTATAATGTTCCGCATCCTCGGCAATATCCATTCCTCGGGCTGAAGGGCCACCCTGGTGCAAGTGCTGATCATATAACTAGTTCTAGTCCCACAACATAGCGATGGACTATATCGGGCCATGTTAGCCAGCAATAAGCTAAGCAGCGATACCTGAAGCCAATGAAGTCAAACTCTAGGGTGTAGTCCCCGATGGTCCTCCCATTCCCGCTCAATGATAAGAACTCATCCACACGTGGCTCTCCCAGCATCTCAGGGGAGTGCAAAGTGACTCAGAAAGGCCTCAGAACTCATCCTAAAACCGCCGGACGCAGCATCATCACCTCTCGAAAGCAACCACAACTCAAATCCAGCTTCAACGCGATATCGCAGGTGAAATCCATATGCATATATATACACACGGAGGCCGCAGCGTAATGCATTCTCGCCTCCGGCCCTAAGAACTCAAGCGTGGTCCGTCAGAGTCGCCGAACGAATTCCTACGGATCCTCATCAGACCTCGAACCATAAAACTCGTGCCGACGCATATTCCAGAAAATCCCTAATCCGCAAAATTGCTCGCCCCGGGTGGGTTGTTCGCCTCGCTTCCGCCGGGCGCTTACTCCGACTACTATAATCGGGCGGGTCAATTGGACCGCTTCTCCCCGTAGTCTTCTATACCGGGCACCCGCTGCGGAATCGAGGCTTCGGGCACTGAATCCTCTGAGCCACCGCCGCCGGCCTCTCTAACATCGCACACAGCCAGGAACTCATTGCCGACTCCGCCTACTACCCAGTGCATAGTCCAGGCTCCGACTTCTGGTAACTCTCAGGCACCACCGGCAGCCTCGCCGTCACGCTTTGCCTCTTCCTGGCCTCGTCGCCTCCGTGGAGGTGCATACCGATTCACATACATAAGAATACGCTGCAGACTGATCAACCTATTAATACATGTTTCTATCAGGCATTTCCATCTTCGTGAGTGAGAAGAATGGAAACTAATCCTAAATGTCCTGCAAGCCTCCCGATGGCATAGATGTGGTACAACACAACCGAGCAATCAAGACTCTACTAGACACTTGGCTCGTAGACACTTTCCGGAGAATTAATCGCCTGATACTACTTCCTTTGTCACACCTGACCCTGCTCATACTGTGCTCCTACCCGGGCACCCTGCTGTATACGCTGAGAATAGCAATGCGAACATAAGCATGAAACTTATAAAATAAAATAACGTAGAAATTAAACATACAGCCAGCCGAGCAAGTAAGGCTACTCTTTCCGGACACATATACATATACATGAACGTATAGCTTACATCCCTTTCTTTTACAAACCGACCCACAACATGTGACTACATACCTCTGCAAGAATTTGAAATCAGCGCGTGACAAATCCCGCCATACCTCCTCAATGTACATAAGTCTACCAAGCATCGTGTGGAAACTGCATTTTAAAGATAAGCTCTCCTGAGTTGAAAGGAATGCAGCTTCTTTCCAAAATCGAATGGGTAGATCCTAAAAGCAAGTGATCACCAACCTGTGGTACCTATCACCATGCGGGAGATAACGCAGCTTCAAGGCGGGCCGCATAACAATGTGTACCGAGTATGGGAAATAGAAGAAATAAATGTGCAACAATTGGCACTGCTACAATCAAAGCATAAAAGAATATCATAAAACTCCTAAAATCAATCAGATATTAACCGCTCCTTTCCTCTTTCAATAAAAGATTTAACAACATGTTCTCTTACATACATACTTAAGAGTTTAATCCAGCTTTTTCGCACATAATCTTACATATCTTTTCATAACGAATCCGCTCCACGGCGGGACACTGCGTAATCGCGGGAAATCATATAACATAACTCGCCTGCCCGCCCGGGCTCGTGTACTGTGGAATCACATAACAGGGTCACGGCCCGCCTGTGGGGCTCGGTATAGCTCGCGCATCGTGGGAATCATATAACATAATCCGCCCGCCCGCCCGTGGGGCCTCGTGCATCGGAATCATGGCGCACATAATCCGCCTTACTCGCGGGGCTCGTGCAACGGGAATCATATAACATAACCGCCCGCTCATGCCTTGCAGTAATGGATGACGTGAACCCGCCACGTGCAGTAGGCTCCTGGCGGGAATATATAATCCGGCCTGGGCCGGTAGGCTCGGTGTATCTCATAACGAATTCGCCTATCGTGTAGGCCTCGGTGTATTTATAACGTAATCCGGCCTATTTGTAGGCTCTTCGTGTGATTTTCCTACATAACATTTTTAAACCATCTTATTATTTCTTAAGTCGCCATAATAACTTCCCCATAAAGCTGTTATAACAACCTTCATTTTTAGAGTAACTTAAGACACTTTTATTCTTACAACACTTAGGAAAAACGGGATCCAAAGATACTACGTACATACATACTTCTTTCTTAAAAGAATCAGACGCTTAAAACTTCATAATCCTTAAAAGACAATCATAGTTCTTAGTCTTCAAACTCATAACATACTCTTTAAAGCCCAATTACTTATACAAAAACATATAAAGTTCCATACCTTCCAAAAAACCAAGTAATTTATCTCCCTTAAAATCATATAACTTCAAGTCATTTTTGAACATAAAATCCACTTACTTCTACTCTTTAAAACAAATCAAGACACATAGCCTTTTTAAATCAAATTCCTCATAACTTCCTAACTGTTTTACTAACGCTCCCATAAGACCTAGTAAGTGACTTAGACAATTTAAACATACCCCTTAACTTAGATTCAACAATGTAAATACTTCAACTTCTAAGAGTAGAAGGAATCTTGAAATACTATCACATGGAGATTTCATAATGTAGGATCATGCCAAAGAAAGTTAAGAGGTTCATACCTCATGAATGCGATTTACTTTCGCACGATTAAAAAAGTAGGGTAAAATGCTCCAAAGTGATTTCAACCTTGAGCTATTCCATTCTTCAAGTAGGATACGCTTACATATTTCTTCAACCTATCATGGTCACAACACGCTCCATTAACCTCTTACTTCAAACATAGAATATCTCAAGTGCCAAGCCGCTAAATTCCCATACAGTAAAATCTGACAACACCTCCTTTGTTTTTACTTACTCCGCGCACACCTTTTCAAGGCCGTAAATACCATAACCAAACAGCCCCAATTGGCTCACAACAATATAGAAGGTAGTCCAATACCAATGAATAACTAAACAGCCCCAATTGGCTCACAATTTCCAGAAAAGTAGTCCAATTGCAAATGAATAACAAACTAAAAGTCCAATTTTCGCCATAATGAATACAACAATACCAATTTCATCCAATTTCCATTTCAATCCAAATTGTTAGCCTAACATGATATCAAGTCGCAAACGACATAATTTCCATAATCTCCAAGTCAAAAACATGCTTAACGATTCTAATATTTGACTAAAATCAAAGAATCCAACTTATATGGCTTACATTTCATTCTCTCGATGATTGCTTACAAAGCAATCCTGATAATACTTATAAACTTCAACATACCAACTTTCATGCTATCAACATGTAAAGCTACTACAACAACAATATAAATATATACAATCTTGTAACATCTTAAAAGACAAGATTATACCTTAACGATTCTTAATCCAAATCCAAACCAAGTCGCTTCCTTAGTAGCTTAGAGCCTCTCCAAGACACTTCAATCCTCTTGTCTGAGACCCTGTAACCACTCCAATAACTTTACTTCAATCCTCCAATCCAAAACCCAGAAGGCCACTTAGTTTCACTTATGTACTAACCCAAAACTCGCTTTTTCCGGGATTTTTCTATTGAGATACGCTTACAATACACTCAAGAACATTGGTTTAGCTGTGGAGATTATCGACAAGAAACAAATTTTTTCCCTCCTTGATCAACCAAACCCGGAGAGCTCTCCTCTATAGTGGTCTTCAACCAGTGTGAAAATGAAGGGCAGCGTTGTTAAGCTTTAGTCTTGCACTACTAGTATTATAAAGGGACATGGAGGGTCAAGAGGTACATACAATTGGGTGGTTAGATGTGGTCTTACTTCAAATATCAAGACTTGCTGGGTCCATCGACTTGGTCAAGAAACTCAAGCTCACAACTTGGAAGACTTTTGTTATAAGATTCTCGTATTTCCAGAAAGAGCATAAAATGCGAGGGCGTACGATACACCTGAGCCTTAAAGCAGGCATAGATCTCGAAATTTGTACACAACACCCCGGTTAGAGTTGCTTTTTTCGGACCTAAACGCTCTCACAGCTCTTCTGTAGGAAAATTCCGCTTATGTGCCATTTATAATTTTTGGCGGATTTTTCCGAGAGACGTAAGATATTTTGGATCAACGAGGGCAGGAGCATGTGTCACCCTCATACATTGAAGAGGTTGGACGGCAATTGGCCATTCTTGTAGCACGCTTTTGTTGCCCAATTTTGGCCAAGTGGTTAGCAGTAGGATATTTTTGTGTAGATGGATATAGGCTGCATACGGCTTAATTCGCCTTACACTTGCCTTGCACTTGCACCATCTTCGCCATTGGTTGGCCTTCACTTGACCTATAAATATTTCTTAGTTGATGAACTTTCTTCATCCAAAAATTGAGCAATCTACCTAAGTCTCAAAATACTCTTCCTCTAGTTCTCATCCAAAGCCTCCCCTCCTCCTAGGGGCCTTGGCCGAGAGCTCTCCCTGTAAGTGTTAGTCGCGGCACCCCCAGCCTAGTTGTCTCGTATAAATACCCCTTGTAGTGGCATAGAAATACTCTCCTAGTATTGTTATAATGCCCAAATACCTCGCCCAAATACCTTGTAGTATTCCCAAGGTTACACTTATACTAGCCCAGTAAAATACCATTATACTTCCTCAATGCAAAACGAAACCCTAAGTAAATCTTCACCCGTAGCTGCTTATAAGGCTTGCTAGAACTTCAGGGTTGCTTGGGAATGGATCGAGCACTCTGAGCAGTGAGCTAAACTCACTCAGATCGACATATAAAACTCTGATAATTTTGGGCTTATCGAGGTAAACATTCTTGACATCTCTGTAATTGGAAATTATATGTTGTAGTGAGTATATATTAAAGTATACTATATATAATTGAACATAAACAAGCTGCGGCAATGTCTTTCGACTTAAGCCCGACACATTACGGCAATGTCTTCGCGACTTAAGCCCAATTTAAATAAGAGAATCGAATCAGAATTACATAGACTCAGACATGAGATCTTGTAGTATTCTCAGAGTAAATTGTACACGCCCCGCTAGACGCGCAGTAAACCTCGTCTGGCTTGGTAGCCGGCCCCAGAAAGGGAGTGAGATTAACGCCGCATGTGGAGGTGTGGAAAGGCCGAATTTTCTGAGAATATGGAACGATGTTGGCTGCGCTGTGGCCTTAGGTCAAGTACCACGTGTGGCGCGATCTACGTGGCTTAAGGAGTAGCCGACGGTCAAAGTACTGGAGCGCTTGCATTAGTCGACTCGCCGCGAGGTATGTGAACCTCTTCCTATCTCTTATAGCATGATATGTGTGAACTATGTAGCACGGTAGACGTATACGTGTTAACCGGTTTGATTAGTTTAAAACATAAAGTGTTATAACGCTTTGCAGGAAGTCGTTATAATGTAGCTTTATGTAGGTAAGAAAATACTTTGTGGTTTTAAAAGGTAATCGATGTAAATTATAATCTGCTAGTTATAATAAAGAACTTGATGTATTTCAAAAGATTTATAAATCGCTTTGAAGGGAGAGTAACACTTGGTTTTAAAGGTTTTAAAAAGAGTTATACTAGCTTATGGGAGTTAGGTATAATGTCTTAAGAGGAGGTAAAGAAAATGGTTTCAATGTTGAAGTTAAGAGACTTGATCTTATAAGATAAGAGACTTAACTTATTTGTTTAATGTGAATGTTCATGTGAAACCTCATTCGCGAGTAATGAGTACTTGGTTTTATTTAAAGGATAATGCTTTACCGATTTCGGAAATCAGAATGTGTATCGACAGCACCAAATCAGAATAAAGGAAAATGTATCAATAATGATAAACAGATTAAAACCAAGAGAAACCTCCATCCGCATAAGCTAAGATTTAGACAAAATGATATTACATATCCTAGATCATGGCCGCTTAATAAGATCGATTATAAACAAGAATAACCTACTCACATATAAGGCATATGCTTCTCAAATCATTAAAGGAGAATTATGTTTTAAAAGGATTAAAACTATGAACTACTTAGACCTTTCTAAAACGAGAAACTTGAGCATTTGAAATTTGGCAAACTTGAACGCTTGGAAAATAAGGTTGTTACTTGATTTCTACAAAGGAAAGCATTTTTGTTTACTTAATAAATGTTCACTCTATTTTTATACTACGGACATCGTGACTTTATAAAATGAATGGATCTTTTTAAAAGGAATTTAACGTGACGTAGTACTTTAGGTTAAAACCCGACTTTGGCATAAAAATGAAAGTAACTTGAGTTGTGTAACTTGCCTATGCTTCAGCAGTAACTTGCCTATACCGTTGTGTGTAACTCCCATGCTTGTGTTGTGTAACTTGTCTACGCTTGTTGTCACAGTAACTCGCTTATGCCGTGGTGATAGCCTTGGTTGTGCAAGAATTGTTATTTTTACGGACTAGCTCTCCACGAGGTTTCATCGTTCGCCTTGTCCCCGTGGTCGGCTCGATTTGCCTCTGCCTCATGACTGATTCGCTCGGTACCCGTGAGTCACCGTGACTTCGCCTCTGCTCTGCCAGAGCGATCGGTCTCGTGGATACGCCGTCCTCGTGGTCACCAGATTGCCCCGCCACCACGTGACCGCCTTGGTATCCTGGTGAGTCGGCCGTGACTTGCCCCGTATCGGCTTCGTGTTTTGTTGCATTATATTATTGGTAATGGCCGGATCTGGTAGTTATACTTGTCCTATACGGTTTTTATGACCAAAGGACCGTGTTTCATGATACCTTGGTATTGTTTCATATCATAAATCGCCAAGTGAGGAAGAAATTCCACGCACGAGTGATAATTTGGAGGCGAGTCCCCGCTTGATGTAACTAGTTATATGTTACGCATCGTAGCTCGTCATCATACGTCTCCTCGCTTTATATAGACTATTATGATTTCATTTACGCATTTTACGCCACATACTTGGTACATTGCATCGACTCCTCGGCCGCCTACGCCGCGTAAGTACATCGGGTCGCCGATCCTCGCTCTTAGATCACCTTTCGCATTGGGAAGTCTGCTCCTTCCGAGGCTTATCTTTTGTACGTGGTTCCCGAGCTGTAGGTTCTCGTATATCTGTGGTATGGCGGGCCTCGCCCCGCCATAGTTGTTGTAAATCTTAGAGGTCTGTGAGTAATCGCAAGGTGGTTTTGTAAAAAGGATTAAACAGCTCGCTTTGAAAGAGTTGTTTATATATATTTTATCGAGGTAACCGCTTGGTTGGCCTGCTTTTATTATCTTGTCTCATGTTCATGTTTAAGTTTTTATTTCCACTGTTTTCTCCGATGTAGTATCACTAGGGTGCCCGGTAGGCACCGCCACGTGCCCGGATCGGTCGCGGACAAAAGTGGCATCGAGCGCTTAGTCTCTGAAAGTGTCTACGCACCGTGTTCAGTAGTCTTGATTATCGATGTTGTGCACCACATCTATAATCGTGGAGGTCGCAGATATTTAGGATTGGTTTCATTCTTCTCATTCCCAGATCGTGCCTTAGAGCCGCAGTGATAAGATTGGACCCTCCGACGCACTTGCTGCTTACTCGCCATGCCCCGCGTAGGCAACCCGCCTGCGGCAAGGCAAAGCAGAGGAGTCATGAGTAGAGCAACGGCAGAGACCACAAGATTCGAGCCTGGGCCCGGCACCGAGCAGAGGAGATGAGTTACAAAGAGCTGGGCCGCCACGGCTGGTTATGGCCTGACTTGAGGATAGCTGGACGCAGCAGCCTGGGGTGAGCACCAGCTGTTCACCCTAGATCGAGTAGTTCGAGGCTACGGATTTTCTCCGGAGTCAGGCCGTAGTTTTATGGGTCGAGGCCCGAGGATGATCCGCAGGAGTTCATCCGACGCATAGCCGATCATGAGAGTGATCAAGGCATCGAGACCCAGCCACGGTCCTAGGTTCGCATCACCGCGTGATACCGCAATGACTCGTTTGATTCGGAGCTGTCCCGAGAGCACGACTCCGCTTTATGGGACGAAGTTCGAGGCCTTTCTTGCACATTTCTTGCCTCCACCGGCGAGGAGGGCTCGGGCAGATTTTTGGTGTTACGGCGCAACGCGCATACCGAGTACAATGAGTTCGACTCATTGGCCCGGACGCCCTCGCTGGTAGCTAGTATGGAGGATCGAGTGCACCGATTTGTTACATAGGCTCATGATCACCTAGCCGAGTTGTTCGTAGCTCTTCACCGGCACGGACATTGCCTCGCATGCGAGCTTATGCGGCCCGGGACGCGAGGAGAGGATAAATCGACCGGAATGACGTGGCAGCAGAAGAGGCTAACAGCAGGTCCTTTGGTGACTTTCGAGGCGGACCGCCTCAAAGAAGAGCCGCTTATGCGCCTCCACCAAGACAGAGTGGTCCTCCACAGCCTTCGACCTTCGAGATATTCTGAGCGTCGTGGCCCTGTGTTTCAGATTTTCGTGGAGCAGGAATGCTCACGGATGAGGTTGCCCTTTGTCTCAGCTGGTCATGGAAAGCTTCATAAAGGAGAGGTCGACTATCTCTGGGATTGTTATTTTGCAAACAACAGGCCATCCGGCAAGAGACATTCCGACCGTGTGGTAGCACCGGGCAGATAGCATGGACTACTGCAGTAGCCAGGGTTCTTCACCTTCCAGCCAGCATGATGTTCGTGACACCGCAGCCCCCAGAGGTCGCATGGAAGTTCCCGCTTTAGCCGGGTCCTTGAACCGCTTATTTTCGTGCATATCCTTAACCCTTTAAAGATTTGTATGCATGATATGATGACCTTATTATTGTGCGGGCCACGGATAAGCATGATGGTTATGAGTTGTAAAGCTCGGCTAGTTGAAAGGATTTGTATGTGGGCATGGAAAGTGTGAACTTTAGAATATTTCATGTTGAGACCTTAGATGTAAGGTCGCCTTCGAGTACCAGATTTGCAAGTGATCCTTGTCGGAATACATTTTATGCCTGTAATGTGTCAGGTGATAATTTCTCGAGTAAAGGTTAAATGGAAGTGGTAGCTTTCATGACCGCTGAGGTAAGATTGTTCCGGTCGGGAACAAGAGCGTGACGCGCAGCTGGATCGGTCAGCTATGTTGAGGGCCAACCCGCCGCCGGTTTCAAAGTGGGGTCAGCCCGTGGTCCCGCCAGTGGTAGGGTCACGAGGGTGCTAGGCCCAGTTTAGATGACCATCGATGAGTTCGTGGGTATGTTCGACCAGAATCGGTTCGAAGGCCGGAATGGCCTTAGTAAAGAAGTAGCTAGTAAGATGACCAAGTTCGAGGCAGTGGCTCCAAGGGTTGGAAACAGGCTGACCAGCTGTGGTACGATACTAGAAGAGTTCGTTGTTCGAGAAGAGTACGCACGAGTAAGGGTAAAGGCTAGCATGTATCGCGAGCATAGATATGATCATTTCTCGCGACGAGAAGGCGCGAAGGATGTACATTTTAGACCTCGGAATCGACGCAGTCCGCATCATTTGTCGGGTCGCCGAGCGACACTAGAACCTCGCGCAAGGTGACAAAAGTTTGTGGATGTTAGAGGTGTTTCCTCGACTTGGATGTAAGTATTTACGCCGGTGTTTCGTGGGCTTGTGGCGCTGGCAACTTTTTAGAAGAACTCTATCGTTATTCGTTCGAGAAGGAACATTCGGACGAATGTTTCTACGAGGAGAGAATGTTATACCCGTGATTTCCAGAGTACAGCAATGAGGGTGACGATACAATTTGAGCCTTAAAGCAGGCATAGATTCAAATTTGTACACAACACCCTAGAGTCGCCGACTAAACGTTTCTACAGTTTTCGTAGGAAAATTCCGCCATGCCATTTATAATTTTTGCGATTTTTCCGAGAGACGATATTTTGGATCAACGGAGGGCGACATGTCACCTCACATCGAAGAGGTCGACGGCAATTGGCCATTCTTGGCACGCTTTTGTTGCCCAATTTTGGCCGCGGTTAGGTAGGATATTTTTTGCGTAGATGGATAAGGTTGCACATGGCTTAATCTTGGCCTTACACTTGCCTTGCACTTGGCACCATCTTCGCCATTGGTTGGCCTTCACTTGACCTATAAATACCCCCTTAGTTGATGAACTTTCTTCATCCAAAAATTGAGCAATCTACCTAAGTCTCAAAATACTCCTTCCCTCTTGCAGCCCTCGCCCAAAGCCTCTCCTCCCCTCCTAGTGGCCTTTGGCCGAGAGTTTCCTCCCTTTGTAGTGGTTAGCAATGCAGGTACCCCCAGCCTAGTCTGTCTCGTATAAATACCCCTTTGTAGTGGTATAGAAATACTCTCCTAGCATTGTTATAATGTCCAAATACCTGGCCCAAATACCTTGTGTATTCCCAAGGTTACACTTATACTAGCCCGTAAAATACCATTATACTTTCCTCACGCAAAACGAAATCCCTAAGTAAATCTTCACCCGTAGTCGGTTATAAGTAGAAGTTGGTTAGAACTTCTAAGGGTTGTTCGAGCGGATCGAGCACTCGGAGTAGGAGCTAAACTCTCGCTCAGATCGACATATAAACTCGGATAATTTTGGGCTTATCGAGGTAAACATTCTGATATTCGTTGTAATTGGAAATTACATGTCGTATGAGTATATAGTTAAAGATACTATATATAGAATTGAATATAGCCGTGGCAAATGTCTTTGACTTAAGCTCGACATACTTAGTCAATGTCTCGCGACTTAAGCTCACTTTAAATAAGAGAATCCAATCAGAATTACATAGACCGACATTACGAGACTTGTGTAAGATTCTCGAGTAAATTGTACACGCCCCGTTAGACGCAAACCCCGGTTGGCTTGCAGCCGCCTGTAGCGAGAGATTAACGCTGGCGTGGTGGTGCTGCCAATTTTCTGTAGAATATGGAACGATGTTAATAAGTCGCCTCGCGCCTTATAGGTCAAGTACTACGTGGTGCGATCTACGGGCTTAAGAGTAGCCGACGGCTTGAAGTTACTTGGAGCGCTTTTGCTATTAGGCTTGCACTCGCCGCGAGGTATGTGAACCTCTTCCTATCTCTTATAGCATGATATGTGGAACTATGTAGACGTAGACGCATACGTGTTAATCGTGTTTGATTAGCTTAAAACATAAAGTGTTATAACGGCATGGGAAGTCAATATAATACTTTATGTAGGTAAGAAAATACTTGTGGTTTTAAAAGGTAATCGATGTAAATTATAATCAAGCTAGTTATAATAAAGAACTTATGATTTCAAAAGATTTATAAATCGTTTTGAAGCGAGAGTAACACTTGGTTTTAAAGGTTTTAAAAAGAGTTATACTAGCTTTACGAGTTAGGTATAATGTCTTAAGAGAGGTAAAGAAAATGGTTTATCAATGTTGAAGTTAAGAGACTTGATCTTATAAGATAAGAGACTTAACTTATTTGTTTAATGAATGTTTGTGTGAAACCTCATTCGTGAGTAATGAGTACTTGGTTTTATTTAAAGTGATAATGTTTTACCGATTTCTAAATCGTAATGTGTATCGATGCATCATCGCAGTCAGAATAAAGGAAAATGTATTGAATAATGATGTACCGTATTAAAACCAAGAGAACCTCCATCCGCATAAGCTAAGATTTAGACAAAATGATATTACATATCCTAGATCATGGTCGCTTAATAAGATCGATTATAAACAAGAATAACCTACTCACATATAGGCATATGTTTCTCAAATCATTAAGGAGAATTATGTTTTAAAAGGATTAAAACTATGAACTACTTAGACCTTTCTAAAAATGAGAAACTTGAGCATTTGAAATTTGGCAAACTCAACGCTTGGAAAATAAGGTTGTTACTTGATTTCTACAAAGGAAAGCATTTTTGTTTACTTAACAATGTTCGTCACTCTATTTTTATACTACGGACATCTGTGACTTTTATAAAATAATGGATCTTTTAAAAGGAATTTAACGACGAGTACTTTAGGTTAAAACCCGACTTGGCATAAAATGAAAGTAACTCGAGTTGTGTAACTTGCCTATGCTTGTGTTGTGTAACTTGCCTATACCGTCATGTGTAACTCGCCTATGCTTGTGTTGTGTAACTTGCCTACGCTTGTTGTCACAGAACTTGCTTACGCTCAGCGTGATAGCCTGGTCGTGCAAGAATTGTTATTTTTACGGACTAGCTCTCCACGAGGTTTCTACTCGCTCGCCTTCGTCCCCGTGGTGGCTTCGCATTTCTGCCTGCCTCATGACCGATTCGCCTGGTACCTAGTTAGCCCTCGTGACTTGCCTCTGCTCAGGTAAAGTGACGGTCTCGTGACACGGCCTCGTCCCCGTGGTCACCTCGACTTGCCCCGGTCACACGGACCGCCTTGGTATCCTAGTCGGCTCTCGCACTTGCCCCGTGACGCTTCTGTTTTGCTGCATTATATTATTGGTACGGCCGGATCTCGGTAGTTATACTTGTCCTATACGGTTTTGGCGACCAGTGGACTCGTGTTCATGTATACTCTGGTATTGTCATATCATAAATCGCCAGCAGCGAGGAAGAAATTCCACGCACGAGTGATAATTGGAGGGCGAGTCCTCGACGATGTGAACTAGTTATACGTTATGTCATCGTAGCTTGGTCATCATACATGTCTCCCGCTTTATATAGACTATTATGATTTCATTTACGATTTACGCTTCATACTGTACCGTCCAGATCGACCTCCTTCGGCCGCTCACGCCGCAGTAGAAGCACATCGGGTCGCCGATCCCCGCCTTAGGATCACCTTTCAGCAGATCGCAAGCCCGCCCTTCGAGGCTTATCTTTTGGTATGGTTCTCGAGTCAGAGGTTCTGTACATTCGTGGTATGGCGGGCCCCGTCCCGCCATAGTTGTTGTAAATCTTAGAGGTCCAGAGCACTGCACAAGGGTTTTGTAAAAAGGATTAAACTGCTCGCTTTGAAAGAGTTGTTTATATATATTTTATCGAGGTAACCGCTTGTTGGCCTGCTTTATTATCTTGTCTCATGCTCATGTTTAAGTTTTTATTTCACGGTTTTCTCCGATTGAGTATCACTAGGGTGCCTGGTAATTACCACGCCCGGATCGGTCGTGACAACTTTAGTCATACAAGACTATGGTCAATGACCATCTTAGCCATGCTATTTTTCGTCCAAGGCAACATTAAGGGGGGTGACACATGTCGCCCTCCCATTCGTCACAATATTACGTTTTTCCGACAATTCCATAATTCCGATAATTTTCTTTACAAGTCTCAAATCTTAACACTTGTGAGCTCTTACGTACTACCTTAAAACATGTCTTGTAAATACGGGGTGTAACACTTTATTAGGCCAAGTGTTTCTCCTCGGAGCGCCAGCCATTTGTAAAGAAGAAGGACGACGACGCAGATGTGTATTGATTACACAAATAACAAGGTAACTATCAAGAACATATATCCCCTCCCCAGGATTGACGATTTGTTTGACCAGTTGCAGGGTGCAAGGTGTTTTTCCAAGATAGACATACGGTCTGGTTATTATCAGGTGCGAGTTAGAGAGATAGATATCCCAAAGACTGCATTCAGGACCCTTGACGTGGGTACCATGAGTTCAGGTGATGTCTTTCTCAATTAACGCCCCAACAATATTCATGGATTTGATGAATAGGTGTTCGTGCCATTCTGGATATGTTCATAGTTTTCATCGATGATATCTCGTGTATTCGCGCACGAGCGCGAGCATACGCACCATTCGAGGACAATATCGAGTCCTCCGAGACCGCAACATGCCAAGTTCTCGGGCGAGTTTTGCTAGATTCTGGCTTTCTTAGGGCATGTTATCTGGGCCACGGTATTCGTTGATACAACGAAGATTGAGGCGCACAAGACTTGGCCCGCACTCCACTACACCACGGATGCGCAAATTTGGGCCTCGCAGGTTATTATCTGAGGTTTTGGAGAAGTTTGTTTCTATTTCAAAGACCTTGACTAAGTCGACTCAGAAGGCAACTATGTTCCTGCGACGATACTGCGAGGAAAGTTTCCATATGCAAAGGAGAAGTTGACGATCGCCTCACTTCTTACTTCCGCAGGGTTTAGATGAATACGTGGTTTATCGCGACGCCAGTGTCTCAAGCGGTGGCCGACGGCAAAGACGCCGTTATAGCTTATGCATCTCGACAAATTAGGAAACATGAGAAGAACTATCCCACACATGACTTGAGTCGGCAGTGATTCATGCCTCAAGATCTGGAGACATTATTTATACGGAGTTCATGTGGACATTTACACGCACTACAAGAGTCTCCAGACATCTTCAGAGTGAGTCAACTTGACAAAGACGGTGGTTGGAGCTACTTAAGGATTACGATGTTGATATTCTATACCACCCGCAGAAGGTCAATGAATGATATGCCCTTAGTCGCAGATCGACGGGTAGTCTATCCGATGTTCACCAGAAAAGAGATATGGTCCGAGAGTTACATCACCAGCGAGCCTTGGGGTTCGCTTGGTTGATTCCGATAGTGACGGAATTCGGTTCGAGAGGTTGCCGAATCTTCCATCGCCGAGGAGGCGAAGAGGCGATGTGATGAGGATCCGATTTTGGTACGGCATCAGACGCAGCCTCCGCATGAGTAAGAGTCTATTCGAGGTGGCCTCACGGTGTGCTAAGATTCGAGGGCGGCCGTGGTTCCTGATGCGGACAGACTTCACAATCAGATTCGTGAGGCACACAGTCATCGTTATTCTATTCATCCGGTCGACTAAGATGTATCATGACCTCGACGTGTATCAAAGCGGGACGGCCTTAAGAGGACATCGCAGAGTTCGTGACGCAGCGTCTGAATTGTCGCAGTGTTAAGGTCAGCACCGTAGCCGGCTGGTCAGCAGCTATCGATATTCCGACTTGGAAGTGGAGGTGGTAATATGAATTTTATTACGATTACCTACCACCGTAGAAAGCATGATTCCATTTGTTATTGTCGACAGTCGACGTAAATCAGCCCATTTTCTTCGGGCCAGACGACTTTTCGCCGAGGATTACGCTTAAATCAGATATCGTGGAGATTGTAAGATCGCACGGAGGCTCAGACGATTATTTCGCATGCAGGAGCCAGCTCACGGCTAACTTCTGAGGTCTTTTCGTATGGATTAGGACCCAAGTGAGTCTCAAAGACGGCGCTTCATCCTCGCATCGACGGACAGCCGAGCGCACTATCCGCACACTGAGGATATGCCGCGGCTTGTGTTATTGATTTCTGGGTAGCCGGAGGATCATTTACCTCGTGGAGTTTGCTTACAACAACATACCATTCTAGTATCGATGGCGCCTTACGAGGCCTTATACGAGGAAGTGCAGTCACCGATAGTTGGTTTGAAGTGGGAGAAGTGCGCTTAGTCGCCAGATTTGGTTCACAGGTGCCGATAAGGCGGTTTATCCAGAGCTTGTTGGCGCTCGTAGTCGGCAGGTCGTGACGCAGATCATCGGCGCCGACACTTAGAATTTGAGATAGATGATTGGTTTTTCCTAGCGTATCGCCACGGCGGCGTGATGAGATTTGGAAAGAAAGGAAACTTAGCCCAAGGAACATCGGGACGTGATTGTCCGTAGGCAGCAAGGTTGCTTATGAGTCGATCTGCCGTCCGATCCGAGGCAAGCGCATCCGCCTTCACGATCTATGTTGCGGAAATGTATCGAGACCCATCGAGAGCAAACCATTCACGATGTCTAGGTGACAGAGAGTTATCATACGGCGAGAGTCCCATAACGATACTCGATCGACAAAGTTAGGCGACTTCGACGAAGGACGTGGCTTCCGCTGGCGTCTTATGGCGAACGAGAACAGGAGGAAATGACGCGGAAGCAGAGATGACACGATGAATAAGTATCCTCACTTATTCCCTACACCTCCAGTGTAACCTACTTTCCTGCTTGTTAGTTTTGATTTAGCAATTACGCTGAGTAACGTCATGGCTCGCGAGCTTCTTTTATTTGCAAAAAGAATAGTTAAGAGGGTCTATGTCGATATCGTGGATTTGAGTAAGTTTGTATGAACATTCGACGAATGTTTCTAAGGGGGAGAATGTTATACCCCGTAGTTCTGACCCTACTTATGAGAGCGTACGAAAGCATGTAAGACTTACAATTATCAAAGGATAGGTTGACGGATTGTTCCGATTTGAGTTTTAGTCAACTTTGAGGCGGGTTATGACTCGGTACATTGAGAGTTCCGCGTTTCAAAGGCCTAGGGCGAGTTCGCTGAGTCCAGATTCCAACGCAACCAACCGCTCGCCGATATGACGCCGGAGTAGAAATTTACGAGAGTTACAAGTTCGAGCGACGACAGAAATGCGTTGGGCGTGTCGCTGTGGCCGCGACGATATTCGGCGGTCATCCGAACATGAAAGCCGCGCCAGACAAGGCGGCGCCAAGTTCCGAAAGTCCGCAGAGGTTTCGCGCCGCGCGCAGAGTCGGCCGCCATACTAAGGCGGATTTCTCATGAAAACTTAGAAAAATCAGATTTCTCTTTTAAAGGCCACGAGGGTGACAAGTGTCCCCCCATCTGATTTCTTGTATGTTTATATTGACCAAGTCTTGAAGACTTGGTCATCTTTCAAATCTCTCTCTCTCTCTAAGCTTAGCTCACTTCTCTCTAAAATTCCAAGAGGAATTCAAGCCTAAGGAAAATCAAAAGTTAAAGCAAGGCTGAAGCTTCATGCTAGCTTGTAGGAATTGTTATGGTGGTGTTCTTGGAAAGGAGGCTAGCAAAGTTGTTGGAATAGTTTTGGCTAAAAGCTCCAAAGGTAACATTTCTTCTCTCAGAGCTAGTATTAATGTTGTACGGAAGAAGAAGGATTTGTAGTAGCAAATAATGCACTTAGAGTCATTGATGTAAGAAATATGGTTTGAATGTGAAGGAATTGGTTAAGAAGATATTATGAGTACGTTGTAGCCTAAAACTACCTTAGAATTGTTAAGTGAATTGTTGTACCTTATGGCAGAATTTTACACACCCAAGTTTAGGTGTGTAATCCCCTTGAAATGTTTGGATTGTCGAGCCTTAAACGTGGCGCTTGATGTTGAATTCGCCTGAGAAAGCGTGGCAAAATATGTAGAAACAAAGGAAATGCTGCCCAATTTTCCATAGAATTTAGTGACTTTGAACTCGATTATTCTACATTGAAATTAGAGGTTAATAAACGCATCATGGTTATTTTAGGTTGACATATTACTTAATGTAGTTTGGACTTAGCTGGATTGACCTGAGAGGTATGTGAGCTTTCCTATCTCTCGAAAGCATGAATAGTTAACTATGTAGTACTAAGCAGACGACAAAATTTGGTATTCTTACTTGTTTTAAGTATATAAAGACTTGTTTCGCTTTAAGAATGTATAAGTCCATTGTTAGGGAAAAGTATAATTTTACTAAAGTATAGGGTTAATATAACAACTTTAGGAGTTGGTTTATTAGCTTTATAAAAGGTTAATTGTAAGAGATTTACTCTAAGTAAGATAAGATATGAAAAGGCAAATTGATTTTAAGGCATCAATTGCCCAAAGGTTTTATGTATGAAAAGAGTCACTTTTAAAAGAGTTGAAGTATGTAGTACTTGGGTTAAATTCCGCTTTTTATTAAAGATATGATTGTGCTTAAGTAAACTAAATGAGAGGTATATGAACAATGTAACACCCCATTTCAACCTGAGTCGAAACGGGACTAACTGCCATGGTTGATTCCTAAAATTATTTTAAGGAGTCGCCACCTAATTATTATAGTGAATTAGGACACTAAAAATGTAGCACAAAATACTACTGATGATCTCCATTTTAAAGCGTTCATGAAGCTATGTGAGATTCTAGGTAAGGGTTCTTTATTATCCTAAAGGGAAGGGGTTAGGCATCCTAAAAGATCCGCTAACTTGCGGTTATCCTGTTACACCCCGTAAGTCCAGGACATGTAAAAGAGAATGCACGTAAGGAATCAAGACTTGAAAATTGGTACGAAAGGAAGAATTGTTTTTCCGACGAAATGTTCCAACGCCTGAAAAGGAAAATGTTCGTTGTTGAGAATCGATTCTCAAAATGTATTATTTGAAGAATATGGAACTTATTAATATTATGGAAATCTATTTTACTTGATTTAATCACGCTGGGCCCACCCGAGAATTTTACATTTTTGTGGCCCACGAGGTTACGGAATTTTATGGACGAATGAGAGGGCTTACACGCGAACCCCACGCTGGTCTTGGATGAAATCGTAAGGCAAATGGTCATTGACCACCTTGGAAGATAAGTCTTCAAGCTTGATATATTTGACCAAAGTCAACTTGTCCACATGGGCTTAATCCTTGTGAAATTCATCCTAGCAACCCATTTGTTTAAATCTAAGCCTTCCAATGTGTTTTAAATACTACACTAGTAGCAAGACTTGGCATTTCTACACTTAGAAAAATTAGAGAACACTTTGTTCCTCTATAGTCGCTTCCTGCCAAGGTCACTTTATAAGAGAAAATTTTGTAGTTTTGATCCATTAGCCACAAGACTTTAACCCAATGTCCCTTAGGGTATTGTAAGGATATCTCAATAGAAAGATTTCGGAAAAACGACGTTTTCATATTAGTCGCAAGGCGGAAACCTAAGGAGTTCTTCAACTTTGAAGTTGGAACTTGAAGATGGGTTCTTCATAGGCCTCTAAGGAAGTGCTGCCCGATTTTCCGTAGAATTAGAGACCAAACACTTAGTATTATTCTACGTTGAGACTAGAAGTTGATAGTCTTGTTGTGACCATTATAGGTTGACACTTATCGCACGTGATTCGGCTTAGCAGGATTTTAGCCTAAAAGGTATGTGAACTATCTCTCTTCTAGCATGATTCCGTAAGATAAAGAAAGTAGGTTCTACTCCTAAATGATCCATTCCTCGTTGTATTTGGATTGCCTAAAATAGAATTTGTTCTATGTACTTCCTCGAGTGTACTTTGATGTTTGATTGTAAGTTGTAGAATCCATTTTCATGAAGTTTGGATTCTTAAAAGTGAAGGTATTTTACTTAAAGTACATGTAGTCTTAAAAAGGAAGTGGTTTCAAATCTTGGCTAGTGCCTTAGTTCTAAAACCTAAAGGTCATTATAGTGACTTTGGGAGTCAAAGGAGTGATTTACTTATTTGATTTAAAAGAGAGAAATGACATGATTTAAGAGAAGTAACTTGTGTTAAGGGTGGTTACTTGAGGTTTAAAAGTAGAAGAAAACTTGTTTTCTAACCATTAAGAGACTTGGAGTATTTTGAAAGTTAAGAACTTGATTTGTAAGATGCGATACTTGGTTTTAATAGTATAAGTCTCTCGTCATCAAGGAACGGATATTTCTAAAATCATGTGCGGTTATAACCGCTTTATGGGAAGTTGGTTATAACGGCTTTATGAAAGATTTAGAAAGTTGTCTATTTTGATAAAAGGGCATAAGTTGCCAAGATTGTGAAAATTTGGAGTTACTTGATTTCAAGACGGAAATGAGTTTTCTAAAAGTGTAGTAACTTACTTTGAAAAATAGACACGCCTGGATACTACGTGTTAGTATCTTCGGGCTTTACATAGAAAGGAGTCTTTTATAAAAGAATGCACGCACGTAGTACTTTGGCTTGATAAATTGAGAATTTGTCTAAGGTGCCTTGATAAGTACTTTGACTTGTTAAAAGAGAATTATTCTATGTATGCCTTGATAAGTACTTTGACTTGTTAAAAGAGAATTATTCTATGTATGCCTTGATTAGTACTTTGGCTTGATAAATTGAGAATTTTTCTATTTGTGCCCTGATAAGTACTTTGGCTAGTTAAACGAGAATTTATTCTATTTGTGCCCGATAAGTACTTTGGCTTGTTAAATGAGAATTTATTCTAATTGTGCCCGATAAGTACTTTGGCTTGTTAAATGAGAATTTATCCTATGTGTGCCTTGATAAGTACTTTGGCTTGGTTAATCGAGAACTTGCCTATACGTGGGTAATAGCCTTGAGTGCAAGTATTATGTTTTATTGCTGCCGCGACTCTGGCCATGGTCTACCGCCTTGTTGTAAGTTACTCGACGCACCGGCTGATGTGATTCCACTGCATGCTTCCGCTATCAGAGTACTCGTTAAATTCCCGATTTTTATGTAAGACACGGTAGTGCTTATGTCTTGTCTCACGGCTCACGAGATAGGGTAAGAGTATGTCGGCGGTAAACCCCAAGACGCTGCACCACCTTCATCGTGGTAAGAGATAAGTGAGAGGTAAACCCCAAGACGCTGTACCACCCGCGACGTGGTTGTTTGACGGCCATGATAGGGTAAGAGTATAAACGCGGCAAGCCCCAAGACGTTATACCACCTTCTCCGTAAGAGTATAAATGGCGGCAAGCCCCAAGACGTTATACCCCGCTTTACCACCTCCTTCGTGGTCGAGTATAAACGAGGGTAAACCCCAAGACGTTATACCACCTGCTCGCTTGCCTACTCGCCTGCAGATGCTTTTAGAACACAGGACTTGGTGTTCATGTATGCCTATCGTGCTATGTTATATCATGGATCACGCAAGCGAGGAAGGATTCCACGAATGATTGATACATGGGCGAGACCCATAGTTATATTTGAGTAGTGACTTTGAGGGCCGCGCCCTCGACTTGATATGATCGCTATGTATTGGTAATCGTAGGTTGGCTATCATACATGTCTCCTGCTTGTTTAGACTGTTATGATTTTATTACAGATTTCATCGCTCACATACTTGGTACATTCTTCGCATCGACCTCTCGGCCGCGTCATGCCGCAGTTTAGGTACGCTGCTGGTGATCGCAGTGTAGATCCTCGCTGTGGTTTTGGATAGCTCCTCCGTCTGTGAGTTTATCTTTTGGTATATATCCTTCAAGACATGTGCTTTGTACAGCTTTGGTACGGGCCTTGTCCCGCCATATTTCATTTAACTCCTAGAGGTCCGATTCATACGCTGGATTGACTCGTACAGCTGTAGTGTCTTTTGTTTATGTATATGATATGGCAGCCTAGTCGGCTTTGCCTTGTACGCACGCTGGTTTTAAAAGAAAAAAAATACGAGTTATTAATTTCCGCAATATACTTAGTCATATGAAGAAAAGGTGCCAGTAGGCACCACCACGCCCGGGTTCGGTGTGATAGAGTGGTATCGTGAGCAATACCTCTAATGTCTACGACCGTGTCTAGTAGTCTTGATTATCGGTGTGTTGCATTGCGCCACACCCATAAACAGTGAGGCTGCGACATTTAGGAGTCGTTTCTATTCTTCTCACTCAAGATCGTGCCTGAGTCGTGTTAGTAAGATAATTCCTCTCGTAATTTTGTGAAATTACGCTTATGCCTCCAAGGAGGGCAACAACGCCTGTATGGCAAAGGAGCAGCAGGCTACTAGTCGACTCAGAGAGTCGATAGGCTTGTGCCTGTGGTATACCGTATGTCAGACCACGGCGAGTTCTTCACAAAGTTTGAGAACACAGCACCGCAGCCTGCTTCTCGCTAGGCAGACTTTAGGCATAGGAAGCCATTATGTTATTGACCAAGATAGCAATGCTACGCTTTCTCAAATAGAGGTTATTCGCCAAGACATGCAGTGTACAGAGGGCAGAGGCCAACGCGAGATCTCGTGAAGAAGGCTAGGGCCGGTTGGTTATCCCTGAGTTTTTGGATGAGTCGCCGAAGAAAGTGAGATATTCGTCCCACCTACCCAAAGACATACCCCGCAGCTCACGGTGGGAGATTTGATCCCACAAGGTATTTAGAGCCGGTCCAGTCTGGGTCGAGGTTCTCGTATGAGCAGAGGATTTTCTCACGAGGCCACTTATTCCTCAAATGTTTATCAGAGTAAGCCGCCATTTGGGGAAATGCCGCTCGCACGTGTTTGTTATTATTGTGGCCGCCCGCCATATAATCGAGGGTGGTCCTTAGAAGAGGCACCGGTGAGGTGGCTCACCTTATGAGGTCGATGGGTCGTTCCTTTCCTCCGCAGCTTAAGTGCCTCTGCAAGGTGGTGTTCGATGTTAGCCACCGTGGTAGAGGTCGTGGTGGAGTTTATAGTTCGGCGGTCCTTCAAACCGCATAGATGACGTGATCATCAAGCAGATCGTGAGGCGACATCGCACTGGTTACAGTATATTCGATTCTTTCAATCATACGTGCGCTGATAGATTCAGATTTTACCCTAGCATATATGTTTTCCCTTTATCACTGGAGTTGTAAAGTGATAGTACCCTGCAGGTAGGGATACCTTGATTAGTAAAGTGAAAAAGTTAAGAATATTGACAAGAATGATAAGTTGAACCGAGACTATAGTCAGTGTAGTTCACAAGTCAGATGCATCTCCGTGAATGTTGTAAAGACCGACAGGGAAGGATGTGAGAAATACTTTGACTTATGTGACGCAACCTTTAGTGAATAGGGATAGGTAAGAAGTACCGAGATGAGATAAGAGAGATTTATTTCGTATAGAACCAGTTGTTATGTGACGATGAAATGGGGGTAGACTATTCCGTCAACCGATTGTATGGAATCGGGTGATGTCGCCAGAAATGGTCCGCCGCTTAGCGGTAGGTCCCGAGGATGCCGTGCCCAAGTTTAGTAAATCGCTGTACGAGTTTGTGACGCTGCTCCACCGAACTAGGTCGTAGGACCGGTAAGAGCCTTAACGGGAATGTATAACAATATGGCCAAGTTTGGATAGTAACTAAGGATCGCGCAACGAAATAGAATTTGAGATTTTGCACGCAGATGAGCTTTGAAAGCACGCAGAAAGTATGACAAGTAAGGAAAGAAGCGAACCCCAAGGATCCTGTTGGGGGATAAGAATCTAACGAGTTTTGTGAAGGACCACGACGGAAGGTCCATTATTATGTTTACGGATATGCGTGGCCATATGTCGCATCTCATTGCATGTTGATCGTATGTATAGAGTTTATGCCTGAGTTTGTATCATAATCGACTAAGAACATTCGGGATAATTGACGAATGTTTCTAAGCGGAAGAATGTTACACCGTAAGTCCGTGACATGTAAAAGAGAATGCACGAAGGAATCAAGACTTGAAAATCGTACGAAAGAATTTGTTTTTCCGACGGAAAATGTTCCAACTAAAGGAAAATGTTCGTTGTTGAGAATTGGATTCTCAAAAATGTATTATTTGAAGAATATGGAACTTATTAATATTATGGAAATCTATTTTACGATTTGGTCACGCCCACCCGAGGAATTTACATTTTTGTGGGGCACGGTTTTACGATTTATGGACGAATGAGAGGCGACACGTGGAACCCCACAAGTGGTCTTGGACGAAATTGCAAGGGTAAATGGTCATTGACCACCTTGGAATATAAGTCTTCAAGCTTGATATATTTGACCAAATTCAACTTGTCCACATGGGCTTAATCCTTGTGAAATTCATCCTAGCAACCCATTTGTTTAAATCTAAGCCTTCCAATGTGTTTTACACTAGTAGCAAGACTTGCATTTCTACACTTAGAAAAATTAGAGAACACTTTGTTCCTCTATACCGCTTCAATGCTTCTTTCCCGCCATGTCACTTTTTGCAAGAGAAAATTTTGTAGTTTTGATCCATTAGCCACAAGACTTTTAACCCAATGTCCCTTAGGGTATTGTAAGGATATCTCAATAGAAAGATTTCGGAAAACGACGCTTTCATATTAGTCATGGCGCACATGAAACCTAAGGAGTTCTTCAACTTTGAAGCTCGAACTCAAGATGGGTTCTTCATAGCCTCTAAGGAAGTGTCGCTCGATTTTCCGTAGAATTGAGACCAAACACTTAGTATTATTCTACGCTGAGACTAGAAGTTGATAGTCTTGTTGTGACCATTATAGGTTGATACTTCTACGCATTTCACGTATTCGGCTTAAGTGGATTTTAGCCTAAAGGTATGAACTATCTCCTCTTCTAGCATGATTCCGTAAGATAAAAAAGTAGGTTCTACTCCTAAAATGATCCATTCCTTGGTTGTATTTGGATTGCCTAAAATAGAATTTGTTCTATGTACTTCCTCGAGTGTACTTTGATGTTTGATTGTAAGTTGTAGAATCCATTTTCTTGATGAAGTTTGGATTCTTAAAAGTGAAGGTATTTTTACTTAAAGTACATGTAGTCTTAAAAAGGAAGTGGTTTCCAAATCTTTGGCTAGTGCCTTATTCTAAAACCTAAAGGTCATTATAGTGACTTTAGGGGAGTCAAAGGAGTGATTTACTTATTTGATTTAAAAGAGGAGAAATGACATGATTTAAGAGAAGTAACTTGTGTTAAGGGTGAAGTTACTTGAGGTTTAAAAAGTAGAAGAAAACTTGTTTTCTAACTATTAAGAGACTTGAGTATTTTTGAAAGTTAAGAACTTGATTTGTAAAGATGCGATACTTGGTTTTAATAGTATAAGTCTCTTGGTCATCAAGGAACGGATATGTCTAAAATCATAAAGGGTTATAACGGCTTTATGGGAAGTTGGTTATAACGGCTTTATGAAAGATTTAGAAAGTTGTCTATTTTGATAAAAGGGCATAAGTTGCCAAGATTGTGAAAATTTGGAGTTACTTGATTTCAAGACTTGAAATGAGTTTTCTAAAAGTGTAGTAACTTACTTTGAAAAATAGACACGCCTGATACTACGTGTTAGTATCTTGGGGCTTTACATAGAAAGGAGTCTTTATAAAAGAATGTACGCACGTAGTACTTTGGCTTGATAAATTGAGAATTTGTCTAAGTGTGCCTTGATAAGTACTTTGACTTGTTAAAAGAGAATTATTCTACGATGCCTTGATAAGTACTTTGACTTGTTAAAAGAGAATTATTCTATGTATGCCTTGATTAGTACTTTGGCTTGATAAATTGAGAATTTTTCTATTTGTGCTGGATAAGTACTTTGGCTAGTTAAATGAGAATTTATTCTATTTGTGCCCGATAAGTACTTTGGCTTGTTAAATGAGAATTTATTCTAATTGTGCCCGATAAGTACTTTGGCTTGTTAAATGAGAATTTATCCTATGTGTGCCTTGATAAGTACTTTGGCTTGGTTAATCGAGAACTTGCCTATACGTACGGGTAATAGCCTTTGAGTGCAAGTATTATGTTTTATTGTCGCGACTTTCTCCTTGAATGGTCCGCCTTGTTGTAAGTTACCGACGCACCGACAGCGATGGGATTCCACGCATGCTCGCACTTGTAGTACTTGGGTTAAATTCCTGATTTTTATGTAAGACACGGTAGTAGTGCTTATGTCTTGTCTGATGGTCGGCCGAGATAGGGTAAGAGTATAAGTGAGGGTAAACCCCAAGACGCCGCACCACCTTCTCCGTGGTAAGAGTATAAGTGAGGGTAAACCCCAAGACGCTGCACCACCCGCTTATGTGTTGTTTGATGGCCGCCATGATAGGGTAAGAGTATAAACGAGGGGCAAGCCCCAAGACGTTATACCACCTTCTCCGTAAGAGTATAAATGGCGGCAAGCCCCAAGACGTTATACCCCGCTTACCACCTCCTTCGTGGTCGAGTATAAATGCGGTAAACCCCAAGACGTTATACCACCCGCTCGCTTGCCTACTTGGGTGGTACGCTTTTAGAACACAGTGGGACTTGGTGTTCATGTATGCCTATTGGTGCTATGTTATATCATGGATCGCCAAGGTGAGGAAGGATTCCACGCATGATTGATATTATGGGCGCGAGACCCATAGTTATATTTGAGTAAGGATTTTGAGGGCTCGCGCCCCCGACTTGATATGACCGCTATGTATTGTGTAATCGTAGGTTGGCTATCATACATGTCTCTCGCTTTGTTTAGATCGTTATGATTTTATTACGCATTTCATCGCTCACATACTTGGTACATTCTTCGCATCGACCTCCTTGGGTCATGCTCACGCCGCAGTTTAGGTACGCTGCTTGGTGATCGGCAGTGTAGATCCCGCCGTGGTTTTTGATAGCTCCTCCGTCGTGAGTTTATCTTTTGGTATATATCCTTCAAGATGTGCTTTGTACAGCTGGGTGGCGGGCCTTGTCCCGTCATATTTCGCTTAACTCCTGAGGTCCAGTATTCATACGTGGATTGGACTCGTACAATGCAGTAAAGGTCTTTTGTTTATGTATATGATATGGCACTTAGTCGGCTTTGCCTTGTACGACGCTGGTTTTAAAAGAAAAAATATGAGTCGTTATTAATTTCCGCAATATACTTAGTTGTTATGTAGCAGGTGCCTGTGCAGGCACCACCACGCCCTGGTTCGGGTGTGATATATCCGTTCATACTTAGGCTTAATATTATTGTGCTAACATGCAATCTATAATTCTAAAAGTGTTCTAATTATTAAACTAACCAAGAGATATTTAAACTGGGCATGCAAATATTTAAAATAAATATATATTTAACAAGATAGTAATGAAAGCAAATAATCATAAAAGATGTAATGAAGAGAAATTAGCAACATTTCGGTTTTATTTCATTTTATGCGAATGATTTAACTTTGGGGTGCGCCTCCGGGTACCTGCAAAAGACACTTAGTAGAAGAGTTAGTAAATAATAAATAAATTAACAAACAAACACAATGTATGTATATATATATAGATATATATGTAAGATATTGTAAAAGATATATTTTTATATAGTGTGGGCTCACTTAGTGTTATGCCAAGGATACTAAGACATGAGAAGCCAATATCGCTACTGCGCTGGCCGACTCGCCTCGGTGAACGATACTATGCATTCTCGTCTAATCTTTTTCACTTTCCTCCTCGCCCACATATTCCGTCTCGCTTACCACGGGGGCCTCCAGATCGACGGATAAATCCTTCGTAGGCCAGTGTAGTATCAAGTTCAAAATCAGCATAATAAATAGATAAAGGGGGGCAAAGTCGTCAAACATCAGTCCGACAACAACTGAAAACGGTAGAAATAGTAATAAATGACACCCCAAACTCGGAAACTTCGTAATGACGCGGAGTTTTTCACTCGCAGATGCCCAAAAATCGAGAAAATCACTCGATAAATACCAACAAAGAGCAAAGAATAGGCTAAAAATGCAAAGAAAATGAAATGAGCTGAAAATGCAGGCAGCAAATGGGCTGAAAATGCAACAGCAAATGAGCTGAAAATGCAGCAACAAACAGCCCCAAAAATCAGTAACAAACATGGCCAAGATCCGTAGCCAAATAGCCAAAAATCAGCCCAGCAACATGGCTAAAATCAGTCCCGAATTTAGGCCAAAACAGCCCCAAATTCAATGCCAAAACAGTCCCATATTTAATGCCAAAACAGTCCCAAATTTGGGCCAAAACAGTCCCAATTTTAGACCAAAACAGTATCCAAAAGATGATCGAAATCAGCTCAACATAAGCCAAAACCAGCAGCTAAATCCGTCCGAAAATGGTCAAAACCAAGAGCAAAGTGGCCAAATCCAGAGAGCGAAATAGTCCGTAAATCAATAGATGTTTGGCTTAAAATGCAGCAGATGGCATTAAAAACACAATGTAAAACCAAGGTAGCATCTGCTCAAATCAGTTTCATCACGAGTGTAGCAATCATGGCACACCAAAAATATATAGCAAAGAACTATTTTCAATCAATAGTAGTGTATGTTTCTTTAAAACAAAGAGCAACCATTTTCCAGGGACATATAAGTAGTTGACATCAATACGCACCACTAGATTGGTGTAACATCTTCTTTACGTAAAGAGGTGGTAGATGGGTAAAGGCAACAAAGAAGCAAAAATGATGCAAAGAAGAAATAACAATGTTAATGACAAGAAATAATCATAGTGTAGCCATGGCAGTAAACAATATAGAGCAAAGAGTTTGCTCTCAAGGCGTGAACTAAGTAGCAACAACTATTTATCCCAACATGTCTCAAGAGAGTGGCATATTTAACCTTTAAAAATGCAAAGCTTACTTACCTCAAGGTGTGGCAATGGTTAAGATCAAAATGTAGCAACAACTTAGCACAATATGCAATGATAGAACCTCATTATGAAAGACAGAAAACAACGGGGTTACCACCGCCCATACCCGATGCCGCATCAAGATCAAAAGGTTTCTAGAACTCGGGCATGGCAAGCTATCGGGAGGCTAAACCAAACCCAAAGCTCTTCGCTATCGTGAAAGTGATATAATAGAAAAGTTCTGATTCGCGAAATATAACCAAATGATTGTGGTCTTCGCTTACGAAGTCATAATGAGTCTCATATGGGACTCTTTGTTGCTCCGATGCATTTCATGTAAAACAAAGAAGAGAAAAGGAAAAGAGTAGTATATGCACTTAAGAGACTCGAACAAACAAATTAAGAGACACTCTTATCTTTTAAGAACATCATTTTTAGCCGAAAGTGGTAAACCTAGAATTGTGTAACAAAAGGCAAGATTCAAGCACGATATTTAGTATCGTGTAAGGCGCGCAATTTCTAAACTCATCTTCAATCTTAACTCACTTTAAAGGAAGGTCACATAAACAACATAATGAAGCTAAACATTGGCTATTAAGAGCTAGCACACATACGAAGCAAATCGATAGACCTTTAGAGTTTTTTCACGGCTTAACAAAGTTCACATTGCAAACATTCAATATCATTTTACCAAAGTGAAATGAAAGAGGAAGGACTATCCTAAATTTTAAATCAAGAATTTCACCAAGTACTATCCAACCGACAATAGATACCAAATTAATTAAACATGTGAGGATAAGAAAATGAACATAGAACTCCATTAAAATTAGGATCATGATCCTATTATTAGCTCACATGGTTCTTTACCTAGTACTAAATGACAAAAAAATAGTTCACTGCTGTGATCACTAATTTAAGTTAGACAAATATAGACACAACAAATGTACATAGAGGGACATCATCTCTTACCCAACGACATCTCATCTAGACTCATTCTAATCAAACAAATCAACAAATCGTGCATAGAACAAGTGAAGTAAGAAGACACTTAGCTAAAGTACGATTCAGATTTTTAGCTTTTCATACCACCGCTTAGACACTAGATACTTAAAACAACAAACTTATACTAATTACATCTAGGCCGCCATTTCATTAAGGACAAACTTACATAGAGCAGAATAAACATACCGCTGAGATATATGACACTATCGCCTCATGATCAAAAGAATACATAAAGGTACAAATTGAATTCATACAGTTGTTAAACCAAACATCCAATCTAAAAACTATACCACGCCGAGAGATGCGCTATATATGCCACATTTTGACCGAGAATAATCAAAAGCAATACACTTTAAATAAAAAGGAAGTCGAGTTTAATCTTGGATGCCAAAACTCCTAAACTTTAGCTCCATTATTTGAGAAAACAAGGCCTAATAGAGAAGGTTAACATGAAAAGTGCAAATTTTAAGTAACTTCCAATATACTTCTACCCAACAATTAGTAAAAGTAGACATGCTCAAACAAGATAAATTCAAAGAACCAAACAATATGAACAAAATAGGCCATTTAAATATGTATAAGCAACTTATTGAGAAGAATAGATACTTCAATTTCTATAGAGTTTATCCAAATCATTTTTAACTCAACTCCTTCAAACAGCTTTAGTAGTCCACAGATATATTCAACATATGAAGCAAGATTACAAGTTAAGATATATAACGCAAAATGATATAGCTTAACATAGTATGATCTAGTCTAACAAAAATGCAAAGTTTTAATGCAAAGCAACTTAATGATAAATGACTGTGATACAAGACACTTAGAGAGACAATATATTAATATGGAAGCATTTTATCACAATAAATGATAACCAAAGATATGACAAATCAAGAGAGATATTAGGTCAACAGAATGACCAAACAAGTCTCAAAGTAGCATATCGACATACTACTCCCTTAGTATGCTAGGAATCGTGAAAAAACAATACCACATCGCCTATTTTCATGTTTTAGATCTCAAATTGATTCATGATGGCCACGACATGCTAAATTGCTAATATTCGATTAGTAAACATAAACAGCAAGTGATTTACTTGATAAACGCATTTAAGGATTCAAAATAGTCATAATACAACTAACATACAAAATAATCAATCTAATAAACTCCAAAGAATTTACCATTCAATTATACATGTCAAAACAAACTAACAGCATAAATGATAAATTAATTAAAAGCAAGAACTAACGCAATATCAAATCTCATGCACTACATAATACATATTAAATAGCAAGAACCAAAAGAGTGAGTTTACCTTTTCCGGTAGCGAATCAAGCATCATCTCGACTCGTCGAACACAAACAACGCCTACTTTAACTAAACCTTCTCCGAGCAATAACCGAGGCGTCGTCTCGACTCGTCGAATCCGCTTGGAGAGTGTGATTAAGAGGAAAACAGAAGCTTGATTATTTTGAGGCTTTTCGAACCAGAATCGAGAGTGGTAGAAGGTGTTTCCTTCTGATTTTCTTTTGGCAATGATTTCAAAGTAATCAAAATTTGTGTTTTTGTTCTCGGATCTTGTAAAACCCAAAAATTCGATGCTTTCACAAGAAAATCGTTTGGTAAAGAAATGGAAGATATATTTTTCAGCCCAAATACTTCGAAAATCCCCCCCGCTTTATGAACCTAGAAGGGTTCGATTTATAGTTGGGATCTCTCCTCACCCCCACCCTCATCTTTACGATTTTGAATTTCAAAATAAAGCTGGTGATTTGATGGAGAGCATGCTACCGCTGATATGAGTACGCGCATGGCTCGAGTTGCAATGAGGACAAAGGCATGGGCGATGTCCATGTACAAAGATGTAAAATCGCGATTTTAGGGAGTGTTGCATGATGGGTGACGTTCACGGGTAAGGTCCGATGTGGCGATGTCGGCGGTGAAGGGTTGGGCGGCGGTGGCGTAGCGACGGATTATCCGGCGTAAAGCGTGGTGTTGGTGTGACTCGTGGGCAAAGGGTGAGGGTAAAGGGGACGTCGTTTTCGTTTAGTTGAAATGGACGATGGGCGTAAGGAGAAGGTGGGCTTCGACCAAACTTGGTGATTTTAACAGAAATGGGGAATTGGACTAGTTTAAAGGTTTGGTTTTTGGGGTAAAATAAATGGGTGTTTGAAATTAAAAAACGGGCGATTGGATTTATGGAATGATGGACTGGACTGATTCGGATTGTGCATCGTACTGGACTGGTTTGACAAAATGCAACGCCGTTAATTATTTAAAAGAAAATTATTTAAAAGATGCGAAATTATAAAATGCAAGTCGATGCAATAATAATAAAATATAATATTTAGACAAAATGTTTAATGTCTAATTAAAATTAAAGCGGGATGTCAATTAATTATTTAACATGATGCAAATATTATTAAAATAAATGATTGTAATAATAATAGAAACATAATATTAACAAAGACATAATGCTTAAATTTAAAAAATATAAAGATAAAAATGCAAAAATGATTATTAGAGTGATGTGTCCTAAAACACATAAAATTGTAATAATATATGAAAAACTGTCAAAATTGATCAACAACATGTCCTCTTTGTATGCGAGATGATGGAAGAGTCTTCACAAAGATGTTGACTCGTAGCCAATTTTGTCATGTTTTAAAACTAGAACTCAACGGCCAACAGATGCGCATGGAATTGTCGATGTCGAATTATGATGACACCGGTCGCTGTGATGCAAGGAGAAAGCAAAGTCGACGCAGATTTAAAATGTCTCAAAGGTCGAATTACGATGACACCGGATTGTGCGATGCTAAAGTAAAAGTAAAGTCGACGCAGATTTAAAAAATGTCCCGGTCGAATTATGATGACATCGGGTTGTTGCGATGCTAAAATAAAAGTAAAGGCGATGCGATGTTCGTCGCCGCATGGACGAAATGATGAAGCGGCCGCTGCATAGGCTTTGATGAGATGAGGTCGTTGCATAGACGTGACGCAGATGTTCGCCGTTGCATGGATCGAAATGCGACGGCCGCAGACAGGCTTTGATGAGATGACGCGTGCATAGACGTGATGCAGATGTTCGCCGTCGTATGGACGAAATGCGATGAAGTCGCTGCATAGGCTTTGATGAGACGACGCCGCAGATACGTGACGCAGATGTTCGCCGCCGCACGGACGAAATGCGACGGCCGCCAGGCTTTGATGAGATGACGCGCTGCACGGACGCGACGCAGATGTTCGCCGTTGCATGGACGAAATGCGATGGCCGCAGATAGGCTTTGATGAGATGACGCCGCCAGATAGACGGATGCAGATGTTCGTCGTTGCACGGACGAAATGCGATGAATGGCCGCTGCATAGGCTTTGATGAGATGACGCCGTTGCAGAGACGTGATGCAGACGTTCGCCGTTGCACGGACGAATGCGATGGCCGCTGCATAGGCTTTGATGAGATGACGTCGTCAGATAGACGTGATGCATATGTTCGCCGTTGCATGGACGAAAATGCGATGGCCGCCAGATAGGCTTTGATGAGATGACGTTGTTGCATGGACGCCGACGCAGATGTTCGTCGCCGCATGGATGAAATGCGACGGCCGCAGATAGGCTTTAATGAAATGACGCCGTTGCATAGACGTGATGCGTAAGTTCGCCGCACGGACGAAATGCGAATGGCCGCTTGACAGGCTTGCTGAAATGACGCCGTTGCATGGACGCCGATGCAGATGTTCGCCGTTGCATGGACGAATGCAAATGAAGCCGCCAGATAGGCTTTGATGAGATGACGCCGTTGCATAGACGTGATGCAGATGCTCATCGCCGCATGGACGAAATGCGCACGGCCGCCATAGGATTTGATGAGACGACGCCGTTGCATGGACGTGATGCAGACGTTCATCGCCGCATGGACGAAATGCGATGAAGCCGCGCATAGGCTTTGATGAGATGACGCCGTTGCATAAACGCTGATGCAGATGTTCGCCGTTGCGGACGAAATGATGATGAAGCGCATAGGTTTTGATGAGATGGCGCCGTTGCATAGACTTGACGTCGTTTTCGAACTTAATAAAATGAACGTCGTTGTGCGGATGTAATAAAGTGATTTCGAACTAGTGTACCAGGCTACTATGATGAAAATATCTGCCTAATATAAACCGAATAAAATAATTAGAGTTGTAAAATGATTGAGAAATGCGGATGAGAATGGCACTGTGAGCCAAATAACGCCTTGATAGACGCGCTGCGACATGGCTTATGGGCCGAAATGCTATGTGAAACTTCCTACAAAAATTAAAGATAGATGTAATAATTAGTGTTATAGATATGCAAAAACGAATGAATGAAGATAAGAATGTGGCCCTGTGAGCCGAGTTGCTATGCGAAAATCCCTTCAACGCCGCAAATTTCCCCGCCATGTCATCTGTACTCAAGAGAAAATTTGTGAGATTTGAAAGGGGCTATTGATTTGTGCGGACTTTGTAGCTTTAACTCTGACCACTAGCATGCCCGATCTGTTCGGACTTGTAACCGTTGTCTGGCTTCAAGTATTCGTCTACGAGAGCGCAGTCGATAATATGCTATTCGGTACTGACTGCCTCTTCTTGCAAGGAAGTGATTTTTTTTTTTAAACAGCTACAGTTTTGGCATAAACGGATGTCGAATGGACGAGACCGAATTTGTTATGGAAAACCTTTACTATCCTATCGCAGAGATTGGATGGAATGTGCTTTGTAACCGGTAGAGTAAGGGCAAAATATTTTAGAAAGAGTTGGACTGAGTCCGATGTGGCCACCTACGTGTCTCGCCATAGAGATCAAGTAGATACATAGTCTAGGAGCCTAGCCCTATTGAAGTTGGGTTCGTCGATTAGACTTCGAGGTTATTATTTATTTATTTTTTTAAAGATGGGACCAAAGCTGATATGGCCGCCTATGCATTTTGCCAAAGGAACCAGTTTAAACCATAGTTTGCCGGTGACGGAGAATAAAGTAATTTTTAAGAGATGAAACAATTAGGATTTTTTTTTTAAAAAAAAAGAAGATGGGACCGAGACCGAAATGGCCGCCTACGTATCCCGCCGTGGGAATCAGGTCACACGTAGTTCCAAAGTGTGACAAAATAAGGAGATTCTTAATAGATGGAAAATTAGGATTTTTCTAAAAGATGAAACCGAGGCCGAAATGGCCGCCTACGTATCCCGCCGCGGGAATCAGGTCACACGTAGTTCCAAATGTGATAAAATTTGAGAAAACCGTTGTTTGAGATATGAGTATTCCGCGTATCGCGCTGATAATGCAAGGGATAACACAGCCCCAAAAAACCAAGCTAGTATAACTCGTAATTAATACTAAACAAATGCGCAAAGTTGAAGTAGCAAAATACTGTAGTAAAGTGCACATAGCTGAAAGCAACAAACATTACAATAGCAAGCAGACTATATAGATATCAAATGCGCGTCCTAGCATGTTTGGGACCTCTTTTATGCCAGAGGTGGGCCTAAACGCCAAATATGCGGGATTATGATAAACAGGTCCTAGTCGTTAAGCTGCAATGTTTTGTTGGAAATGGCGACCAAATGACGGTGCACTTTTTCCAATTCGGCATGATGTTTAGGCTTGGATTTTTCTATCATTGTCACGCTACACACAGTATGCTAATGGGTCGTTGGGTTGTGAAACCCGTCAACAAGTTTTGGTATTTTTCTAATTGTGGCGTCGATACCAGGGATCAACCCACCTAAGATAAATGCATGCATGACTTAAAAATAAAGGGTGGTATAGCTCTATCTTAAATTTTCTAAGATTTGGCTTCACTAGACACAAGGTTCCCGAGCGGACACTGAGTGAGAAGACTACGCGCCACCGGATGGTCCGGCTGCTCCGCGCCTTTGTCAACTCTCCTAAAATTTGGTAATTGAAAGAAATTTTGCGGGTGCGTACAACACACCTCGCGTGTAGTGTGTGATAGTGTTAATTTTCCATAAGGGAAGAAATATGAGCGGAATGTCAGTTCAAGAAAATCAGTAACAAATAGCAGTTAAGACAATATGCGAATATTTATATGTAAAGTAGAATAACTTAGACAAAACAATAAAAGCAAATAAGTGTTGGGATTCAATTCAAAGTGTTTCTAACGATTACGCCCAACAACCCCCTTAAAACATAAATGAAGCAATTTAAGCAAAATAAAGAAAATAAAGCACAATAAATTAACCTATGTTTGTCGTGGTTAAGAACCTAAAATCCCCAGTGGAGTCGCCATGCTGTAACACCCCATTTCAACCGGAGTCGGAAACGGGACTACTGCTACATGGTTGATTCCTAAAATTATTTTAAGGAGTCGCCACCTAATTATTATAGTGAATTAGGACACTAAAAATGTAGCACAAAATACTACGGATGATCTCCATTTTAAAGGTCTGCGAAAGCTATGTGAGATTCTAGGTAAGGGTTCTTTATTATCCTAAAGGGAAGGGGTTAGGCATCCTAAAAGATCCGCTAAACTTGCGGTTATCCGTTCAAACTTAGGCTTAATATTATTGTGCTAACATGCAATCTATAATTCTAAAAGTGTTCTAATTATTAAACTAACCAAGAGATATTTAAACTGGGCATGCAAATATTTAAAATAAATATATATTTAACAAGATAGTAATGAAAGCAAATAATCATAAAAGATGTAATGAAGAGAAATTAGCAACATTTCACTTTTATTTCATTTTATGCGAATGATTTAACTTTGGGGTGCGCCTCCGGGTACCTGCAAAAGACACTTAGTAGAAGAGTTAGTAAATAATAAATAAATTAACAAACAAACACAATGTATGTATATATATATAGATATATATGTAGAAGATATTGTAAAAGATATATTTTTATATAGTGTGGGCTCAGCTAGTGTTATGCCAAGGATACTAAGACATGAGAAGCCAATATCGCTACACGCTGGCCGACTCGCCTCCCGGTGAACGATACTATGCATTCTCGTCTAATCTTTTTCACTTTCCTCCTCGCCCACATATTCCGTCTCGCTTACCACGGGGGCCTCCAGATCGACGGATAAATCCTTCGTAGGCCAGTGTAGTATCAAGTTCAAAATCAGTAAACTAAATAGATAAAGGGGGGCAAAGTCGTCAAACATCAGTCCGACAACAACTGAAAACGGTAGAAATAATGTGACCACGGCTCACTTTGGAAACTTCGAATGACGGAGTTTTTCACTCTGGCGGATGCCCAAAATCGGAAAATCATTTCGATAAGCGATCAACGATGCGAAGAATAGGCTAAAAATGCAGCAGCAAATGGGCTGAAAATGCAGCAGCAAATGAGCTGAAAATGCAGGCAGCAAATGGGCTGAAAATGCAACAGCAAATGAGCTGAAAATGCAGCAACAAACAGCCCCAAAAATCAGTAACAAACATGGCCAAGATCCGTAGCCAAATAGCCAAAAATCAGCCCAAGAACATGGCAATCGATCCGACTTAGGCCAAACAGCCCCAAATTCAATGCCAAAACAGTCCCATATTTAATGCCAAAACAGTCCCAAATTTGGGCCAAACAGTCCCAATTTTAGACCAAAACAGTATCCAAAAGATGATCGAAATCATCTCAACATAAGCCAAAACCAAGACTAAATCCATCGAAAATGGTCAAAACCGGTAGCTGAAAAGGGCCAAACCGATGGCGAAATAGTCCGTAAATCAATAGATGTTTGGCTTAAAATGCAGCGATGGAATTAAAACACAACGAAACCAAGGTAGCATCTGTTCAAATCGGTTTCATCACGAGTGTAGCAATCGTGTGGCACACTAAAAATATATAACAACTATTTTCGATCAATAGTAGTGTATGTTTCTTTAAAACAAGAGCAACCATTTTCCGTGGACATATAAGTAGTTGACATCAATACACACCACTAGATTGGTGTAACATACATTCTTTACGTAAAGAGGGTGGTAGGCGGTGGGTGAAGGCAACAATAAGCAAAAAAATGATGCAAAGAAGAATCAACAATGTTAATGACAAGAAATAAGCTGCGATGGCGGCCATGGCGAACAACATATGAGCAAGAGTTTGCTCTCAAGGCGATAACTAAGTAGCAACAACTATTTATCCCAACATGTCTCAAGAGAGTGGCATATTTAACCTTTAAAAATGCAGCGATTACTTACCTCAAGGTGTGGCAATGGTTAAGATCAAGATGTAGCAACAACTTAGCACAATATGCGATGATAGAACCTCAATTATGAAAGACAGAAAACAACGGGGTTACCACCGCCCATACTCGATGTCGCATCAAGATCAAAGGTTTCTAGAACTCGGGCATGGCAAGCTATCGGGAGGCTAAACCAAACCCAAAGCTCTTCTTAGCTATCGTGAAAGTGATATAATAGAAAAAGTTCGATTCGAAAATATAACCGAAAGCAGATTGTGGGTCTTCGTTTGGCGAAGTCATAATGAGTCTCATATGGGACTCTTTGTTGCTCCGATGCATTTCATGTAAAACAAAGAAGAGAAAAGGAAAAGAGTAGTATATGCACTTAAGAGACTCGAACAAACAAATTAAGAGACACTCTTATCTTTTAAGAACATCATTTTTTAAGCCGAAAGGGTAAACCTAGAATTGTGTAACAAAAGGCAAGATTCAAGCATGCATATTTAGTGCTTGTGCTAAAGGCGCGAAATTTCTAAACTCATCTTCAATCTTAACTCACTTTAAAGGGGAAGGTCAGTCATAAACAACATAATGAAGCTAAACATTGGCTATTAAGAGCTAGCACACATATGAAGCAAATCAGATAGGACCTTTAGAGTTTTTACATGGCTTAACAGGTTCACATTGCAAACATTCAATATCATTTTACCAAAGTGAAAGCGTTGAAAGGGAAGGACTATCCTAAATTTTAAATCAAGAACTTCACCAAGTACTATCCAACCGACAATAGATACCAAATTAATTAAACATAGGAGGACACGAAAATGAACATAGAACTCCATTAAAATTAGGATCATGATCCTATTATTAGCTCACATGGTTCTTTACCTAGTACTCGAAATGACAAAAAAATAGTTCACTATTGGATCACGAATTTAAGTTAGACAAATATAGACACAACAAATGTACATAGAGGACATCATCTCTTACCCAACGTATATCTCATCTAGACTCATTCGTAATCAAACAAATCAACAAATCGGCATAGAACAAGTGAAGTAAGAAGACACTTAGCTAAAGTTCGATTCAGATTTTTAGCTTTTCATACCACCGCTTAGACACTAGATACTTAAAACAACAAACTTATACTAATTACATCTAGTGCTGGTTCATTAAGGACAAACTTACATAGAAGCAGAATAAACATACCGTTGAGATATATGACACTATCGGTTTCTCATGATCAAAAGAATACATAAAGGGTACAAATTGAATTCATACGAGTTGTTAAACCAAACATCCAATCTAAAAAAACTATACCATCTTTGGAGAAATGCACGATTATATATGCCATATTTTGACCGAGAATAATCAAAACAATACACTTAAATAAAAAGGAAGCTGAGTTTAATCTTGGATGCCAAAACTCCTAAACTTTAGCTCCATTATTTGAGAAAACAAGGCCTAATAGAGAAGGTTAACATGAAAAGTGCAAATTTTAAGTAACTTCCAATATACTTCTACCCAACAATTAGTAAAAGTAGACATGCTCAAACAAGATAAATTCAGCAACCAAACAGTCATGAACAAAATAGGCCATTTAAATATGTATAAGCAACTTATTGAGAAGAATAGATACTTCAGCCCTATAGGGAGTTTATCCAAATCATTTTTAACTCAACTCCCCTTCAAACAGTTTTAGTAGTCCACTGTATATATTCAACATATGAAACAAGATTACAAGTTAAGATATATAACATGACGATATAGCTTAACATAGTATGATCTAGTCTAACAAAAATGCAAAGTTTTAATGCAAAGCAACTTAACAGACAATGACCAGGATACAAGACAGCTTAGGAGAGATAATATATTAATATGGAAGCATTTTATCACAATAAACAGATAGAACTAGTATATGACAAATCAGTAGAGATATTAGGTCAACAGGAATGACCAAAAAAGTCTCAAAGTAGCATATTGGACATACTACTCCCTTAGTATGCTAGGAATCAGGAAAAAAAAATAATACCACACTGTCTATTTTCATGTTTTAGATCTGAAATTGATTCATGATGGCCACGACATGCTAAATTGCTAATATTCAGATTAGTAAACATAAACAGCAAGTGACGACTTGATAAACGCATTTAAGGATTCAAAATAGTCATAATACAACTAACATACAAAATAATCAATCTAATAAACTCCAGCAATTTACCATTCAATTATACATGTCAAAACAAACTAACAGTCATAAATGATAAATTAATTAAAAGCAGTAACCAACGCAATATCAAATCTCACAGACCACATAATACATATTAAATAGCAAGAACTAAAAAGAGTGAGTTTACCTTTTCCGGGTAGCGAACCGAAGCATCATCTCGACTCGTCGAACACAAACAACGTCTACTTTAACTAAACCTTCTCCGAGCAGCGAACCGAGGCGTCGTCTCGACTCGTCGAATCCGCTTGGAGAGTGTGATTAAGAGGAAAACAGAAGCTTGATTATTTTGAGGCTTTTCGAACCAGAATCGAGAGTGGTAGAAGGTGTTTCCTTCTGATTTTCTTTTGGCAATGATTTCAAAGTAATCAAAATTTGTGTTTTTGTTCTCGGATCTTGTAAAACCCAAAAATTCGATGCTTTCACAAGAAAATCGTTTGGTAAAGAAATGGAAGATATATTTTTCAGCCCAAATACTTCGAAAATCCCCCCCGCTTTATGAACCTTGAAGTGTTCGATTTATATTTGGGATATCTCACCCCACCTCATCTTTACGATTTTGAATTTCAAAATAAAGTGGTGATTTGATGGAGAGCAGTATGCTACCGTTGATATGAGTCTGGCGCATGGCTCGAGTTGCAGCCAAGGACAAAGGCATGGGAGATTTCCATGTACAAAGATGTAAAATCGCGGATTTTAGGGAGTGTTGCAGATGATGGGTGACGGGTTCGATGGGTAAGGTCTGATGTGGCGATGTCAGGGGTGAAGGGTTGGGCGACTGGTGGCGTAGGCGACGTGGATTATCCGGCGGGTAAAGGGTGGTGTTGGTGTGACTGGTGGGCAAAGGGGTGAGGGGTAAAGGGACGTCTGGTTTTCGTTTAGTTGAAAATGGACGATGGGCAGAAGGAGAAGGTGGGCTTGGACCGAAACTTGGGCTGATTTTAAAAGAAATGGGGAATTGGACTAGTTTAAAGGTTTGGTTTTTGGGGTAAAATAAATGGGTGTTTGAAATTAAAAAATGGGCGATTGGATTTATGGAATGATGGACTGGACTGATTCGGATTGTGCCTCGTACTGGACTGGTTTGACAAAATGCAACGCGGGTTAATTATTTAAAAGAAAAATTATTTAAAAAGATGCGAAATTATAAAAATGCAAGTGCCGATGCAATAATAATAAAAATATAATATTTAGACAAAATGTTTAATGTCTAATTAAAATTAAAGCGGGATGTCAATTAATTATTTAACATGATGCAAATATTATTAAAATAAATGACGGTGTAATAATAATAGAAACATAATATTAACAAAGACATAATGCTTAAATTTAAAAAATATAAAGATAAAAATGCAAAAAATGATTATTAGAGTGATGTGTCCTAAAACACATAAAATTGCAATAATATATGAAAAAACGGGTCAAAATTGACTGTCAACAAACAAGGCTAATAAGAAGTTATAAGTTTTCTTAACTTATTTATGATTATGATATGATGTGATTTGAGCTAAGTAAGAGTATATCCGAGGCAAGCCCAAGATCGTTATACCACCTCCTCCGGGATAAGAGTATGAATGAGGCAAGCCCCAAGATCGCCATACCACCTCCTCCGGTGTAGAGTATATCGAGGGTAAATCCCCAAGATCGTTATACCATCCGCCCGGTGTAAGAGTATATCGAGGGTAAGTCCCCAAGATCGTTATGCCATCCGCCGTGGTAAGAGTATATCGAGGTAAGTCCCCAAGATCGTTATACCAATTGCTCCATGGATTTTCTACCCACGATCGAGGAATACCTCATGCGAGTCCTTATGGGCTTATGCGGGTGAAATAGTCCCATGCGGTGGTACAACTGTTATACCCGTATTTCAGTATGCGTGGGAATACGTCAAGTTTGGCCTTAAAGTTAGCCTTGGGCGTTTTTTTGTGACTCACTAAAAGAATCGTTTCCGAAAACGTTTCCACGGCTTTCGTAGGGAAAATTCGGCTATGCCATTACTAATTTTTGCGGATTTTTCCGAGAGACGAAACATTTTGGACCAGCGGGAGGCGACACTTGGCACCCTCCCATTGATGGACTTGAATCGTCCATTGGGCCCTAAATTGGAGAGGAAGTGCGTTTTTGTGCCTTGTGCACAAGTCAAGGAGTTAGTAGGATATTTGTGTGGAGTAAATCTTCACCCTACACTTGCCTTGCACTTGTCTTAATCTTGGCCATTGGTTGGCCACTTCTTGACCTATAAATACCCCCAAGATGAAGAGTTCTTCATCCACAAAGTTATCTTCCAAGTCTAAAAATCCTCTCCTCTCCCTTAGCCTTTCGTCAAACACCTCCCCTTTGAGTGAGTTTGGCGAGGCCTACCCCCTAGCCTAGCCGAAATCTACCCCTCCCTTGGTAGAAAAGTTGTCTTCTAGTATTGTTATAATGCCCAAAATACCCTAGCCCAAATCCCTTAGTCCTTTGTAGAAGTTGTGAAGAACTTCTAAGGTTTCTTGGACTCTGGGCGTACAACTTAGGAGCTAAACCTTGCTCAGTGCGACTTTATCTAGGATATTATTGGGCTTACCAGGGTAACTAATCCTAACCCTCTTGTGAATTAGAGAATACTTCTGTAGTAGTATAAGAATAAGTATAAATACTTAGAAGAATATTGCGAATAGAATTGAACTGTTATCACGATAGAAGGGTTTAAAGAAGAATAATTAAACTATGCTTATATAGAATTTTTTCCACGAGACTTATATAGCTCACGGTAGGGAAGTGCTTTGCCCAACTTTCCGTAGAATTGTGAACCCTCTGTTTAGAATGACCTTGAGTAGTCCTTGATAGATGTCAGTGAGTATTATAGGTGACTCTCTGCGCGACATATTCAACTTGGCGGTGGTTTTATTTGAGAAGGTATGTGATTCTTCCTAAAGCATGATATTTTACAATATATAGTGCGGTAGACGTACATGTGTTAAGCGAATAATAACTACGGCAATGTCTTTGACTTAAGCTGAATAATACTTACGGCAATGCCTCGCTTAAGCTTTGAATAACAAAGAACTGAAGCATTTCAAAAGAATCTTGAATCATTTTTAACGGAAGATAAATATTTGGTTTTTAAAACAAAAGCTTAAGAGTTATACTAGCTTTATGGGAAGTTAGGTATAACAACTTAAGAAAGATAAAAAGGAACTGTTTACTTGGTTGTTTATAAAAGCCTTGTATTGATGTCTGTTAAGTAAGATTTGTGTGATAAGTAGACATATTATGATGCTACAGGTTAGTGTCTTGAAATCGTGTAAAGGGTCATTCTTGCTGTGCTTACGTTGCTAGCAGGTAAGTCCGTTGTCTTTGTTATTGTATCACCTACCCTCGATCGTTATATCGAGGGCTTGCCTCCTTGATGCGAGTCTATACTGCCTATGCGGTCTGTGAGACTATGCGGGCAGCGGTATGCTCCGTGATTGATCATTCCGGTGTTTAGCCCGATGCGGGGATTCCCATGCGGTCCGCTGAGACTACGCGGTCTTTTGAGGCTATGCGGTGCGGGAGCCTAGGCGGATCTTGGGGTTGGCTTCCCCGATGAGGAATACCTCATGCGGGTGCAGTGTGACTATGCGAGCTGCGGAAGTCGAGGACTAGGCACGAGAATGATACTATGGGCGTCGGCCTTGCTTGATCATTCGCGGCCTAGAATAGACACATTCTGATTTTCTATTCATTGTTGTTTGTGATGTGGCACTATGTGCAATTGAACTGATTGTATTTGTGAAAATGTTTTAAATACTTTGATTTCATTTCGATTCTTTATAGTTTCACATACTTGGTACTGTTATCGACCTCGCCCGGAGTGCGGCGTATAAAGGCGAGCCTCTACGAGTGCACCGAACCGTGGCTCTCGTATGGCACATCACGAGAAGAAGCGGCATGCCTCGAGGATCGCAAACGGCGGTACCATTTGTTGGGTCTCGGAGTGAGACTTCGCGGCGCAAAGTGACAAAAGTGGTATCGAGCGATTAATCCTCGGAAAGTGTCTGACCGTATCTAGTAGAGTCTTGATTATCGGTGTGTTGTGCACCAATAATGTCGAGGCTATAGGATATTTAGGATTGGTTTCCATTCTTCATTCTGAGATCGTGCTTTAGAGCTGTGTTATAGGTTGGACCCCTCTAACGTATTCCTTTCTATGCAGATTATGCCTCCACGTAAGGCAACCGGGCCCGAAGAGCAAAGCGTAGGAGTCGCTAGCGAGACACCCAGTCACGAGGCTCGAGCCCGATCTATACGAGGCAGCGAGTTCTATGACGCCGCCGGCCCAGCGAGACCGCGATGCCACACCTCGCATCCCACGGCTGGGCGGAGGTTAGGCTACAAGGAGATGCCAACTATTGGCTAGAGTTGTGGCCCGATCGAGGAGAGGCTGGATGCGGCGATTCGGCTCGGCTCGATCGCACCGTAGTGCACGAGGCGAATAGTTTGAGGCTACGGGATTTCCTTAGTTGTAGCCCGCCAGAGTTTTATGGGTCGAGGCGGAGGATGATCCGAGGAGTTCATCCGTCACCGCGAAGGATTATCGCGGGTGATCGGGCTTGAGGCGAGTGCGTGACATTCGGTTCGCATCGGTGCGTGATACGCAATCGATTGGTTGATTCATAGGAGCTTTCGGGAGAGCATGCACCTTCGCATATGGGATGAGTTTTGAGGCTTTTCTCACACACTTCTTGCCTCCGCGGATGAGGAGGCACGAGTGATAGATTCTTGTTCTTTGAGACAGGGAGGGCCTTGCGGTGAGAGAGTACAATGTCGAGTTTGATTCTTTGGCTCGATATGTCCCTGCTTGTAGCGAGATGGAGGGCGGTGCATCGCTATGTCACGGGCTAGATGATTACATGGCCGAGTCTTGTGCGGGTGTGTCCCTTCACGAGCATGGACATAACCGTATGCGAGCTCATGCTGGCAGGATCACGAGCGTAGAGACGCCGGGTAAGCGATATCAGCGGCGAAGAAGGCGAAGCGGCCGATTCTTTTGGTGGTCCTCGTGGTGGCGGCATCGCGAAGTCGGTGCACCACGGCCGCGCGAGCGCTCTACCTCATTCGTACGGCCAGAGCGATGGGGTAGGTCGGGCCCGAGACTTGATTTCGAGTAGCGAAGTGCTAACCGTTGAGTGCTTTCGGTGTGCGTTGTGGTAGATACCGTTCAGGAGGCGTACTCGGGAGCACTGCTATACTTGTGGCGGCGAGGTCATTTCGCGAGTTTGTCCGGCCGGCGGCGGTAATAGGGCCCGATGCACGAGTGCATTGCGCTTCTTCATCCCGGCGATTACTCGCCCGGAGAACAAGGTACTCATGGACCAGCGGGTCGCGGCGGTCGTGGCGCGGGTCGATTCTAGCGGTCCTCGAACCGCATTTATGCTTTGTCGGTAAGCGGGATCGGAGGCCTCACGATGTCGTCGCAGTACCTTATCGGTTCACGGGTTTGATGTGTATGCTTTGATAGATCCGGTTCTACTCATCCTATATATCTCCCCTTGTTGCTAGTAGGATAGGGATAGAGCACGAGTCCATAGACCGCTTTCGAGGTAGCTACGCGATGGGTGATTCGGTGGTAGCTCGGCGGGTATATAGAGCTTGTCTGTGACCATTTACTGATCGTCGGACCCTAGCCGACTTGATAGAGTTGGAGATGATTGACTTCGGCGTGATCATGGGGATGGATTGGCTAGCCTTGCTACGCCAATGTGGACTGAGAGAGAGTAGTGCAGTTCGGTTTCTGAGGAGCCGGTTGTTGAGTGGGAGCACACGGTATCGCCGGGGTAGGTTTATTTCCTACCTCAAGGCTAGGAAGATGGTGCAGAAGGGTATATCTACCATCTCGTTCGGGTGTTTGATCTGAAGGCTGCGGTACAGATTTTGATCGATTCGATGTCGTGAAGTTCCCGACGTGTTTCAGATGACCTCGGGTATCCCTCCCGAGAGGAGATTGAGTTTTGTATTGACATATTGCGGACACTCGGCTATTTCCATTCCGCCATACAGAATGGCACCGCCGAGTTGAGAGAGTTGAAGGATCGGCTTAGGGATTTCTTTGGAGAAGGGCTTCATCGAGCCTAGTGTTTCTCCCAGGAAGCGCCGTGTGTTCGTGAAGAAGAAGGGCGGGGCCAGCTGCGCATGTGTTGATTCTGACGGTGAACAAGGTGACCATTAAACGAATACCCCCTTCCCGAGATTGATGATTTGTTCGACCGATTGCGAGTGCGAGATGTTTCTCAAGATTGATCTACGGTCGGGCTATCATCAGTGCGAAGTCGAGAGAGGTGGATGTCCCTAGGATCGCATTCGGACCCGATGCGGGCATTATGAGTTCGAGGTCATGTCTTTTGGTTGACCAATGCTCGTGGTATTCATGGATTTGACGAACCGAGTGTTCAAACCATTTTGGACACGTTTGTGATAGTGTTCATTGATGATATCTTGGTTTATTCTCGCTCAGGCGGGAGCATCACGGCGTTGAGGCTATCTTGTGATTCTCGGGACAGCAAGGTGCATCCAAGTTTTCCAAGTGTGAGTTTTGGTTGACTTGATGGCGTTTCTTGGGCATATTGTCGGGTGATGGCATTCAGTGGATACGGCAAGATCGAAGCGATCGGGACTTGGCCTAGACCTCTTACTCGAGAGGTTCGCGATTTTAGGCCTTGCGAGGATATTATCGGTTCGTAGAAGTTTGCTTCTATCTGCGCATTGACTAGGTGACTCGGAAAGCGGCCAAGTTTGATGGATGATGCTTGTGGCGAGGTTTCGATTCTTGAAAGAGACCGACGGCCGCCCCGTTCTTACTCTTCCGGAGGTCGGATGGTTATATGCGTCGTATTGTGATCGTCGGGCATCGGGTTGGGATGTGTGTTGATGCAGCATGGCGGGGTTATAGCATATCGTCGACGGTGAAAAGAAACACGAGGAACTACCCCACCCATGATTTGGAGTTGGCGGCTGTGATTCACTCTTTGAAGATCTGGAGGCACTATTTGTATGGGGTTCACGTGGATATTTTTACAGACCACAAGAGCCTCTAGTATATCTTCAACCAGAGGGAGCTGAACTTACGGCGAGGCGGTGGTTAGAGTTGCTTAAGGATTACGATGTTGATATCTGTACCACGGGAAGGCCAATGTTGTGGCGTATGCTCTTAGTCGTAGGTCGATGGGAGCCTATCGGATGTGCGGCTAGAGAGGAGGACATGGTTCGTGATTTGCATCGATTAGCGAGCCTTGGTGTCCGTTTGATTGATTACGATAGCGATGGGGTTAGAGTTCGTGAGGTTGCGAGTCTTCCATCGTCGAGAGGTGAAGAGGCAGCGATTCGAGGATCCGGCTTTGATTCGATATCGTGATACAACTCTTCGTGAGGGCAAGGGTCCTTTTGAGGTAGCACGATGGGGTGCTAAGGTTTGGCGGTATGTGTTCGGATGTTTGAGGACTTGGCGGAGTTCTTGGGGAAGCACCACGGTGCGCGTTACTCTATCCATCGTCGACCAAGATGTACCACGACCTTAGATCGTGTATTGGTGGGATGGCTTGAAGAGGGCGTTGCGAGTTCGTAGCTCGGTGCCCATGTTGTCGGCAGGTGAAGGTAGAGCACGAGGCACGGTGGTTTATTCTGACGATTGAGATCGACACGGAAGTGGGAGGTAATCAACATGGACTTCATCACGGGATTACCTACTTTCGGAGGAGACATGATTCTATATGGGTTATCGTCGGCGGTGACGAAATCAGCCCACTTTCTTCCGTCGGGGCGACTTTTTGGTGAGGATTATGCGGACTTTACATCAGAGATCGTCGGTGCATGGAGTCCCTACTTGATCATATCGACGAGGAGCCCGGTTTACGGCTAACTCGGAGTCCTTCCAGAGGGTTTAGGGGCGGTGAGCACAATCTTGCATTTCATCCGAGCAGGCGGACAGCGAGCGCTATCCGAACTCTTGAGGATATCTTTGCGAGCTGTGTTATTGACCGATGGTAGTTGGGAGGATCATTTGCCTCTAGTTGAGTTTGCGTATAATAATAGCTACCACTCGGTATTCGGATGGCGCCTTATGAGGCCTTGTATGGGAGGAAGTGCGGTCGCCTATAGGTTGGTTCGATGTGGGCGAGTGCGGCTAGTGGGACGATTTGGTGCATCGAGCGATGGATAAGGTGAAGCTTATCAGAGCGGCTATTGACGGCTCGAGTCGGCCGAAGTCGTATCACGAGATCATCGTCGTCGGCATCTTGAGTTCGAGGTTCATGATTGGGTTTTCTAAAGGTGTCACCCATGAAGGGTGTGATGAGATTCGGAAGAAGAAACTTCGGCCCAAGTACATTGGGCGTTTGATTGTCCGAGGTAGGCAAGGTTGCCTATGAGTTGAATCTGCCGTCCGTCTGGAGGCGGTGCATCCGGTTTTCACGTATCTATCTTGAGGAGATGTATCGGGGATCCATCTAGGGTGCACCGATTGGCGATGTCTGTGTGAGGGGTTATCGTATGAGGAGATTCCCATAGCGATAGTCGATCGTCGAGTTAGCGTCTGCGGACGAAGGACGTGGCTTCCGTCAAAGTCTTGTGGCGGAACGAGCTCAGGGAGGAGATGACGTGGGAAGCTGAGGAGGACATGAGGCAGAAGTATCCTCACCTATTCCCCACGCCTCCAGGTAATTCACTTTCTACTTGTAAATTTCCATTATCATTTATGCCTAAGTGTTATTTTGTGGCCATGTGTGGCAACAAAGCTGTTTAAGCTTCATCGATAATCGTTTGAGAAGGAACATTCGGGACGAATGTTTCTAAGGAGGAGAATGTTATACCCGTATTTCAGTATATGCGTGGGAATACGTCAAAAGTTGGCCTTAAAGTTAGCCTTGGGCGTTTTTTTGTGCATTTCACTAAAGAATCGTTTTTCGGCCAAACGTTTCCACGACTTTCGTAGGGAAAATTCCGGCTATGCCATTACTAATTTTTGCGGATTTTTAGAGGCGAAACATTTTGGACCAACGGGAGGCGACACTGCACCCTCCCATTGATGAACAGATCGTCCATTGGACGAAATTGGAGAGGAAGTGCGTTTTTGTGCCTTGTGCACAAGTCAAGGAGTTGGTAGGATATTTGTGTGGAGTAAATCTTCACCCTACACTTGCCTTGCACTTGTCTTAATCTTGGCCATTGGTTGGCCACTTCTTGACCTATAAATACCCCACTTAAGATGAAGAGTTCTTCATCCACAAAGTTATCTTCAAGTCTAAAATCCTCTCCTCTCCTTAGCCTTTCGTCAAACACCTCCCCACTTTGAGTAAGTTTGGCGAGGGCCTACCCACAGCCTAGCGAAATCTACCCCCTCCTTGGTAGAAAAGTTGTCTTCTAGTATTGTTATAATGCCCAAAATACCTAGCCCAAATCCCTTAGTCCTTTGTAGAAGTTGTGAAGAACTTCTAAGGTTTCTTAGACTCTGGGGCGTCTGACTTAGGAGCTAAACCTTGCTCGGTAGCGACTTTATCTAGGATATTATTGGGCTTACCGAGGTAACTAATCCTAACCCTCTTGTGAATTAGAGAATACTTCTTTGTAGTAGTATAAGAATAAGTATAAATACTTAGAAGAATATTGAGAATAGAATTGAGCTGTTATCACGATAGAAGGGTTTAAAGAAGAATAATTAAACTATGCTTATATAGGATTTGTTTTCTGATAGACTTATATAGCTCAGGGTAGGAAGTCTTTGCCCAACTTTCCGTAGAATTGTGAACCCTCTGTTTAGAATGACCTTGAGTAGTCCTTGATAGATGTGCTGTGACTATTATAGGTGACTCTGCTGCGCGACATATTGACTTAGCGGATGGTTTTATTTGAGAAGGTATGTGATTCTTCCTAAAGCATGATATTTTACAATATATAGTGCGGTGAGCGTCGTGTGTTAACGAATAATAACTACGGCAATGTCTTTGACTTAAGCTGAATAATACTTACGGCAATGCCTGGCAGCTTTGAATAACAAGAAGCTAGGCATTTCAAAGAATCTTGAATCATTTTTAACAGAAGATAAATATTTGGTTTTAAAACAAAAGCTTAAGAGTTATACTAGCTTTATGGGAAGTTAGGTATAACTTAAGAAAGATAAAAAGGCTGTTTACTTGTTTGTTTATAAAAGCCTTGTATTGATTTACTGTTAAGTAAGATTTGTGTGATAAGTAGACATATTATGATGCTACAGGTTAGTGTCTTGAAATCGTGTAAGGGTCATTCTTGCGTACTTACGTTGCTAGCAGGTAAGTCCGTTGTCTTTGTTATTGTATCACCTACCCTTGACTGTTATCTGGAGGGCTTGCCTCCTCTTGATGCGGGTCTATACGACTATGCGGTCTGTGAGACTATGCGGAGCGGTATGCTCGGGATTGATCATTCGGGTGTTTAGCCCGATGGGGATTCCTATGCGATCTGTTGAGACTATGCGAGTGCGGGAGCCTAGGCGGATCTGGGGTTAGCTGCCCCGATGCGAGGAATACCTCATGCGCGGTCTGTGTGTGACCTATGCGAGTGCGGAAGTCGAGGACTAGGCACGCGAGAATGATACTATAGGCGTCGGCCTTGCTTCGATCATTCGCGGCCTAGAATAGACTGACTTCTGATTTTCTATTACTTGTTGTTGTTTGTGATGTGGCACTATGTGCAATTGAAGCGATTGTATTTGTGAAAAGGTTTTAAATACTTTGATTTCATTTCGATTCTTTATAGTTTCACATACTTGGTACTGTTGATCTTGACCTCGCGCTCATGCCGCGGTAGGCAAGCAGTGCTAGATCCGCATCCTTAGGATCTCTACGTTGGTGTCGGGAGCTCCATCTCTTCCGAGGCTCTACTCTTTGGTATGATCTCCTGTTGTAGATAGTTTTGTACGATCGAGGTATGGCGGGCCACGTCGCCATAGTTGTATTTTTCCTTAGAGGTCAGTAGTCATGTTATGCGATTGTCGGATGTAAGCGCTAAACCTTGTTTATATATATATGCCGAAAGGCGACGTTTATTCACATAAGCGTATGTCTTATTTTATAAAACATTTCATGTCTTGTTTTATATTTCCGATTACTCGATGTATGACTACTTGGGTGCCGGTGGCACGATTCTGGGCCCCGGAATGGGTCGTGACACAACCTATGCAAGGAATACCTCATGCGCGTCCACAGGACCTATGCGGGTGAAATAGTCCCAGGAGTAGGGGTGCTTATTGATACTACGGGCGAGGTACCCTATTTTGATCATGAGCCTCCTATTTTATGCAGTATTATATATATATATATACTTGTCACTCTCATTGTTAGTAAGGCACAATAAAAGGTATCTTGATTGTCTTTCAGGACTCCAACTTACTTTTAGACTTATGATATCATTATTACAATATTTTCCAGCTTTACATACTTGGTACATATTGTGTACTGACCCCCTTCCTCGGGGGCTGCGTTAAATCTGCGCAGGTAAGGGTAAGCAGATTGTGGATCCTCGTTCTTAGGATCACTGTTCCGGTGTCAGAAGCTCCATCCCTCCAGAAGCTTATTTTGTTGGTACGGTTACTCACTGATGCTATAGGTATTGTGTACATTCAGGGGTATGGCGGGGCCTGTCACATACGCTTGTTATCCTTAAGTGCGTGGTCACGTATGTGTTGAAATTTGTAAGAACAAGTTGTCTTGCTATACTTTTGATTAGTATATTTTTATGAAAGCGACCTTATCGGTGGCGGTGATGTTACCTTTTTATAAGTTATGTGTTATGTATGTTCCGCTGCTATTCTCTGATGTATACCTGACAGGGTACCCCGGTAGGGTACTAGTCGCGGCCCCGGGGTCGGGTCGTGACAATTCTAATAAGGTAAACAAAGATTTCTTGACTTGAAATTGTATAGAATAGTTGATTTGGAAAGTATTGATTACTTGAACTATTCTAAAGTTAAGAAACTTGATTTCTAAAGTTAAGAGACTTGAATTATTCTGAAAGTTAAGTTACTTGGTTTTAAAAGTATAAGTCTCTTGGTTATAAAAAGAATGAATTTGTCTAAAACATAAAGAGTTATAACGGCTTTATAGGAAGTTAGTTATAACGGCTTTATGGAAGGTTAAGAGAGTGGTCTATTAGGCACGAGTTTCCTAGGTTGTGAAAGTAGACATTACTTGGTTTTAAAGCCTTGAAATGAATTTCTAAAGGTGTAGTAACTTGATTTGAAAAATAGACATGCCTTGATACTACGGGTGTTAGTATCTTGGGGTTTTTATAATAAAAGAGTTCTTTTTAAAGGAACGGAAGTACGTAGTACTTTGGGTTAAATTCCCGGATTTTTAATAACATGTTAGTGCCTTAAGTTAAATAAATTGAGAGTGCATGATAATTAAGGCTAATAAGAAGTTAGGGGATTTCTTAACTTGCTTATGATAATTATGATAAGCCGGTGGTGCTTATGTTAGGTATGATAAGCCGGTGGTGCTTATGTTATGTATGATAAGCCGGTGGTGCTTATGTTATGTATGATAGCCGGTTGTGCTAGTGTTATGTTATTCTTGCGGGGTAAACCCCCGGGCTACTACTTATTCCATGGATTTGCTACCCGTGATCGAGTCGCGGCGTTTGTACTCATTCGGGTCCACCGGGCCTATGCGGGTGAAATAGTCCTATCACGGGTGAAATAGTCCCATGCGGCGGATGACCTCATTGCGGGTCCACGGGACCTATGCAGGTGAAATAGTCCCAGGAGTAGGATTGCTTAATGATACTACGGGCGGGTGGCCCTAATTTGATCATGAGCCTCCTATTTTTATGCAGTAAAATATACTCTTGTTTACTCTCATTATTAGTAAGGCACAGTGTACTGTTATTTTGGTCATCATACCTGTCTCGGCTTTATTTTAGACTATATGATTTCATTCTGATTACTTTGATTTCACATACTTGATACTTGTTATCTTGACCTCGCGAAGTCTGCGTTCATGCCGTAGGTAGAGTTATACTGAGTTCTTGATCCTCACTCTTAGGATCACTTTGTTCGGTGTTGAAGCTCCATTACTCCGGAGGATTATCTTTGGTTCAGATCCCTGGTATTGTCGGTTGATGTACATTCAGGGGTATGGCGGGGCCCTGTCCCGTCACAGTTGTTATATAAAAATTCTTAGAGGTCTGTAGTCATATCTTGTGGATTGGGTTGTAAGAACAAATATGTAATTTTTTTTGGAATATGGCCTTATCGGTTAGCCTGTTGATATTTACTGTCTAGTATTTATGAGTTTATGTATGTTCATTGCTATTCTCGATGTATACCGTAAGGGTGCCCGGGTAGTACGATCGCGGGCAGGTCGGGTTGTGACAAAAGTGATATCAGAGCAGTTAGTCCTCAGAAAGTGTCCACATACCGTGTCTAGTAGAGTCTTGGTTATCGGTGTGTTGTGCACCACATCTATAACCAGTAGGCTGCAGGACATTTAGGATTGGTTTCCATTCTTCTCACTCTGAGATCGTGCGATAGATTTGTGTTGTTAGGGTCGTCTCTCCCTAACGAGTTATGTTGATTGCAGATATGAGAAGGGCAGCAGTGACCCATGAAGGATTATGTGGATTGCGTATCCAGGTTGGTAATACTTGTTGTATAGTTGGTATAATGATGTACAACTATACGAATTTAGGTATGAGGGTCAGATGCGTGTTGCCTTGAATTATTTTGGATTACCTAGAATTGGTAAGGGCTAAATAGATACCGGGAAGGTATGAAACAGTTTAATGAATTCTCATCAAAGTTTTACGTGCTAATTTGAGAAATTAGGAGATGATGAGCCGTTTGAAAGGGTAATGAACCCTTAAGAAGTCAGGTTTAATGGACTTAATGGAAGACTATGATAGTAAATTAAGCTACGTAGTATGCTTAAGAAAAATTGTACGGATGAGATCCGTATGGAGTAAGTATTGGTTGTTGTGATCAAGACAACATGATTATGGTATTATGAGAAGTTATTGTACCCGTTTACGGGGGGACTGATAAGGTAGGCTTGGAGCATGGAAATTGCGAGCCTAAGAATATTGATAACCGCCGAGACCTTAGGTATATAAGGCCTTATCGGGCAATAAGATTTAATTCAGACTAAGGATACGAGTTAAGTGCGACGCCGAGTCGGGTTATGGACCTATTACGGGTCGCCCCATAACCCAAGATGGATTGGGATCAGTTGGTAGTAGTCGCTTCGTGGCGGTCACGGGGATGCAAGACCCAAGTCTAATTAAATTGTTTTACGGGTTCGTGGACGCATTCCACCGAAACCAGGTCGTGAGAGCCGGAAATGGCCTTATATTATTTAATATGGTAACTCCAAAGATTGGAGGCCATAATCAGTATGGAGGTTATGTACGTATGCTAGAATAAGTTCGGAAGTACGGAAAGAGTACGACCAGTAAGAAAGAGAGCAAACAAGTGTAAAGGAATAGAGTCGGAGTCCATAATGACCTTTCGAGGTAGCTACACCAGTGAGTGGTTGGGTTGTAGCTGAGCGGGTACATAAGGATTGCCCGGTGATGATATACAATTGGCAGACTTGATTTTAGTAAATCTATGTGACTTGTTCGGTTGAAGTAAATAAATTAATGTTGGAAGTATGTAGTACGTGAATTTGAAAGCTAAGAAACGGAGACAAGAATGTACGATCATTGAAGGATTTTATGTTAAGTGCCCTTGGAGGTGCTTGGAGTTGTTTAAAGTGGCGGTCAGGGCCGCGACTTCCCGAATGATTTCAGGAAAATGCGCAAGGCAAGAATAAGATAAGTACGAGTGCTGCCTGCGGAAGACCGAAGACATGATTGGTAGGTTTTGAAAAAATCTACACGATTTTAAGGCGGTGCTTGATGATTAGATTTATACAGGACCGCAAGAGGACCCGGTGAATAAGGTTGTAACTTCAAGGAAAGATTATGAAAGAGAGGTAAGCTCTCTCCCCTACGTAAAAGGATAGTTTTACGTATTATCTAGGGCTATGCGTACCCATATTATTAGGCGATGGATATGAGACTGGTAAAGTCCCCAGCTTCGTTATGTAATAAGTTACAATTTTAAATAACCTTGGAAAAAGGTATTGGGTTGGGGTAATTGAGGGCGACACTAGGAAATGGTTGAAGAAGTGTCGTAAGGATATTAATGCAGGTAGTACGCATGAATAAAACTGTATGATCAAGAATCAAGATAGAAATTATTATTTTTTTGCTAATAAAGAGCATAAGGAAGGGATATGACCAGAATGATAAAAGAGAATGCAACTATGGTTATGTAAGTTGCATGAGGTATGATTACCCCAGACTAGTTTAAAGACCATTAGTGAATGATGGGCAGTAGGAACACCTCGATGAAAGGTGGCAAAATCTGTACTGACGAGAAGGATAGCAAGAAAAATACGGGGAGGTCGGAGACCCCAGGGAACTTGAAATGAAAAATAAAGGTAAGGCAGTAGACACTCGAGCGATAAGAAATCTTGGCAAGCCATTGGATTATGTAATACCGTGAATTGAGGTTGAACACTGACTATAAGCTCTATGAGTGGAAGAGAATAATAGGATTACTACTTGGTGAGATCAAGGAAACCTCCCACTAAATTGTGATTGGCACGAAGTCTTAGCCATGAGACAAGCAAAGAAATCGAATCTAAGTATAGTGACCAAGTTTGGTTGCAACAGATAAATGGATACAGGAATCTTAATTGAGATTATATCCCCGAATATTTCGGAAGTACGAGAAAGGCTTCCAGTTATGGAAGATAAGCTGACTATGACTACTGTCCTAACCCCTTCTAAGGCCTGAGGGACTAGAGGGTTAGGTTATTATGGTAACACTTTGAGTGTTGGCTGGGTTGTGTGCGGATGAAGCACAGTAAGGTTACAGCCTATAAATCCCAGCAGCTATGGGAGGCATCACTTATATGGAGTTCGGATTCGTGAGGTTGCCGAGTCTTCCATCATTGAGGAGGTGAAGAGGCGACAGTATGAGGATCCAGTTCTGATATGGTATGGAGATACGACTCTTCGAGAGGAGAAGAGTTTATTTGAGGTAGCGCCAGATGGGGTGTTGTGATATGAGGATAGATTATGTGTGCCCGATGATGTAGTACTTGTCAGCAGGTTTTAGGGGAGGCACACAGTGCTTATTGCTCTATTTGTTCGGGGTCGACTAATATGTATCATGACCTCAGATGTGTGTATTGGTAAGATGGCCTGAAGAGGGACGTAGCAGAGTTTGTTGCTTAGTGTCCGAATTTAGTAGCAGGTCAAGGTTGAGCACCAGAAGCCCAATGGGCTATTACAAGCGATTGAGATCCCGACTTAGAAATGGGAGGTGATTAATATAGATTTTGTTACAGGGTTGCATCTGTTACACCCCGTAAGTCCAGGACATGTGTAAGAGAATGTATGTAAGGAATCAAGACTTGGAAATTAGTACGAAAGGAAGAATTGTTTTTCCGGCGGAAAATCTTCCGAATAGAAATTTATTTTTACGGATTTGGTCATGTGGGGCCCACCCGAGGAATTTTACATTTTATGGGGCCCACGAGGGTTACGGAATTTTATGGACGAATGAGAGGGCGACACGTGGCACCCTCACACTTGGTCTTGGTCGAAATTAGTAAGGATAGAATGGTCATTGACCATGGTAGAAGACTAAGTCTTGCAAGTAGAGCTTGACATTGTTGACTAAGTCAAGAGCCACTTGGCTTGATCCCATTCATCCAATTTTTACATGTGTTGTAATCTAGACCCTCCAATGTGTTTTATAAATCATACTAGTGCAAGACTTGGCATTTTACACTTAGAAAATATTAGAGAAACATTGAGCTTAGCCAAGAAGCTCTCGGGTTTGCCTCCCCTCCACACAAAAATTTGTAGTTTTGACCCATTAGCCACAAGACTTTAACCCAATGTCCCTAAGGGTATTGTAAGGATATATCAATAGAAAGATTTCGGAAAAACGACGTTTTCGTATTAGTCGCAAGACGGAAACTTAAGGAGTTCTTCAACTTTGAAGTTGGAACTTGAAGATGAGTTCTTCATAGGCTTCTAAGGAGTGCTTGGAGCGGATTGGAACCTAAGGAAAGGAGCTAAGAATTGCTAAGGCGCGACTTTGAATCTTGGAAATTTTAAGGGCTTCTAAAGGTATAATTTTTGTCGTTTTAGTAATTGAGATTACTTGTTGTTGTAGCTATGGTTATTAGCAAGCATGAGATGTATAGTATGAAGTTTGATAATTATATTGGCTATTGGAACCCTAATCCGAAAACTAGCATGTTAGCCTTAAGATTACAATTCAAGTCGATTATTAGTTTAAGTCGTCGCATGTTGTATAAAGAAGTAAATTGTAGTTGTTTATGACTATATAACATGTTAGGCCTTAGAACTTGGAATTGGAAAAGGATTGGAAAAGACTTTGAATTGTTGGTTATTGTTGGCCGAGAATGGCTAGTGAGTTTTAAACTACTTGGTATGAATTGTGGGGCGGAATTTTACACGCATCATGGCGTGTAATCCCTTTGTTTGGTTGTTGTTTTGAGCCTTAAATGTGGCGTGTTGGTTATTGTATTCGGCCTTGAAAAGGTGGAAAGTGAGTAGAAACAAAGGAAGTCTTTGCCCGATTTTCCGTAGAATTAGAGGCGTATACTTAGTATTATTCGTTAGAGACTAGAAGTTGATAGTCTTGTTGTGACCATTATAGGTTGACACTTCTAAATGCAGCGTATTCGGCTTAGCTTGTGGATTTAGCGAAAGGTATGTGAACTATCTCTCTTCTAGCATGATTCCTTAAGATAAAGAAAATATGTCCTACTCCTTAAATGACCATTCCTTGGTTGTATTTGGATTGCCTAAAATAGAATTTGTTCTATGTACTTCCTTAATTGTACTTTGATGTTTAAATTGTAAGTTGTATAATCCATTTTCCTTAGTGAAGTTTGGATTCTTAAAAGTGAAAGTATTTTACTTAAAGTACATAGAGTCTGGAAAAGGAAGTGGTTTCCAAATCTTTTGGCTAGTGCCTTAGTTCCAAAACCTGAGGGTTGTTGTAATGACTTTAGGGAGTCAAAGAGTGATTTACTTAATTGTTTTAAAGAGGAGAAATGACATGATTTAAGAAGTAACTTGTTTTAAAGGTGTGAGTTACTTAAGGTTTAAAAGTAGAAGAAACTTGTTTTCTATATATTAAGAGACTCGAAGTATTTTTGAAAGTTAAGAAACTTGATTTGAAAGTTTGTGATACTTGGTTTTAAGTATAAGTCTCTTGGTTATAAAAAGAATGAAATTGTCTAAAAACCATAAGGGGTTATAACGGCTTTATGGGAAGTTGGTTATAACGGCTTTATGGAAGGTTTTGAAAGTTGTCTATTTTGATTAATGGGCATAAGTTGCCTTGATTGTGAAAATTTGAAGTTACTTGATTTCAAGATTTGAAATGAGTTTTCTAAGAGTGTAGTAACTTACTTTGAAAAATAGACACCCCTTGATACTACGGGTGTTAGTGTCTTGGGGTATTACATAAAAATAAGTCTTTTGAAAAGAATGTACGTACGTAGTACTTTGGCTTGATTAATTGAGAATTATTCTAAGTGTGCCTTGATAAGTACTTTGGCTTGATTAATTGAGAATTATTCTAAGTGTGCCTTGATAAGTACTTTGTCTTGATTAATTGAGAATTATTCTAAGTGTGCCTTGATAAGTACGTTGGCTTGATTAATTGAGAATTATTCTAAGTATGCCTTGATAAGTACTTTGGCTTGATTAATTGAGAATTATTCGATGGGTGCCTTGATAAGTACTTTGGCTTGTTTAATTGAGAATTATTCTATAAGTGCCTTGAGTTTATAAAATGAAAGTCTATAGATTTTATGAACTTGCCTATGTGTGCTGGTGATAACCTTTGAGTGCAAGTATTATGTTGTATTACGTTGCCGCGACTCTCGGTTGGAGAATCTTGTCTTGTGTGAGTTTACTTGGGCGTCTGACGGTGATGTGGGATTCCACGGGTATGCTTCCATTATTTGTGTTACTCCTCGACATGCTTTGCGATGTGGGATTAGGGGCATGTGACCGTGAGGCGGGTTAGATTCGGTTATAATGTCATGTTAGTGCCTTAAGTAAGCTAAAATGAGAGTGTAGATGAATAAAGACTAATAAGAAGTTAGGGGGATTTCTAACTTGCTTATTTATTGTATGACGGCCGGTTGAGATAGGGTAAGAGTATAAGTGAGTGGTAAACCCCCAAGACGCTATACCACCTTCTCCAGGGTATGAGTATAAATGAGGGGTAAACCCCCAAGACGTTATACCACATGCTTTACCACCTTCGCCAGGATAAGAGTATAAATGAGGGGTAAACCCCCAAGACGTTATACCACCTGCCTCAGGGTAAGAGTATAAATGAGGGGCAAACCCCCAAGACGTTATACCACCTGTTTCCATGGATTTGCTACCCATGATTTGATCGTGAGTCTCCTATTTTTATGTTGTAGGTATACTCTTATTTACTCTCATTGTTAGTAAGGCACTGTGTACTGTTATTTGAGTAGTGACTTTGAGGGCATGCGTCCCTGACTTGATATGACTGCTTGTGTATTGTGTACTGTAGATTAGCTATCATACATGTTTCCTGTTTTGTTCATGTGGGGCTGCATTCATGCCGCAGGTTTAGGTACGCTGTTTGGTGATCGGCAGGTGTAGGACCCGCCGTAGTTTTGGATAGCTCCTTCATTCGGGAGTTTATCTTTTCTTGGTATAAGTTCTTTGATGCAGGCTTTTGTGATTATGGGTGCATGGGGCCTTGTCCCGTCATAGTTCAGTATAACTCTTAGAGGTCTGTATTCATATGTGGGATTCGACTCATGTACAGTGTAGTGTCTTTTGTTTATGTATATTATGGCAGCCTTGTCGGCTTTGCCCTTGTACGTATGTTGAAAAAAAAGAAAAAGGGGTGTTATTTAAATTCCGCAGTTTGCTTAGTTGTTAAGGTAGAAGGGTGCCCAGGTAGGGTACCAGTCACGGGCCCGGGGTTCGGGGCGTGACAACATCGTACTCAGAGGAAGTGCGACTCTCTGAGGGTCATAGTAAACAGGCTGACGAAACCATCTCATGTTCTTCCGGTCAGGACCACTTACTCGGCTGAGGATTATGCTAGATTATATAGCATAGATATTGTGAGACTGCACGGAGTTCCTACATTTATGATGTCAGACGGATGAGCTCAGTTTACGGATAACTTCTGGAGGTTTTCCAGAAGGGATTAGGGACACAGGTGAGTCTCAGTGTTGCATTTCACCCTCAAGACGACGGACAGGCAGAGCGTACTATCCAGGCACTTGAGGATAGGCTGCGGGCCTGTGTTCTTGATTTCAGGGATAGCTGGAAGGATTATTTGCCTCTTGTTGAGTTACATACGATAACAGATACCCTTCCAGTATTCAGATGGCCCTGTATGAGGCTTTATATGAAAGGAAATGTAGATCACCGTTTGGTTAGTTCGACGTAGGCGAGGTTCAGTTAATTGGCCCAGACATGATTCAGCAGGTTGTGGATAAGGCGAAGCTTATCCAGGAAAGATTTTTAGCAAGCTCAGAGTCGATAAAAGCTTTATGCAGATAACCGACGTCGACACTTGAAATTCAGGTAGACGTTTTAGTATAAGTATTGTTATGTGGCCATGGGTGACATATTTTGTGTGAAGGGTGTAGTAAAAGGAGACTATGTCGCTATTTAATTAGATTGGACTCCGAAAGAACATTCGGGGACGAATGTTTCTAAGGGGGGAAGAATGTTACACCCCGTAATTCTAGGACATGTATATAAGAACATACGTAAGAAAACAAGACTTTAAGATTTGAGACTCGTAGATTTTATCGGAATTATGGAAATGTCGGAAAACGAAATATTACGACGAATGGGAGGGTGACACGTGTCACCCCCTAGTATGGTCTTGGTCGAATTAGACCAAGGATAAAAGGATCAATTGACCAAAACTTGGATGACCAAGTCTTGCAAGCCCAAAGCTTGAGATATTTGACTAAGTCAATGAGCCCACTTGGCTTGATATTTAAATCCCTTTGATCCAAACCTCATAAGTGTGATGATCTTAACCCTCTATTTAATTATATATTCTTCCTTAGTAGCAAGACTAGTCTCTAACACTTAGAGAAAAATGTAGAGAACTTTTGAGCTTGAAGACTTGCTCTCGGGTTTGGGGATTCAAGAACAAGAAAAATTTTCGTTGGTTGCTCATAATTCACAAAACTTAAACCCAAGGTTCCTAAGGGTATTATAAGGATATCTCAACAGAAAGATCCCGGAAAAACTATGTTTTCACGTTAGTCGCAAGATGAAAACCTAAGTAGTTTTCATAGTTTTGATTGGAAATTGAAGGAAAGTTGTTTATGAACTTCTAAATGCTTCAAATAGCGGATTAGAGCATGAAGGAAAGAAGCTAAGTTGCTAAGGAGCGACTTTGAATCTTGGAGTTGGATTAAGACAACAATCTTGTCCTCATAAGTGTTATAAGATTATATATTGTTGAAGTTATGGATATAAACAAGCATGAGTTATACTTAATGAAGTTTGATAGTGTTATGGAATATTTGGAAGAATTCGAAACTAGCATGATTTGACCTTAAGATTGTAATTCGATTTAGTTATTAGTCTAGTCGTCGCATATTATATAAGGAAAGGATTGTAGTTGTTATTATCGATTGCGGCTATATAACATGTTAGACTAAACAACTTGGATTGAAAAGGATTTGGAAAAGACTTTGTGTTGTGGTATATTGATTAGCCGAGAATGACATTGAATTATTGGACTATTTTGATATCAATTGTGGGCAGAATTTTACACGTCCTGTGCGGCATGTAATCCCCTTTTGTTAACTACATTGTAGAGCCTTAAATGTGGCATGTTTGGTTATTGAATTCGGGCCTTGAAAAAGGTGGAAAAGTACGTAGAAACAAAGGAAGTGCTTCCCGATTTTCCGTAGAATTAAGAGTCCTTATACTTAGGAATATTCTACGTTGAAAGCTAGTAGTTGATGGGCGTATTATGGTCATTATAGGATGACATTCTACGTGCAGCGTATTCAACTTGGCAAGTGGATTGGCGGAGGTATGTGGAACTTTTCTTATCTCTTGAGCATGAGTAGCTATAAATGTATGTGCGGTGAGCGTCGAGATTTAAATGAATTTAATTTCATTTGGTACCCTTGACTTGTTTAAGAATGTCTAAGTTGGTTGAGTTAGAGAACTAACTCACTTGTTGTAAAGGTTAAAGATGTATTAGTTTCTAAAGCATAAAGTTAGTATAACGGCTTTATGGGAAGTTGGTTATAACAACTTTATGGGAAGTTAAAAGAATGGTTTATTCAAATAAGGTAAACAAAGATTTCTTGACTTGAAAATGTATAGAATAGTTGATTTGGAAAGTATTGATTACTTGAACTATTCTAAAGTTAAGAAACTTGATTTCTAAAGTTAAGAGACTTGAAGTATTCTGAAAGTTAAGTTACTTGGTTTTAAAAGTATAAGTCTCTTGGTTATAAAAAGAATGAATTTGTCTAAAACATAAAGAGTTATAACGGCTTTATGGGAAGTTAGTTATAACGGCTTTATGGAAGGTTAAGAGAGTGGTCTATTTTATAGGCACGAGTTGCCTAGGTTGTGAAAGTAGAAGTTACTTGGTTTTATAGCCTTGAAATGAATTTCTAAAGGTGTAGTAACTTGATTTGAAAAATAGACATGCCTTGATACTACGAGTGTTAGTATCTTGGGGTTTTTATAATAAAAGGGTTCTTTTTAAAGGAACGGAAGTACGTAGTACTTTGGGTTAAATTTCCGGATTTTTAGTGACATGTTAGTGCCTTAAGTTAAATAAAATGAGAGTGCATGATAATTAAGGCTAATAAGAAGTTAGGGGATTTCTTAACTTGCTTATGATAATTATGATAAGTCGGTGGTGCTTATGTTATGTATGATAAGCCGGTGGTTCTTATGTTATGTATTGTTACACCCCGTATTTACAGGACATGTTTTAAGAACGTACGTGAGAACTCGTAAGTGTTAAAATTTGAGACTTGTAAAAGTTTATCGGAAATTATGAATTTGTCGGAAAGCGTATTATTATGTGAATGGGAGGCGACACGTGTCACCCCCTTTAGAGAGCTTGGACGAAAATGCCATGGACTAAATGGTCATTTGACCTTTGGTAGGATGATTAAGTCTTGCAACTTGTAGCATGAGAGAATTGACCAAGTCAATGACCCCACTTAGACTTGATATTTAGTAGAAACTCATCCAAACCTCACAAGTGTTCTAATCTACACCTCCAATGTTTTATATATTCATCCACATTGCAAGACTAGTTCCATACTTAGAAAAATTTCCACAAATATTGTACTCACCTTGGAGCTCTCGCCAAGCTCACTCCAAGAAGAATTTTTTTGTTCCATGTCCAATAATCTTCCACTTTAAACCAAGGTTCCTAACTGTAGTGTAAGCGTATCTCAATAGAAAAATCTCGGAAAAGATAGTTTCTGTTAGTCAAGTGAAAACCTAGTGGCTTTCTAGGTTTTGGATTGGAGGTTTGAAGGAAAGTTGGTATTGTTCTAAGGGTCTCAGTAAGCGGATTGAAGTGTCTTGAAGAGTCTCTAAGTTGCTGAGAGCGACTTCGGATTTGGAATTGGATTAAGAATCGTTGAGGTATAATCTTGTTCTTTGAAAGTATTACAAGATTATTTATTTTGTTGTTAGCTTTACTTGTTGCTAGCATGAAGTATGTGTTGAAGTTTATAAGGATTATAGATCGATTGTAGTCTTGGAAATTCGAAATGAAATGTAGGCCATGTTAAGATGGATTACAATTTGATCGTTATTAGAAATCGTCGCATGTTACTTACTTAAAGATTTTGGTTGTTATAATCAAAAGCGACTTGATATCATGTTATGCTACCAATTAGGATTGAAATGGAAATTGGATAAGAATTGGTATTGTTGAACTCAAGGTGGCCGAAATTGTACTTATAGTTGTAATAGTTTGTTATTCATTTGTATTGGACTACCTTATAGATTGTGGTGAGCCAATTGGGGCTGTTTGGTTATTGTATTCGGCCTTGAAAAAGGTGGCATAGTAGTAGAAGCAAAGGAGGTCTTTGTCAGATTTTCCGTAGAATTTGGCGACTTAGCACTTAGAATATTCTACGTTTGAAGTAAGAGGTTAATGGGCGTGTGTGACCATGATAGGTTGAAGAACTAAGTATAAGCGTATCCTACTTGAAGAATGGGATAGCTCAAGGTAGAAGTACTTTGGAGCATTTTGCTCTTATCGACAATCGTCGCGAGGTATGTGAACCTCTTCCTTCCTTTGGCATGATTCTATGTATGGAATATACCGTGGTATCATTTCATGTTTCTGCTACTCTTAGAAGTTAAGAGGTAGTTGTGTGATCTACTCTATGTAGAACTTTTCCTATCTTTAAGCATGACTAGTTGCATTATGTAGTACGGTAGCGTCAAGACTTTGACATTCTTTGCTAGCCTTATAAAATGCCAAGTCGGGTGAGTTAGGAAGTTAACTCACTTTTGAAAATATTAAGGATGTCTTAAGTCTTAGTAAAGTTAAGGGACTTGAAGAGTTTTGAAGATGTGATACTTGTTAGTTTTAAACGTATAAGTCCTGGATAGGAAATTGTTTTTGACTAAGGCATAAAGTGAATATAACGGCTTTATGGGAAGTTAGTTATATTTGCTTTATGGAAAGATAAATGACATTATCGACCGAGAATGGGCGGGCGATACCTTACGCGGACTATATGACATTATCGACCGAGAATGGGCGGCAAAGATACCTTACGCGCACTATATGACATTATCGACCCGAGAACGGGCCGCGAGATACCTTACGCGCACTATATGACATTATCGACCCGTGATCGGGCGGGCATTATACCTTTACGCGAACTATGTGACCTTGATCGCGTCCCAGTTGGGTGGGTAGTGTAGTGCCTCCTAAAAGGGCCGATTATACTTATGAAAGATAAGTAAGTTATACAAGATCAACTTAATGACTTTTCCTAATCGTATGCGTAAGAATGTGGCTATAGCTTTTTTGAGAATAAAAAAAGATAATAAGGTGCGATTAAGTTCATAAGTGGTAATGACACCGAGATCTCGTATGTATTTTTATACTTGTCCTTGTCATTCTTTTGTGATTATGATCACATCAGACGTTATTTACGTTCCATATTAAATTTGTTATGCGACCCTGGGCTGCGTTAAATGCCCGCAGTTTTAGGTACCTGTGGCGATCCTGCTCTTAGGATCTCGGTTGATTTTTGAGAAAGCTCCATTTGCTCCGAGGCTTAGCTCTTGATACGGTGTTCCCCGAGTAGTAGATTCACGTATATTCGTGGTATGGCGGGGCCCTGTCCCGCCACAATTGTTACGTTAAAACTCTTAGAGGTCCAGTAGTCACATTTTGTGGGTCGATTTGTAAAGAAATGAGGCAAGCTTGGTTGTATATATTTATGTCCGGGAAGGTAGCCATCGGCTAACCCATTTGTTTTACTGCTTTTTATTTTATAAGGTTCATGTATGTTCACTGATTATCTCTCGATGTGTACTGTAAGGGTGCCTGTAGGCACCGATGCGTCCCGGTCGGGTCGTGACAAAAGTGGTATCGCAGCGATTAGTCCTCTGAAAGTGTCTAGCACCGTGTCTAGTAAGTCTTGATTATCGGTGTGTTGTGCACCACATCTATAATCGGGAGGTCACAGGACATTTAGGATTAGTTTCCATTCTTCTCTTTCTAAGATCACGTGAGAGTCGTCTTATTAGGTTGAATCCTCTCCGACCTATTCTTATGAAACGATTATGCCTCGTGAAGGCGACAGGCCTAGAAGTATGGCAAAGCGGCGGAGTCGCTAGAGGTACACGTAGAGGTTACTGTGACTCGCGCACGTACTATGCACGAGGTAGTAGGCGAGCATGAGTTCACCACGCCGGCGATAGAGGCCAGAGGCGGCGGTAGCTCAGGTTCCTGCAGAGCCTCCATCCCGCAGCCTAGAGGCAGTTTAGAGATTATGGAGAGCGGTCAAAGCTATTGATCGACATAGTGTTAGGGCGTGGCGGCGGCCAGAGCGTGTAGCTAACCCAGAGCCGGCGCTTATGGATCCGGATTTTCTCGGTTGTCATCCGCCCGAGTTTTATGGTTCGAGGTCCGGCGAGGATCCGCAGAGTTCGTTCGGCCTACACGACTATGCAGGTTCTTAAGGCTTCTGAGACAGAGTTCATTATACTAGCCTCTACCTGCACGCGATATCGCGTTGAACCGTTTGAGTCATAGTCTTGAGAGGGATGATGCTCTTCCACTGCTTGGGAGGAGTTCACTGAGGCCTTTATGGATCACTTTTTGCCTCACGAGATGAGGGCCCAGAGATAGATTTTTGACCTTGAGGCGAGAATGGAAGGACTATCGTGAGTATAGCACGAGTTTGACTCTTTGGCCGTGTACGCGCACCATTGTAGCTAACATGGCGGATAGAGTTCATCGTTATGTGATGAGGCTGGACCGTCGTATGATTATCGTGCTTGGGGTGGCTCTTACGCCGGTATGGACATTGCTAGGATGCATGCCTATGCGCAGGGATAGAGGATAGAAAGGGAGGATCAATTTGACTCGTGCCACCAAGAGGCCAAGACATCGAGTCTCAGAGCGATTTTAGAGGCGGACAGTCTCAAAGCAGACTAGGTCTACATCGCAGCCAAGACTCGCAGTGCTCCTCCACAGCTTTTCCGCGAGTGTTTTCACGACCACTGAATGCAGGAGCCGGCCAGTCTCTAGAGCTTTAGAGTCTCAGGAGATGGGTTCCAGATACGAGGCCACCTTTGCCTCCATGCGCCGCCAGCTGGTAGGTTACATTCTGGGTATGTCGCGCCGTGACGGTGCTTGTTTTTCAGGTCGCTTCAGGCCATATGTTAAGAGAATGTCCTTATAGAGGGGTCCTGGGGACAACATACCATCGATCAGCCATGTTCTTCGCCTTCAATAGCTAGACAGGATGTCCATGCACCGACAGGCCGTGGCAGAGGTCATGGTGGAATTTCCCAGCTTTAGCGGTCCTTTGAACCGCTATATGGTTTGGTATGTCCCGACCCCTTAGAAACTTGTATGCATGATAAAGCCGTGGTATGTTAAGTTTTATGAACTGATTATATTGAGACTATGTATATGTAGAAGGAGTTGGAAGACGAAAAGATAATCTCTTTTGGGCTTATGATGGAGCGGATAAGCATGTGCGTACTTAGGCCATGTGGCATTATTAATATGTCGGATCATGAAAGGAAATTATGTCGCCAATTATAAGTTTGACTCGAAAAGAACATTCGGGCTAATGTTTCTCGGGAAGAATGTTACACCCCGTATTTACGGGACATATTTTAAGAACGTGCGTGAGAACTCGTAAGTGTTAAAATTTGAGACTTGTAAAAGTTTATCAAAAATTATGAATTTGTCTGAAACGTATTATTATGAATGGGAGGAGACACGTGTCACCCCCTTTAGAGAGCTTAAAAATGCCATGGACTAAATGGTCATTTGACCTTTGGTAGGATGATTAAGTCTTGCAACTTGTAGCACGAGAGAATTGACCAAGTCAATGACCCACTTAGACTTGATATTTAGTAGAAACTCATCCAAACCTCACAAGTGTTCTAATCTACACCCTCCAATGTTTTATATATTCATCCACACTGAGACTAGTTCCATACTTAGAAAAATTTCACAAATATTGCTACACCTTGGAGCTCTCGGCCAAGCTCACTCAAGAAGAATTTTTTTGTTCCATGTCCGATAATCTTCCCACTTTAAAACCAAGGTTCCTAAGTGTAGTGTAAGCGTATCTCAATAGAAAAATCTCGGAAAGATAATTTTCAAGTTAGTCAGAAAGTGAAAACCTAGTGGCTTTCTAGTTTTGGATTGGAGGTTTGAAGGAAAGTTGTTGGTATTGTTCTAAGGGTCTCAAGTAGCCAGTTGAAGTGTCTTGAAGAGTCTCAAGTTGCTAGGAGCGACTGATTTGGAATCGATTAAGAATCGTTGAGGTATAATCTTGTTCTTTGAAAGTATTACAAGATTATTTATTTTGTTGTTAGCTTTACTTGTTGCTAGCATGAAGTATGTGGTTGAAGTTTATAAGGATTATAGATCGATTGTAGTCTTGGAAATTCGAAATGAAATGTAGGCCACGTTAAGATGGATTACAATTTGATCGTTATTAGAAATCGTCGCGTATTTACTTACTTAAAGATTTTGGTTGTTATAATCCAGCGACTTGATATCATGTTATGCTACCAATTTGGATTGAAATGGAAATTGGATAAGAATTGGTATCATTGAACTCGTGGCGGAAATTGTACTTATAGTTGTAATAGTTTGTTATTCATTTGTATTGGACTACCTTATAGATTCAGGTGAGCCAATCGGGGCTGTTTGGTTATTGTATTCTACCTTGAAAAAGGTGGCATAGTGTGCTGAAGCAAAGGAGGTGTTGTCGATTTTTCCGTAGAATTTGGCGACTTAGCACTTAGAATATTCTACGTTCAAGTAAAGAGGTTAATGGGCGATTTATCAGTGACCATGATAGATTGAAGAACTAAGTATAGCGTATCCTACTTGAAGAATGGGATAGCTGTTGAAAGTGCTTCTGGAGCATTTTGCTACTTCCTTGGTCGACAATCGCAGGTACGCTGAACCTCTCTCTTTCCTTCCTTTGGCATGATTCTACGTGATGGAATATACTGTGGTATCATTTACGTGTTTCTATTACTCTTAGAAGTTAGAGGTCAGTTGTGTGATCTACCTATGAGAACTTTTCCTATCTTTAAGCATGACTAGTTGCACGTATGTAGTACGGAGATCGTCTGAAGACTTCACATTCTTTGCTAGCCTTATAAAATGCCGTCCGGGTGAGTTAGGAAGTTAACTCACTTCTTTTGAAAAATATTAAGGATGTCTTAAGTCTTAGTAAAGTTAAGGGACTTGAAGAGTTGTAAGATGTGATACTTTTTCCGTTTTTAAACGTATAAGTCCACTTGGATAGGAAATTGTTTTTGAGTAAGGCATAGTCAATATAACGACTTTATGGAAGTTAGTTATATTTGCTTTATTTTGTATCATGATGGTTTTCTTGTTCATCTGTTGTATGAGTTAATACGTTTGTTCTGATCCACTTTATCAGTAAACTGTGATACAGTTTGTTAGCTCCGCTTCTTTAATGATACTTGGTTATGCACGACTAATCCACCTGATTCTAGGGATTGTTTCACATCTTCTTATGGCCTGTTTTATTTACAAGGATCATGTATAAAATTCTTTAGACACTTTGTACATATCTCTTGCCATGCTGTTATTGGCCTGCCAGTGATTATCTGAAGCAATTTTATCATCGTATGTATATTGTGGATTCTTAGCATGTAACATGGTTTAATTGTATTTATGTTAGCGTCATGATGCTCCGGTCTCAGAACAGACGAGCATACGCGTCACAGGCTTAGTCACGTTAGGGATTTGTCATGCTTCATTATCTGATTCGAGCGAATTTGTATATATTCTTATCAGTATCGTGGTACGCCGACAAGGAGCTTGATCCGCCTACATTTTATGGTTATGTACATATCTCGAAGACTGTGTCCCAAGAAAAAGATATGTAGGCGCTATTTAGTTGAGCGTGCCACGGTATTTAGGAGATATTGGAGTTATATTATACAGACAGAGTAAATGCGTGTTACCCGATGTAGCCTGAGCCTGCCACACATGAGAGACACTATAGTCATTGTCAGTTTTGCGATTCTCGACGACTAATATGCGATATTGTCCCCGCATCGTGATAGTTTTACCATCCCGGATTTGTTATGGCAAGTGTGCGGTTGAAGATTCATAATTTCCTCACGAATAAGTTCTTAATTCAGAGATGGGAAATAAATTAGGTACGATTAAGTTCCAAGTTGAAATGATTCACTTCTTATATTTTATGTCCTCTTCTTTGTAGAATAATAAATATTTTGTGGACGACTTGCAAAAATTTCTACCTCTGAGGCGTCTCCAGAAATATTTGTGAGCGAATATCGTCTTTCGCATATTTTGCCTAGGCCACGGTGAAGTATCTGTTAGAAGTCGTTTAGATCAGTGAATTCTGGTGGCTGGGGGCCTCGCCGTACTCGATGTATCTTAGTAGTCACATCGGTGGACAGGTTCATACGTTGGTATAAAAAGTGAAGACGGAAGGTTGTTTTATTGGGTTTATAAGCCTCAAAGCTTACTCTCAGACTTTTCCCCTTTCTATTAAGTACGGTAGAGTCATTACTTTAAAGATATGCACATGGTTGTATCTGAATAGTTATCGATTAACTAGATTTAATCACCACGAATCAATTCCCATTCAAAATATCCTAGATAGCTTATAGAAAATCTGAAGTGTTTCGAGAATTTTTTTCGCAGCATTACTCGTGGTTAACATTCTAGGCTATACGTATATCTTATACGGTGGAAAACTTTATCGTATAATTTTTATGTTTAAGTAGCAAGATATTCGATACTTATTAAATTAGATTTAGATCTAAGTACGTCAATCTACATAATCTTTAGTTAATTAATAGGTATTACATTTACATACATGGATCACCTAATCTCATTTATGGAAAATATGCGTAGATATTGTCATACCTTCCATTTATTAGGTTGTAATCGGTAAGTTTACGACTATCCTAGTATAGCGGTCGATATATGTGGATAGAATGTATAAGATTGTTACTTTACAACTTGTTTTCAAAGATAAGAGATCTTGCATTTCTCAGAATAATCAATACTTGTTTGGAGCCAATATCTATGCGTTTACTTATAACGACTTGATGTTTCTCGAATTGAAGATGGACTTGATTTGAATTTACGAGTTTGAGGTTGATTTCCGGGATAAAGCTTTGATATTTTATAAGATTTCATGTTGTTTTTAAAGAAAAATGAAATACCAGTTGTTTTAACATAAAATATTTATAAATGAAGATACATGTAAGCTTTATAAGGAGAAGAAAAAATTTTTTGTTATAAACCCACTTTAAAGTTAAGACTTGTTAATAAGAGACTTTTAAAACGAACTTGAAAAGAGTTTTTTGGTCTAAAGTAAAAAGAGTTTTCTAGTTTTGAGAAGAGGAGATCAAAGTTACTTGTTTTAAAAAAAGAGTACGTTTTGATACTAAGAATACACTTTGTTTAAAGAAGAATGATCTTCTAAAAAAGAATTTAACGTGTTACGATTAATACTTTATATGGATTTACTTTGGTAAATAGTAGTACTTCTATAGAAGCTTTTAAAAGTGACCTTATGTTTTGGAAATCCGGGACTATTTTAATAGTTAGTTGGATTTATTTGATCACGCTTATTGTGATAAGCACGAATGGACAAATTTAACGTCGCACGTCATTTGGGGTTAAAACACGGACTTAAAATGAAAGATCGTCGCGTCTCTGTCGAATTTGGACTAGTTGTATTCATTTGTATTGACTATTTCGTGAGAGTTAGTTATTCTTTGATCGACTACCTTCTTTATTTGCGAGCCCTGTTTGGTCTTGTTGTTTCGCTGAATTGGTCCGTAAAAGAAAGAGTCTTATCACTGCGAAGCACTTGGCGATTTAGCACTATCGTTAAGTAGGTTAATGGACGACACCGTGTCAAGACACTCTTGCGTGATCCTACTGATGTTAGCCCAAGGTCGCCGTACTACATTTTACTACTTGTTACAAACGACGTGGTTGTAACCTTCGTATTTGCGATACGTGACTCTATGATAGTATTTCAAGCATTTCACAATACCTGTATATAGGTTTCATAATGTTAAGAGTATTATTGGCCAAGTCCTTATGGGCGTGAGACCCGTTGTTCATTGAGTAAGCGACTTTGGCGTGAGTCACTTGACAATATGTATTAACGAATCTGTAGTTTAAAGCTATTATCTTCCCATGTCTCGACTATATAGATACATTAGCATTTCTTTCATAAGGTATTATCTGATTTCACATTAGTACTGGTTTTCAGTACTTAAAGTCTCTATGTTTTTGTATATCCTTGCGGTTTAGGAGTAGTTAATTTGCTCAAGAAGCTTGTTCTTAGGATTATGAAGTGATTAGGATACGATTGTCTTTTAGCCTCGATCATAGTATCATTGATCCTGTCATGTAGTATAGTTGTCTTAATTGTAATGAGTTTGTATAATTTAACCTTTACGGGTTGATATATATGTATATATTAAAGGTGATGTTTTTTATGCTTTATGACTTGTCTCATGTTTTAGTTTTTATTTCACTGATGATTTCTCGATGCAAATAACCAGGCGATGAGATACAATTTAAGGCTCCAATGTGAGCTTACGTGAGATATTACGGAGCCTACAGATAGAGATAGACGTGTACGATTAATCGAGCCAAAAGATAGATTAATATGACATGTCCACCGAGGATCAGACGGCGGATGACATGCTACAATTTCCATTTCCACGATAGAAATAGACCATGACGCAATGACAAAAATAACCAAAGCCGACGATTCAAAGCGGCAGAGAAGGGATACGGTAGACTTGCGCAAGCTTGTCGGAGAAGCAATCAATATAATATCATCCACATGTAACAGTAACGTATGCCATAAAATTACCAATGGTAGATGAACAGAGAATGATCAGAACTGTTGTGAGAAAACCCAAGAGTAAACACAAATCTACAAAGCCTTCAGATCAGACCGAGGGCACGTTTTAGCCCATGTAATGACTTCTTCAGAAGCACACACGGTTGTGATGATCGGATCTACGAAACCCAAGGGTCACGTGACGATACGCCTTCTCGAGTTTATCGTGTCGTAAGAATACATTTTTCACGCTCAGTACGAATGGACTATGCTTTTGAGAGAGACAAATTGAGAATAGTGCGAATAGCTACCTTGACCACTAGACTAAATATCTTCTCCACAATCCACGCCAACCCGCTGAGTTTTGACATCACCTACAAGCACGCCTTATGCCTCTCAAAACAAATCCATTAAATTTTTCTTTACGTAGTAATCCACATGTAATGAATTACATTGACACCAAGAGGACGGGGAACCAACTCCCATGTCTTATTTTCTATAATAGCATTATATTCATCATCCACGGCCATTTTCCAATTCGAGTCATGAAGGGTAGACACGAGGTTACGTGGTGCGGGTGATTTAGCTATTAGAGTAAAAATTAAATTGTCATTTTGGCGAGTAACGCCCATGATTCGCATAGAAGCTGGACCGACACGGGTCGCGTAGATGTCGATAATGGGTAGGTTCGAGAAACTGGGCACTGGAGGTCGAATTTGTCACACCCGCAGCGGGCCCGCTGGAAGACGGATCGACAGAGGGAGAGAGGTCGGGCTAGTGCGCAGGTCACCGGCTGCAGTGGATCGCATCGTTTGGGCCAACCAGTAATGGGCCTACCGGGCAGACGCGGTGATCGGATCGCCACGCACCAACCGGGCCCGTGGATCGTGCCTACCTCGCAATTCTAAAGGATACAACATCGAGAAAATCAGCTAAATAAAACATAAACATGAAACAAGAGATATGATAAAAAAACAAAGCAACCAAAACAATGCCTTCTGCATATATACAGACCGAATAGTTACATCCTTACAACCCCGCCTACAACAAGATTACAGACTTCTAAGAAAGTGATGAATAACTATGACGGATAGTGGCCCCGCCATACCCCTCGAATGTACATTAACCTGCTGCACTGTGGTAACATACCACAAGATAAGCTCCCAGAAACGGCTTCAATACGCTGAACTGTGATCCTATGGCGAGGATCCACAACCGATGTACTTCTCTACCGCTGCATTTAACGCAGCCCCGGGCGAGGTCAAGATAACAGTACCAAGTACGTGGAAATCAAATATCAGAATGAAATCAAGGATACTATATAAAACAAGAGATATGTATGATAGCCAAACTAAGCTTACAACATAAAAGTAGTCATGTCAAGTCGTGGACTCACACCTCAAGTCATCCTCACGCCTGGAACTCTTCCTCACCGCCAGCTTTAGGTATAAATCGAGGATACGATAACATGTCTCCGCCCATCCTACGGGACTCGAGGTGGAATCGTGTGGAATACATGTCTCGGCCCATCCTACGGGACTCGATAAGAATCGTGGAATACATGTCTCGCCCATCTCATGGGACTGATAGAATCGTATGGAATACATGTCTCGCCATCTCTAGGACTCGATAGAATCGCATTTAATACATGTCTCTACCATCTCACGGGACTCGATAGGAATCAGATGGAATACATGTCTCGCCCATCTCATGGGACTCGATAGAATCGTCACAACCAATCACCACCCTCCATCGAGAGACGGCGGTATAGAAATACAAAGATTTGCACAACAAGGCTATCACACGCAAATATAGGCAAGTTACACACAACTCAAAGTACTTTCATTTTATGTCAAAGTCCCGGTTTTAACCCCAAAGTTCTACATAATGCTAAATTCTTTTAAAAGATCAATTTCTTTACAAAGGTCACCCGATATTCGTAGTATTAACATGAGTGACTAACATTTATAAGTAAACCAAAACACTTTCCTTATTAAAATCAAGTAACAACATTCTTTTCCAGAAGTTCAAGTTTGCCTAATTTCAAATGCTCAAGTCTCTTATTTTCGAAAGATTCCATAGATCATAGTCTTAATCACTTAACGTAATCTCCTTTTAAAACAATTGAGTAAATATACGCCTTGTGTGAAAGTAGCTTGTTCTTGTTTATAACCATCTTATTAAAGCAACTATGATCTAGGAAATGTAATACAATTTTGTCTTATCTTAGCTTCATGCAGATGGAGGTTTCATCGTTTTAATATAATTATTTAGTCAATACATTTTCCTTTATTGACGCCGAATGGTTTGTTCGATACTTATTCTCATTTCCGAAATCAAGAAACATCAATCTTTAAAACTAAGTACTCATTACTCACGAATGAGGTTTCACACTTTTTAACAAAATTCATATCAAGTCAATTAAGTCAAGTTTCTTATCTTTCAAGATCAAGTCTCTTAACTTCTAAAATCAATAAACCATTCTTTTACCTACATAAAGTCGTTATAACTAACTTCCCATAAAGCTATTATAACACCTTATGTTTTAAACCAACCAAAACTCGCTTAGCACACGTGACGCTCATCGTACTACATAGTTCACAACAATCATGCTAGAAAATATGGGAAGAGGTTCACATACCTCGCGACGATTATCGACAAATAGCAAAACGCTCCAAGTACTTCAACCCGCTTGGCCACTCCTTAAGCCAAGTAGATCACGCCACACGTAGTACTCCACTCCTAAAATGGTCATAGTACTTCTATCAAACCTTTCTTACCATTGAAGACTTATACCAATAAAAAGCCCTCTAATTCTACGGAAAATCAAAAGACTTCCCGCTTTTACTCACTTTTCCATCTTTCTCCAAGGCCCGAATAACCGTAATTATATGCCATATATAAGGCGTAATAATTTAAACAACATAAAGAAGGGATTACACGCCCAAACGGTAACGCGTTTACTATCACGCCTTCATAATAACAATAAGTAAAAGAAGGATTACGCACTCCAACCTGGTGAACGCGGTTTACTATCACGCCTTTATAACAATACAATACAATAATTAAAAAGGGATCACACGCCCAAACGGAACGCGAGTGAAAAATCTTCCCTTAATGTAAATGTAAATACAAATTCTTAAGTCAGTCCTGGCCAACTTTGTCCATTTTACTTATCCAATTACTTCATTAGTCATCCAACTTATATTCCATCTTAATATAAGTTATAGTTACTTGTTAAATACTTCTTCACAAGTAAGATACGCTTGATACGCCGATACGCTTTTTACCATTTTAATGGCTAAAAGCCAATCCTTTCTTTTAACAAGTTAACAAGATCCAACTCTTCCAAACTTTACTCCATATATTATATATTTCATAATATACTTATAATATATGTATAATAACCAATTCACAAAGAGGTTTAAGTTTCACTACCTCAAATAGCCCAAGAATATCTAAGTTCTTAAAGTCGCTCCAAGCAAGTCTTAGCTCCAAATCTTTACGCTCCAATCCGCTACAAGCAACCCATAAGCTCCTAACCAACTTCTCTTCAAGATTCAACTCCAAAAAGTGAAGAACACTTGTGGTTTCCAACTAGCAACTTTCGCCAAGGCAACAAATAGAGGTTGTGGGTGTGAAATCTTTTCCAACTCTTGGTACACAATCTTCCTAACACCTTAGGAAGAACACTTAAGAGTTTAAGAATTGTTGGACAAATTTAGGTCAGGAATCACGGCAAAGCCAGAGTAACAAATGGCTGGAGGAGTGAGGGTCTTTCAAGTCTTGAAATGGTTAAGTGTGGATGATTTCATCAACTAGTAGTGCATATATAGGACAACCAAGGGCTAGGATGAAGGCAAGTGTGTGGTTGAGATTGGGGACAAGTGTGTGTGGGCCCCACAAGCCACTTGTCCAACTAAAATATCTTGCAAGACAAGGCCACTTGTCTAGCTCATTTCGGCCAAGAGCCACCTAAGGGGGTGACACGTGTCACCCTCCTACTCGTTCAAAATATTTCATCTTCCGAAAATATCCCTAGTGGCCAAAATCTCGAAAACAAAGTGGGCCCCACAAAATCGTAAATTTCTCCCGTGGGCCCCACGTGACCAATTCCGGAAATAAAATCTCATAATTCTAATATAATTCAAGAAGCCCAAATACCAAATCTGGGAATCCAATTCCCATCAACGAACCTTTTCCTTCACAAAACCCGGAAACTTTTCCGTCGAAAAATCACATCTTTCTTTCTTTCCAAAATTTCTGTCGTATTCTCGTACGTACGTCCTCACATACTTACCCTGGAACTACGGGGTATAACATTCTTCCCCCCTTAGAAACATTCGTCCCGAATGTTCCTTCTAAGTCTCCAAACGTACTTGCGTCGGTATAGTCTTCACTACTATACTTACAAAACCGATCATGCCACCAATGGCCAGAATATAATATGTGCGCAAAACTCAAATCCAAGCCAACGAGGAAACTCCTCGACGATGTAAAAACAACACCAACTCTCGCTCCTGGTCCAAAGGATACTTCCTTCGCACCTTCACTTCACAAAAATGATCACTTCCATCTCCTAGCACACGTTCACTTCTTTCCTTACTTGTCGTACACTTCTCGAACACCCGAACTCTTTCCGCACGTACCACACTTCGCCATCGCTTCCTTTCCAAAACCTCGAGTCACTACTTCCAAAATTGGTCATCTCACCAGTTTCAATTCACAGGCCATCCCCTTCACGATCCGACTGGTCGAACGCATCCACGAACCCGCACGATGGTTACCCAAACCTCGCCTCCAGCGCCTCGTGACCTACCACCGGGACCACCTCGAATCGACCCCACCACATTCCGGCCACGGTTGACCGCGAATGGTCCTCAACCCGACCCATAACCGCGCCAAACTCTTGTTTCCGATCCAGAGCAATCTCACTAATCCAATACGAAACCTGAAGTCTTCTTAGCTCAACTACCCTCTTATAATTCACACCACTCGAGGACTTATCACACAATTTTACCCTCGTATACTATGCTCTCCGACAAAGGTCAATCGTAAACAAAATCTTTTACCCAACTTCCCTTTACTAACTGTGCCTCTAAATCATAATTTAACAAAACGCTATCTAACATAATACTTAGCATCATCATATCAATAACGATATCGGGCCACTGTAGAGGTAAGAATATACCAGATTAATCGCCATTTCCTTCGCCGCTTCTAATCATAATCACCTTGCTGTCGCATAGCTATAAGGCGAGAACCTCGCCATCGGCCCGGTAGTCGCGTCATTCTACTTGTATCTCTCTTCCTAGACAGATCTCTCGTCATGGCCCTCGACGCCTCGGTGAAATAAGCACCGTGAAAAGACGACACTCCGGATGACGCTGCCGCATCGCACACCGAGGAAACATGAACCCGATCGCTAGAACTCATGTATACCGTGGAACTAAGCCCCGAGCTCGACGCCTCGAATACCTAACGCCCCAAGACCGCGAAGACCACTCATCGCGAAGGTGCATAACTAACTCGGCCAGGCGGTCCGCCTCGCAGTTACCAAAGCGACCTCGCTGCTCGCCTTCTTCGCCGATCCCGGTCATTCCGTCGACCTCTGCGTGCCTCACATCCTAGTGCATGAGCTCGCGTGCGGCAATGTCCATGCCCGGCCAAGAGCTACACCAACAAGCCTCGCCAAGTAATCATCGAGCGGTGACGTAGCGGTGCACTCGCCCTCCATATCCGCTACTAAAGCGGGGACATACCGAGCCAACGAAGTCAAACTCCACGCTACTCCCTAACCGTACGCCCGGCCCGCTTTATCGTCAAAAATCTGTTTACCGAGCCCTCCTCATCTCGCGAGGCAAGAAATGTGCAAGAAATGCCCTCGAGAACTCGTCCCAACTCGCTGGGAGCGCATGCTCCTCGGGACGCTTCCTATGAATCAAACTACCGATCGGCCAGATCGCAGCCGATGTGAACCTAGACCACCGACTCGGTCTCCAAGCTCGATCACTCTCACGATCCGTCAGAATCGCTTGATGAACTCCTCGGATCATCCTCGTGCCTCGACCCGAAACTCGCGGGTTGCAACTCAAAAGTCCCGCAGCCTCAAACTATCTCGATCTCGGGTGAACTACGTACTACTGCAGACAATTGCAGATTCAATTTATTGTCACGACTCCGAACCTCGCCCGCGGATCGTGCCTTACCCCTGCACCCTAGTGATACAACATCGGAGAAAACCAATGAAAATAAAATTTAAACAAGAAACAAGATATATGATCATAAACAAGCCAACCAAACTGCTACTTCCAATAAAATATATATATACAACTCTTTCAAAACGCAATGCTTTAATCCTTTTACAAACCCCGCCACAACAATACTACATGACCTCTAAGAGTTTTTATACAACATGACGACAGGCCGCCATACCCCGAATGTACAAGAACCTACAACTCAGGTAACATACCAAAGATAAGCCTCGAGAAACGGAGCTTCCCAACGCGAATCGTGATCCTATGTCGAGGATCAACATCGTGTACTCACTGCGGCATGAACGCACTTCCGAAGAGGTCGATAACAGTGCCAAGTATGTGAAATCAAACATATCAGAAATGAAATCATAATTTATATAAAAACAGGAGACATGTATGATAACAAAACTACGATTCACTACATAAAAGCGATGTCAAGTCGTGACTCACGCCTCAAAGTCATCACTCAAATATAACCGAATTTAACTCGCACAACGCGTACGCCCGATCTCACTCTCGGTATAAGCGTGGCCCGAACCATCCTAACGGCATACCCGTGGGCCACCCATCGTGGTCGTATGTCCAAAGGAAATATCCAGATAACAATCGAAATGGAAGATACTCGGCCACCCATCGTGTCGGTATGTCCAAAGCGAATAACAAGATAACGATCAAAATGGAAGCATACTGGCCACCCATCGTGTCGATATGTCCAAGAAGGAAACAAGACAAAGAATCCCATGGAACCATACGATGCGCCACGCATCGTCGGTATGTCCAAAAGGAAACAACTAGACAACAATCAAATGGAACCATACCCGCGGCGCCACGTCGTACAAGATGTCCAAAGCGATTAGTAAAAATAACACTATCAATGCGAGCTGCATCTCGTGGAATTCTCCGTCATCACGCCACGCCCAAGTAAGTTCTCAATCAGATAGCCCTCCAACGAGGCACAGAATACGAGATACAACACTTGCACAACACAAAGGCTATCACAACAAGCATAGGCAAGTTCAACAAATTCATAGACTTATATTTTATTACAACAAATCCGGTTTTAACCCCAAAGTACTACATACATTAACTCTTTTAAAGGATCCGCCTTTCACAAAGTCACATAATACCCGTGGTATAAAAATAGAGTGACTATCTTTTTAAGTAAACCAAAATACTTCCTTTGTAAAATCAAGTAACAACATTATTTTCCAAACGTTCAAGTTTGCCTAATTTCAAATGCTCAAGTTTCTCATTTTAGAAAGGTTTCATAACTCATAGTCTTAATCTCTTTTAAAACAATTGGAGTAACATATGTCTTATACGTGAGCCGCTTATTCTTGTATACAACAATCTTGTTACAGCCTATGATCTAGGAAATGTAATACAATTTGTCTTATCTTAGCTTCTATGCGGATGGAGGTTTCTACCGGTTTTAATAACAATTAGTTATTTGTCAATACATTTTCCTTTATTAGCGATGTGGTTTGTTCGCTAATCATTCTCATTCCACATCAAGAAACATTATTCTTTTAAAACCAAGTACTCATTACCCGAATGAGGTTTTACAACATTTTTAACAAAATGTTAATTACTAAGTAAAACAAGTTAAGTCTCTTATCTATCAAGATCAAGTCTCTTAACTTCTACAATCAATAAACCAATCTTTTACCCATTACAGAGTCGTTATAACTAACTTCCCATAAAGCTATTATAACACCCTATGTTTTGAACCAACCAAACTCATTTAGCACATGCACGTCTACCGTACTACATAGTTTACAAAACATCATGCTAGGAAGGATAGGAAGAGGTTCACATACCTCGCGACGATTATCGACAATAAGCAAAACGCTCCACAAGATCAGAACGAACTAGCCTTTTCCACTCTTCAAGTAGAATACGCGCTACCGTAGTACTTCCACCCATATAGGCCAAACGCCTATTAACTTCTAAACGCATGCGGTTCCATATTCTACGTAAAATTCGAGACCTCCCCGCACACATGGCGTAAATCTCCTCCTCTATCGGTGCTACCAAGCCAACCGGGGTTATACGTCTAACTGCACATATACAATTCTACTATCTGAGAATACCACAAAAGTCTCATGTCTGATACACTATGTAATTATAGTTCATTCTCTTCTTTATATTCAGCTTAAGTCAAAAGACATTGCCATAAAGTTATGTTCATTTCTATATATAGTATACTTCAACTATATAATCCTACAACATGTAATTTCCAATTACAATAAGGGGACAAGAATATTTACCTCGATAAGCCCAAAATTATCCAAGTTATAATGTCGATCCTGAGCAAGGTTTAGCTCCTACTCCGTGCGCTCCAACCCGCTCCAAACAACCCTTAGAAGTTCTACACAACTTCTTCTATATTCTTCAACTCGCTATGAAGATTTCCTTAGGGTTTTGGTTTGAGACTAAAAGGACAAAAAGGTAGTATTTCCGGGCTCTACGTATAGAGGTAACTTTTGGAATACTACAAGGTATACGGCTAGGGTATTTTGGGCATTATAACAATACTTGGAGAATACTTTCTACCAAGGGGGGGGTGTATTTCACAAGAACAACACAAGGTAGGGGGGGGTACCCCTCGGCTAGACACTACAAAGGGGGAGGGGGGAGGCTCTCGGCCAAGGGCTCACAAAGGGGGGGAGGGGTGTGGCGGACGAGCACAACTAGAAGAGGGGAGGGAGATTTCAAGACTTAGGAAGTTTTTTTAGGATGAAGAAGTCTTCAACAAGGGAGGGGTATTTATAGGGAAACCAATGGCCTTGATCAAGCCATGTGCAAGGCAAGTGTAAGGCCAAGATCAAGCCAAGTGCACCCTAACCCCTACTCCACAAAACATGGCACAAAACAAGGCACCAAACAAGGCACAAAACATGCCACAAAATCCTCCCCCTTCTCGGCCACAAGACCGTCCAAGACCACCAACTTGAGGGTGACAAGTGTCGCCCTCTCGTTGGTCCAAAAATGTTCCGTCGCTCGGAAAAATCCGCAAAAATACTAAACGACATAGCCGGAATTTTCCCTTCGCAAGTTCTGTAAAACGTTTCGTCGAAAAACGATTCTTTACGGGGGTTGTGCACAAAATTTCGAAACTTGCCTAACTTTAAGGCTCAAACTTTCTACGTACGCCCACACGTACATACTCTGGAAATACGGGGTATAACATTCTCCCCTCCTTAGAAACATTCGTCCCGAATGTTCCTTCTCGAAAACAGATAACGATAACGTATCCTCTTAACTTTAACCAAGTTGCCAATGCCACACATGGCCATAAAATAACAAACGCACAAATACTTAAACCCAAGCCAACGAGGAACTACTTCTAACGTCACAACAAGCCTCCACCTATGGTTTAAAGAGTGCTCCCCTCGCACCCTCACTTCACAAAAGAAATGATCACTTCCGTTCTCATAACACAGGTTCGCTTCCTTTCTTACCCGTCGCACTTCTCGTACACTTGAACTCTTTCTAGTACGCACTATACTTCGCCATTACTTGATTCCCAAAATTTCGAGTCACCTCAAACTTGGTCATCTTACTAACCTCAATCTTCTTTAAGGCCATTTCCGTCTTCACGAACCGCTCGTCGAACATATCCACGAACTCATACGATGGTCACCTAAACTGGGCCTAGCACTCGCTACCCTACCATCTGGCGGACCATCCAGAATCGACCCCACCTAAATCCGCACGGTTGACCCGCATACGCCCACAACCCGACCTCCGTCGCAACTCTTGCTCCTCGATACGGAACAATCTTACTAATTCACATCATGAAAGCCACCACTTTCATTTTACCCAACCCATGGACTTATCACACAAATATCTCCCACGTATACTACGTACTCTGATAAGGTCAAACATAAAATAAATCTTTTACTCAAGACGACCTTACCTCTAAGGTCTCAATCGTGAAATATTCTAAGGTTCACACTTATCATGCCCCCATACTTACCCTTCCAACTAACCATGTTTTCTAACTCATAAATAACACAACGCTATCCGTACATAGCACACAATAAGAAGATCATAATATCAAGCATACCAAAACTCTAGAGGGTTAAGGATATACCTGTATCCACCGCTTCACTCTAATCAAAGGCACGCCTGCAGGCGATAATCGCAGGTGATTAACCACCATAGATCCCGAAGGTCGAGTCTCTACATCCAAGGCTACCTGCCTGACAATTTCTCACAAAATGGCCCTGCTGGCCGCATGTAAAACAAACTCCCAAATTAGCACGACACTCCCCAAAATGGAGCCTACCACAACGGTCACAACGAGGTAGGGTTGGCTTCAGCTGGCTAACACCCCTGCTCTCACGAAAATTTGAACCTCGAGCCCCGACCGCTCTCAAGAAGGCGGTAGGACCACTCAGACAAGCGGGGTACATAACTAGCCTGCTGCTGAGGCGGTCCGCCTCGAATGTCGCCAAAAGATCCTGCTGTCCTGGCCCTCTTCTGCTGATTCAGGTCATTCCGTCTACCTCTCCGCTCCTCACACCCAAGTGCATAAGCCTGCATGCGGGCAATGTCCATGCCCGGCTGAAGAGCTACACCCGAACAAGCCTCTGTCAAGTAATCATCTAGCCCGGTGACGTAGCGGTGCACTCTATCCTCCATGGTTGCCACTAAAGCGGGGACATACCGAGCCAATGAGTCAAACTCCACGTTGTACTCCCGAACTGTACGCCCGTTCTGCCTCAAAGATCATAAATCTATCGGCGTGCCCTCCTCATCTGCGGAGGCAAGAAGTGAGTGAGAATGCCTCGAGAACTCGCCCCATCTGCTGAAGCGCATGCTCTCCCGGGACAGCTCACGAATCAAACCCGATCATGCGGTATCACGCGGCCGATGCGAACCTAAGACCACCGACTCGGTCTCAAGCCTCGATCACTCGCGACCCAGAATCGCCGGATGAACTCCTGCGGATCATCCTCAGCCTCACCCATAAAACTCAAGTGCTACAACTCGTAAAGTCCGTAGCCTCAAACTATCTCGCTCGGGGTGTACTACGGGTGCATCGAATCGGCTGCTGCGTCCAATTTATCCTCATATCGCCACGACCTCGGCGATCGGGCCATCTCCTTGTACCCATCTCATCTCGCTCCAGGTGTGGGACCGAGGCTCGTCTTGTGGTCTCAGCAGCCCATCGCTGCGGCTCTAAACTCTTTGAAATTTGGCGGCGTCAAAACTCGCCGTCAAGCACAATCTCAGTCGGCCGGCTGCGCCCTCGTGCTCTTCAGATCTCACTAGCGCCTCCTGGCTGCCTTGCCCTTCTGGGCTCTGGTTGCCTTGCGCGGAGGCATAACTGGTAAAATGAAATACGTCAGAGGGGTCCAACTTATAACACAGCTCTAAGGCACGATCTCAGAATGAGAAGAATGGAAACCAATCCTAAATGTCCTATAGCCTCCTGATTATAGATGTGGTGCACAACACACCGATAATCAAGACTCTACTAGACACGGTCTGTAGACACTTTCCGAGGACTAACTGCTCTGATACCACTTTTGTCACGACCCGAACCGGGCGTGGATCGTGCCTACCCTGCACCCTAGTGATACAACATCAGAGAAAACCAGCGGAAAATAAAATTTAAACAAGAAACAAGATATATGATCATAAAACAGGCCAACCAAACGGTTACCTTCCAATAAAATATATATATACAACTCTTTCAAAACGAACAGTTTAATCCTTTTTACAAACCCTGCCCACAACAGTACTACAGACCTCTAAGAGTTTTTATACAACATGACGGGACAGGGCCCCGCCATACCCCTGAATGTACAAGAACCTACAACTCAGGGTAACATACCAAAGATAAGCCTCCGGAGAAACGGAGCTTCCCAACGCTGAACTGTGATCCTATAAGCGAGGATCAACACTGGTGTACCTCTACCTGCGGCATGAACGCAGCCCCGAGGTCAAGACAACAGTACCAAGTATGTGAAATCAAACATATCAGAATGAAATCATAACAGTCTATATAAAAACAGGAGACATGTATGATAACAAAACTACAGTTCACTACATAAAAGCAGTCATGTCAAGTCAGGGACTCACGCCCTCAAAGTCATCACTCAAATATAACCCGAATTTAACGCATGTGGCGCGAGCCCGGCATCTCACCTCGGTATAAGCATGGCCCTGGAACCATCCCAATGGAAGCATACCCGTGGGCCACCCATCGTGTCAGTATGTCCAAAGGAAATATCCAGATAACAATCGAAATGGAAGCATACTCGTGGGCCACCCATCGTGTCAGTATGTCCAAAGCGAATAACAAGATAACAGTCAAAATGGAAGCATACTCGTGGGCCACCCATCGTGTCAGTATGTCCAAGAAGGAAACAACAAGACAACAATCCCAATGGAACCATACCCGTGCGCCACGCATCGTGTCAGTATGTCCAAAAGGAAACAACTAGACAGCAATCAAAATGGAACCATACCCGTGCGCCACGCATCGTGTCAGTATGTCCAAAGCGATTAGTAAAAAATAACACTATCAACAGGAGCGTACCCGTGGAATTCTCCGTCACTGCCGGCACGTCCAAGTAAGTTCTCAACCAGATAATGCCCTCGGCGAGGCGCGGTAACACAGAGATACAACACTTGCACAACAAAGGCTATCACAACAAGCATAGGCAAGTTCAACAAATTCATAGACTTATATTTTATTACAACAAATCCGGGTTTTAACCCCAAAGTACTACATACATTAACTCTTTTTAAAGGATCCGTTCCTTTCACAAAAGTCACATAATACCCGTGGTATAAAAATAGAGTGACTATCTTTTTAAGTAAACCAAAATACTTCCCTTTGTAAAATCAAGTAACAACATTATTTTCCAAACGTTCAAGTTTGCCTAATTTCAAATGCTCAAGTTTCTCATTTTAGAAAGGTTTCATAACTCATAGTCTTAATCTCTTTTAAAACAATTGAGTAACATATGTCTTATACGTGAGCCGTTTATTCTTGTTTACAACAATCTTGTTACAGCAGCCATGATCTAGGAAATGTAATACAATTTTTTCTTATCTTAGCTTCTATGCAGATGGAGGTTTCTACTGGTTTTAATAACAATTAGTTATTTGTCAATACATTTTCCTTTATTAGCGCTGCTGTGGTTTGTTCGATAATCATTCTCATTCGACATCGAAAACATTATTCTTTTAAAACCAAGTACTCATTACCCGCGAATGACGTTTTACAACATTTTTAACAAAATGTTAATTACCAAGTAAAACAAGTTAAGTCTCTTATCTATCAAGATCAAGTCTCTTAACTTCTACAATCAATAAACCAATCTTTTACCTACATAGAGTCGTTATAACTAACTTCCCATAAAGCTATTATAACACCCTATGTTTTAAACCAACCAACTCATTTAGCACATGTACATCTACCGTACTACATAGTTTACAAAACATCATGCTAGAAAGGATAGGAAGAGGTTCACATACCTCGCGACGATTATCGACAATAAGCAAAACGCTCACGATCAGAATCTGGCTAGCCTTTTCCACTCTTCAAGTAGAATACGCTACTCGTAGTACTTCCACCTATATAGGCCACAAATGTCTATTAACTTCTAAACGCACGGTTCCATATTCTACAGAAAATTCGGCAGCACCTCCCCCCCTCCGCAACCGCGTAAATCTCCTCCTCTATCGAGGCCGGCTACCAAGCCAACCAGGGGGGGTTATACGTCTAACCGGACGTATACAATTCTACTATACAGTAATACCACACAAGTCTACTGTAATACAGTCCTATGTAATTACTGATTCGATTCTCTTCTTTATATTCAGGCTTAAGTCAAAAGACATTGCCATAAAGCTATGTTCAGTTCTATATATAGTATACTTCAACTATATAATCCTACAACATGTAATTTCCAATTACAATAAGGGGACAAGAATATTTACCTCGATAAGCCCAAAATTATCCAAGTTATAATGTCGATCCTGAGCAAGGTTTAGCTCTACTCGTGCGCTCCAACCCGCTCCAAACAACCCTTAGAAGTTCTCCACAACTTCTTCTATATACTTCAACTCGCTATGAAGATTTCCTGAGGGTGTCGGTGTGAGACTAAAAGGACAAAGGAGTATTTAGACTCTACGTATAGAGGTAACTTTTGGAATACTACAAGGTATACGGCTAGGTATTTTGGGCATTATAACAATACTTGGAGAATACTTTCTACCAGGGTGTATTTCACAAGAACAACAAGGTAGTGGGTACCCTCGGCTAGACACTACAAAGGGGAGGAGGCTCTCGGCCATGGCTCATGAGGGGGTGTGGCGAGCACAACTAAGAGGAGGGAGATTTCAAGACTTAGGAAGTTTTTAGGATGAAGAAGTCTTCAACAAGGGAGGGGTATTTATAGGGAAACCAATGGCCTTGATCAAGCCATGTGCAAGGCAAGTGTAAGGCCAAGATCAAGCCAAGTGCACCCTAACCCCTACTCCACAAAACATGGCACAAAATAAGTCTCCAAACAAGGCACAAAACATGCCACAAAATCCTCCCCCTTCTCGGCCACAAGACCGTCCAAGACCACCAACTTGAGGGTGACAAGTGTCGCCCTCTCGTTGGTCCAAAAATGTTCCGTCGCTCGGAAAAATCCGCAAAAATACTAAACGACATAGCCGGAATTTTCCCTTCGCAAGTTCTGTAAAACGTTTCGTCGAAAAACGATTCTTTACGGGGGTTGTGCACAAAATTTCGAAACTTGCCTAACTTTAAGGCTCAAACTTTCTACGTACGCCCACACGTACATACTCTGGAAATATGGGGTATAACACCTATCCTCGTGCCTTGCCACTATCCTGGCCAATAACTGGGCCATCTCCTTGTAACCCATCTCCTTGCGGTTCGCTGGCCTCGGTAGAGACGCCTCGTATTGTGGGCTCGCTCGCGACCGCCTTGCCTCACAGGCCGTTGCGTGGAGGCATAATCGCACATAAGAATACGTCGGAGGAGTCCAACTTACAACAGCTCTAAGGCACGATCTCGGAATGAGAAGAATGAAACCAATCCTAAATATCCTGAGCCTCCACGATTATAGATGTGGTGCACAACACACCGATAATCAAGACTATACTAGATACGGTGCAGAGACACTTTCCGAGGATTAATCGCTCGATACCACTTTTGTCACGACCAACCGGGGCGTGGATCGTGCCTTACCGGGCACCCTGGTGATACAACATCAGAGAAAATCAGCGGAAATAAAAACATGAACATGAAACAAGAGATATGATAAAAAATAGGCCAACCAAAACAGTTTCCTTCTTGCATATATACAAAATCTGAACAGTTACATCCTTTACAACCCTGCCCACAACAGTACTACAGACCTCTAAGAAAGTGACAACAACTATGACGGGACAGGGCCCCGCCATACCCCTGAATGTACAAGAACCTGCTGCACTGTGGTAACATACACAAGATAAGCCTCCGAGAAACGGCTTCCTAATACTGTCGTGATCCTATGGCGAGGATCCACAACCGATGTACCTCTACCTACGGCATGACGCACCGAAGGAGGTCAGTACAACAGGTACCAAGTATGTGAAACTGAAATACTGTAAATGAAATCATGACAGTCTATATAAAACAAGAGACATGTATGATAGCCAAACTACAGTTTACAACATAAAAGTAGTCATGTCAAGTCAGGGACTCACACCCTTGAAGTCATCCCTCATGCCCGTGGAACTCCTTCCTCACTGCCGGCAGTTTAGGTATAAATCGTAGGATACGTATAACATGTCTCGGCCCATCCCATGGGACTCGAGGTGGAATCGTGTGGAATACATGTCTCGGCCCATCCCATGGGACTCGATAAGAATCGTGTGGAATACGTGTATCGGCCCATCTCATGGGACTCGATAGGAATCATATGAAATACATGTCTCGGCCCATCTCATGGGACTCGATAGAATCAGATGGAATACATGTCTCACCCATCTTATGGGACTCGATAGGAATCGTCTGGAATACATGTCTCGGCCCATCTCATGGGACTCGATAGGAATCGTTCACAACCAATCAGCCGGCCCACTATCGAGAGACGCGACGGTATAGAAATACAGTACTTGCAGAACAAGGCTATCACACGCAAATAGAGGCAAGTTACACAAAACTCAAGGTACTTTCATTTTATGTCAAAGTCCGGGTTTTAACCCCAAAGTACTACATATGTTAAATTCTTTTAAAAGATCCATTTCTTTTACAAAGGTCACCGATACCAGTAGTATTAACATGAGTGACTAACATTTATAAGTAAACCAAAACACTTTCCTTATTAAAATCAAGTAACAACATTCTTTTCCAAAGTTCAAGTTTGCCTAATTTCAAATGCTCAAGTCTCTTATTTTGAAAGATTCCATAGATCATAGTCTTAATCACTTAACGTAATCTCCTTTAAAACAATTGAGTAACATATGCCTTATGTGTGAGTAGCTTGTTCTTGTTTATAACCATCTTATTAAAGCAGCCATGATCTAGGAAATGTAATACAATTTTGTCTTATCTTAGCTTCTATGCAGATGGAGGTTTCTACTGGTTTTAATATAATTATTTAGTCAATACATTTTCCTTTATTGACGCTGCAATGGTTTGTTCGATACTTATTCTCATTTCCGAAATCAGTAAAACATCAATCTTTAAAAACCAAGTACTCATTACTCACGAATGAGGTTTCACACTTTTAACAAAATTCATATCAAGTCAATTAAGTCAAGTCTCTTATCTTTCAAGATCAAGTCTCTTAACTTCTAAAATCAATAAACCATTCTTTTACCTACATAAAGTCGTTATAACTAACTTCCCATAAAGCTATTATAACACTATATGTTTTAAACCAACCAGAACTCGTTTAGCACACGTCGCCTCTTCACTACATAGTTCACAACAATCATGCTAGAAAATATAGGAAGAGGTTCACATACCTGCGACGATTATCGACAAATGGCGTAACGCTCCAAGTACTTCAACCCGTCCGCCACTCCTTGCCAAGTAGATCATGCCACACGTAGTACTCCACTCCTAAAATGGTCATAGTACTTCTATCAAACCTTTCTTACCATTGAAGACTTATACCAATAAAAGCCCTCTAATTCTACGGAAAATCAAAGACTTCCCGCTTTACTCACTTTTCCATCTTTCTCCAAGGCCGAATAACGTAATTATATGCCATATACAAGGCGTAATAATTTAAACAACATAAAGAAGGGATTACACGCCCAAACGGTAACGCGGTTTACTATCACGCCTTCATAATAACAATAAGTAAAAGAAGGATTACGCCAAACCGTAACGCGGTTTACTATCACGCCTTCATAACAATACAATACAATAATTAAAAAGGATCACACGCCCAAACGGGCGATTGAACAATCTTCCCCTTAAATGTAAATACAAATCCAAAGTAAATACCCAAAGTAAATCTGATCCTTAAGTTGGGGTCCTGGCCAACTTTGTCCATTTTACTTATCCAATTACTTCATTAGTCATCCAACTTATATTCCATCTTAATATAAGTTATAGTTACTGTTAAATACTTCTTCACAAGTAAGATACGTTTGATACGTTGGATACGTTTTTACCATTTTAATGGCTAAAAGCCAATCCTTTCTTTTAACAAGTTAACAAGATCCAACTCTTCCAAACTTTACTCCATATATTATATATTCCATAATATACTTATAATATATGTATAATAACCAATTCACAAAGAGGTTTAAGTTTCACTACCTCAAATAGCCCAAGAATATCCAAGTTCTTAAAGTCGCTCCAAGCAAGTCTTAGCTCCAAATCTTTACGTTCCAATCCGCTACAAGCAACCCATGAAGCTCTAACCAACTTCTCTTCAAGATTCAACTCAAAAAGTGAAGAACACTTAGGGTTTCCAACTAGCAACTTTCGAGGCAACAATAGAGGTTAGGGGTGTGAAATCTTTTCCAACTCTTGGTACACAATCTTCCTAACACCTTAGGGAAGAACACTTAAGAGTTTAAGAATTTTTGGACAAATTTAGGTCAAGGAATCATGGCAAAGCCGAGAGCAACAATGAAGGGAGAGGGATGGTCTTTCAAGTCTTGAAATGGTTAAGTGTGGAAGATTTCATCAACTAGTAGTGCATATATAGGACAACCAAGGGCTAGGATGAAGGCAAGTGTGTGGTTGATATTGGGGACAAGTGTGTGTGGGCCCCACAAGCCACTTGTCCAACTAAAATATCTTGCAAGACAAGGCCACTTGTCTTGCCACTTGTCTAGCTCATTTCGGCCAAGAGCCACCTAGGGGGGTGACACGTGTCGCCCTCCTACTGCCCAAAATATTTCATCTTCCAAAATATCCCTAATGGCCAAAATCTCGAAACAAAGTGGGCCCCACAAAATCGTAAATTTCTCCGTGGCCCCACGTGACCAATTCCTAAATAAAATATCATAATTCTAATATAATTCAAGAAGCCCAAATACCAAATCTGGGAATCCAATTCCCATCAACGAACCTTTTTCCTTCACAAAACCCGGAAACTTTTCCGTCGAAAAATCACATCTTTCTTTCTTTCCAAAATTTTTGTCGTATTCTCGTACGTACGTCCTCACATACATACCCTGGAACTACGGGGTATAACAGTGACAAATTGGACCAGCAGGTAGTGGGCCTGTTAGTAGAAAATTCGAACAAGGGGGTGTTGGGCCAACATGAATTTGACTAGACCGTGTCTGTTGGTCTAGATTCCTAGGAGTGGGTTAGACCAAATGGTGGACCACATATGGTGATAGAACATCATCTAAAAATTCATAAGACTTGGATGCGGAAATATACATCTTAGCAACGGAAATTGAATTTCATAAAAAATGATATGGTGACTAATGATGATTTTATTATAGGATAAATCAAAATATTTATAACCACAATGATTAGATGGGTACCCTAGGAACACACAAGCGGTAAAGTGAGATTGAAGTTTGTTAATGGTAGTGGAGGGGAATAGAGGATACCATAAACACTTAAACACCCTAAGATGAAAATACGAAGGGTCTTTTTGATAAAGAATTTTGAGTGGGGATTGGTATGCTAATCCTTTGCTAGAGAGTATGTTAAGGAGGTAAGTTGTCATTTGTAATGCATGATGCTAAAATAAAGGTGGTAATGATGCATGGGCTATTAATGTACGAACAATATTATTAATGGTGCAAATTTTTCTTTCGGCTTTCCTATTTTGTGATGACGTATGTAGACATGAAAACCGAAAAGATATACCATTAACCTTGCAAAATTCTCTAAATGGCCCATTATCAAATTCCCTTCCATTATCACATTGAATATTCTTAATTTCTCATTCAAATTATGTACAGATGAATGCTCTAAATGATAAAAATATGGAATAAAACTGAGACTTTTTAGATAATAAATGTACACAAATAATTAGAATAATCATCCAAAAATAACACATTATAATCGGTGACTTGTAGAGCTCAAAATGGAGATGTCCAAAGATCACTATGAATAGTATCAAATGGCAACAAAGTAATGAAATTTGAGGCAACAAATGGAAGTTTAACATGCTTCCTAAGAGGACAAGAAGGATAAATATTAGTACTACAAGAACTATTACATTGAATAAATTTATTATTTTTATGGGAGGAAAAACGAAACTCGGATGACCCAAACACATGCCATAAGGAATGTGCTAAAGTGGCAAACGCTGATGGTGTGGCTTGATTAGTGGTGATGGAGGTGGTGATGGCGGTGGTGATGGGATAGAGCTCCTGCACTATTATATATCATTAGATGTATCCCGTCTAGAAATACTTCAAAAAATCCAAAAGTGTCAAATTCAACAAAAATGAGTTATCAGCTGTAAATTTCTGAACAGACACCAAAAATTTAATTAAGTGAGGTCATGAAAGATATTTTTCAAGGCTGAAGGTGGGTTTGGGGGAGAAAATTTGTGTGACCATAACCACAAATTAGAATTGAATTACTATTATCAATTATGCCACGATATTTGCTTAAATTGAAATAAGATGAGATAGTACCTGGTGCAGATGTCATATGAGAAGTAGCCCTTGTGTCTATGTACCAATTTACATTTGGAGGATTTAACCTATGTGTATGCATTACCTCTAAGATATCTGTGTGTGTCAAAGACATGGTGGGCCATGCAAAAAGCCTCGAGGTCGAGGCCCAGCGCGCGCTATTGCCGTAGGAGTTATTCAGAGGCCCACCGCCTTGCCGCTACATCGCTATCCACCCGAGCCCGCCTTGGTGATAGTGCGCAGCGTGGCATGGGCTATTATCCACTGGCCCAAGGCAGGCCCCATAGCCACTACCGAGGCCCGTGCCGCTGCGGGATCTTTGAGCAACCCCGCTTGAATGCCATCGCCGTAGCCACCACCCTTTCCACCGCTACATCTTCCACCGCAATTATTTTCCACGGTTTAGACCCTTTTTGCCACCCTTGTTGTTGCGATTTTTACCATAATTGTCGGAGAATGATTGAGAGTCATTGGTTTTGTGTGATGTGGACATCATTATGGAAGAATTGGATTTGGTTTCCACCTTTTTAGCCAACCCTGCTTCTTCTAAGGTGAACATGAAACTTGTTTGGTAGAACATGCGGGAGAGGGTTGCTTTGACGAAGAAGAGTTCCAACTCCATTATACACCTCATGAGGCCTACAGATGTATGAAGAAACTAGATGATCATTTGTAATGGGTGTTAAGTGTATTTTGTATACACTTTTGAGTCTTTTTAGTTAGTATTTTACTATTTTATTTTGCGTTTAGTATAGTGGTAGGTGTGTTTTTCTTTCATTTTGTGTCACAACGATCATAAAGGAGGAAATACATAATCATATATGAAATGAGCTTAATTGAGATGGATTTGCACACTAAAAGGCCAAGAAATGAAGTCTAAGTCCCAAAGTATAGAAGAAATCGTGCAAAGTCCGAACGAAAATGACAAAAGACAGACAAACCGTAGAGGACGTCGTCGGTGTCGCGCCACCAGCAATGCCAAAACATCTGGGAGTCTGATTTATTGCGATATTTTCGCGACATGGCGCCACTGCGAGCCACGACGCCATCGGATTTCGATTTTGGGCGGGTGACACGTTTTGACACGGTGTTTGAAAGGGCAACCTTTCTCAGCTATAAATCCCTAAAACCCTGCTCATTGTAGGATATACCTTATACCATAACCTAAAATCATACTTTTAGGCTATGAGGCAAGACAATTGAAGACTCTTGTTCAAGTTATTTTCTTTCCCTTATTTTATTTCAGTTATGTTGAATTGTAATTTATTTCTTGACATGACAATGTTTAGGAGCTAATTACTTCAGTAGGGTTTCCATTGAAACTCTTTCATATAGTTAATGCATTGATTATTGATTTCTTCTTCAGCATATTAAGATCTATTCAATATTGTTATGATTGCTTGATATTTAACTAGCTATTAATTGTCATTACTTATATGATTTCAAATTAAAAGTCTGAAAGGTGAGATTTGAATATGCTGTAATTGTCTAGACATAGGTTAAAATCGTAGACGAAAAGTACCCGATACTTGTGTAGTATTATAGGTTAGGTTCTTAATCCTCCGTGGTAAAACTTATCATAGAAATATAGAAGGTTTCTGCATAAGGTGGAGCTCTTGTATGTCCAAACCGAAATATAATGACAGATTAGTTAACCTGCTATCTTAATAAGAAGAAGAATCATTAGCATTGCATTAACACGTGAAATAGTGGATAGTTAGGGATATTGGAACCCTATTTCCTTCATAACTGTTATAAACCCAAAGTCTTATAATCTTTAGTTTATTTTCTGCAATTAGTTATAATTCTTAGTTTTAAATATCAAACAACACTACGGTTACCAAATAGATACCATAGAATAGATAATCGGATTTAATAAACGATCTATCCGACGATAAACTCGGTCTTGCAGATCTTTATTAATTGAATGATACGTACATGTTATACCCCGTAGTTCCGGAGTATGTATGTAAGGACGTACGTACGAATGTATAAACCCTAATTAGGGTAAGATTGAAAGAATTGTTTTCCACTAAATTATTCCGAACTCAGGAAGGAAATTTTACGTTTTCAATATTTTTACGATTATGGAATTTTTCGAGAGATAAAATATTTTGGACCAATAGGAGAGCGACATGTGTCACCCCAAGTGGGCAAGACAAGTGGCCAAAAGTCTTGCATGGCATTGCATGGTGGTGGACGATTTTTTGCTAGAATTAGTGGGCAAGTCATATGGTCAAAGTCTTGCATGACTTTTGTAGGACAAGTGTGGAAAGGAACCTACACAAACACATCTATACCATACACATGTTTCTATCCTAACCCTTGGTTGTACTATATAAACCCCCTTAGTTGATGAAAATCTTCCACACTTAGTATATTTCAAGACTTGAAAACATTTCCCTCTCCCTCCTTCTTATATTGTTCTCGTCAATTGCCCCCTCTCCTTAACCAAATGTTGTCCAAAAATTCTTAAACTTATAAGTGTTCTTCCTTAATATATTAGGAAGATTATTAGCCAAGAGTTAGACAAAATTTCACACCCCTAGCCTCAAAAAAAAAACCCCCCCTTGGCCGAGAGTGGGCAGATTTTCGGGACTGTTTTGGACAGATTTTTTTAGTCAAGTTTGGAAAGGAATATCTCCTATCATATTAGGAGTTTTTGGGTGTTTCAAAAGCCTAAAATGAAGTTCGTCGAGTCTAGTTTTCAACGCAACAAACCGCTCGTCGATAGGACACTGGAGTAGAGAGTTATAGACGTTACAAGTTCAGCTGACGAAGCAGTGGCTAAAAATCTGGACAGTCACGTTTTTTGGGCTATTTTGAGGTAATGAACCTTAACCTCTTTGTGAAGTTGATTATTATGTATATATGGATATTATACATATACTGGAAGTATATTATGGACTATAAGATATAAAGAAAGATTTGGATCTTGTTAAGATGTTAAAAGGAGAATTGGCTTATTATCCATTAAAATGGTAAAAATGTATCCATTGCTTACTAAGAGGTTAACAACAAAGGAACTATAACTTATAATAAGATTGGAATATAAGTGGAAGGACTAATGAAGTAATTGGATAAGTAAAATTGTAAAAGTTGGCCAAGGACCCCAACTTAAGGACCGTATCTACTTTGGACCGTATCTACTTTGGACCGTATTTACTTTGGACCGTATTTACTTTATTGTTATGAAGGAGAGATTGTTAATCGCGTTCCGTTTGGGTGTGTTATCCCCTTCTTTAGTTATTATTGTTATGAAGGAGAGATTGTTAATCGCGTTCCGTTTGGGCGTGTTATCCCCTTCTTTAGTTATTATTGTTATGAAGGAGAGATTGTTAATCGTGTTCCGTTTGGGCGTGTTATCCCCTTCTTTAGTTATTATTGTTATGAAGGAGAGATTGTTAATCGCGTTCCGTTTGGGCGTGTTATCCCCTTCTTTAGTTATTGTTGTTATGAAGGAGAGATTGTTAATCACGTTCCGTTTGGGCGTGTTATCCCCTTCTTTTATTATTGTTGTTATGAATGAGAGATTGTTAATCGCGTTAGTTTGGCGTGTTATCCCCTTCTTTATTATTGTTGTTATGAAGGAGAGATTGTTAATCGCGTTTCGTTTGGGCGTGTTATCCCCTTCTTTATATTTCGGTATTATTGCACCTTAATTATAGTATGTTAATTACGGTTATCGGGCCTTGGAAAAAGCGGAAAATTGAGTAGAAATGGGGGAGGTGCTGCCGAATTTTCCGTAAGAAATGGAACCTTGTTCTTAGAAATATCCTACGAAGAGATCTAGAAGTTAATAGACGTTTCATGACCATTATAGGTGAAAGTACTACGAGTAGCGATTCTACTTGAAGGGTGGAAAAGGGCTAGCGCGTTATAGTACTTGAGCGCTTTTGCTAAATTGTCGACAATCGTCGCGAGGTATGTGAACCTCTTCCTATCCTTTCTAGCATGATTATTTTGAACTATGTAGTACGGTAGACGTACGTGTGCTAAACGAATTTGGTTGGTTTAAAACATAAAGTGTTATAATGGCTTTATGGGAAGTTAATTATAACAATTTTATGTAGGTAAAAGAATGGTTTTTAAAAAAGATAAGAGACTTGACTTATATTGACTTGATTTGATATGTGAAGAGCTTGGATTGTGTGGAAGTTGTGAAACCTCATTCGTGAGTAATGAGTACTTGGTTTTGAATAATAATGTTATATTGATTTCGAAAATGAGAATAAGTATCGAACAAACCACTGCAGCGTTAATAAAGGAAAATATATTGACAAATAATTAATATTATTAAAACAAGTTGAAACCTCCATCTGCATAGAAGCTAAGATAAGACAAAATTGTATTACATTTCCTAGATCATGGTTGCTTTAATAAGGTCATTAATAAAAAGTATTGATTTTTCTTAAATTCCAAAGTAAGGAACTTGTTTTCTAAAAGAAAAGAGACTTGAGAATTTGAAGTGTTTTTGTTTAAAAGAGAAGGCATGCTTTTGTCTTAAGTTGGTTTAAAAAGAAGGTATGGAAATTGTTTTGGCTCACTTAAAAAGATAGTTACTCTATTTGGATACTACGGGTATCGTGTGACTTTTGTGAAAGAAATGGATCTTTTAAAGAGTTAAAGTATGTAGTACTGGGGTTAAAACCCTGATTTGTTGACATGAAACGAAGTACCTTGTGTGAGTAACTTGCCTATATTTTGTGATAGCCTTGTAATACTTTCTTGTTGGCTTGATAAAGTGAACACGTTATGATACGGTGTTAGTGCCTGGACTTGTGTAAGGAGGTTATTATTGTTGTGCTTATGTTGTTTAACGATAAGCCGTTGTCGATTCTCGTGATGTTTGTGTAAGGAGGTTATTGTTGTGCTTATGTTGTTTAACGATAAGGCGTTGTGTTAGTATTATATCACTCACCCTCCTGACTTGTTATGATGTCGGGGGTTAAGCTGCTCCCCGATGCGAGGAATACCTCATACGTCCGGGGACTACGCGGAGTCGGGATTCCGTGAATGTGACGCGAGGAATACCTGCGGTCTATATGGCCACGCGTCGCGGAGTCCAGACGATGCCGAGGGTTACCGCCTGCGATGTGAGGAATACCTGCGCGGGCCTACGTGTGGCCTATGCGGAATGCGGAGTTCCGAGATTAGACACACATAATGATCCGCGGGCGAGTGGCTCTTCGATCATTTGGCGGTGTAGAAAGACCTCGTGATACGCTTTATAACATTGTTGTACGGTGGGTTCTAGTAGTCGGCTATGCCTTCGCATTTACCGTGCGGTTTTATTATTATGACACTGGGACCTCGTGTTCATGTGTATTCCTTGGTGTTTTATATCATGGATCGCCGGCATGAGGAAGGAATTCCACGCATGATTGATATCGCGGGCATGAGACCACGCTATATTTGAGTGATGACTTTGAGGCGTGAGTCCCGACTTGATATGATCTACATATTGTATATCGTAAATTGTTTATCATATATGTCTCTTGTTTTATATATACTATTATGATTTCATTTACGATTATTTTGGGCCACATACTTGGTACTGTCAGACTTGACCTCCTTCGGCCGCGTTCACGCCGCAGTAGGTACATCGGCCGTTGATCCTCGCCGTAGGATCACAGCCAGCGCTTTAGGAAGCTTCGCTCCGAGGCTTATCTTTTGGTATGATTCCCGACCGTAGGTACTTGTACATTCAGGGTATGGCGGGCCCCGTCGTCATAGTTGTTATAGAAATTCTTAGAGGTGCAGTAGTCTGCTGTGGGAGTTTGTAAAAGGATTTAACTGCTCAAGTTTTAATTTATATACGTAAAGGTAACCGCTTTTGGTTGCTTTGTTCTTATGTTAATCTATTGTTTCATGTCTTTGATTTTATTTCCGCTGATTTTCTCTCGATGTTGCATCACTGTGTGCCGGTAAGGCACTGCGGGCCCGAACGGTCGTGACGATGACACTTGGCGTAAGCATCTAGAAATATCGCAACAACGGGCGTCGACGCGTTCGAGTTGATTGGACAACTCCTTGAGTCTTTGACAATATGCTGAGGTAGTCGGAAAATCCTCCATATTTATGTGAGAGAATTCATGCTCAAGGGTTACGACATGAGAATTTTTGTTATCTTGGAACATATCACGCAACATATTCTAAGCTTCCATTGTTGTGGCGTCGGGTTTGATAATTGTCTGTAAGAGGTCCATAGAGATGGTGGAATAAATCCATTGAAGAACCGTAACATCAAGAGTTGCCCATAACTCTATTTCATCATCGGTGTAAGACACTTTCTCGTTGCCTTTTTTCAGTTTGATGATGTGATGGAGGACTCTATGAGACATGACGTGAATTTTAAAAATTTCTGCCCACATTGTGTATTGGACGTTCTCCATTTCAAGGACAATAAGGATGTTGTTCTTAATGTTAGAGAATGTAAGGGTAGAATGAAAGGTATTCTTTGTGTTAGACATTATTGAGGAACACGAAGAGAATAAGGGTTTTTGAAAAAAAAAAGGGATGAAGGGACGACCGAGAGAGTCCAAGGGCGGCGAAATTGTGGTGGAGAAGGAAAGAATTTTTCCCTAGATTGTTGATACCATGAAAGAGAATAATATCTTGATTATTTTGATTAATGTAATTGGTTTATATACATGATATATAATAGTAAACCTACAATATAATTACGAAAATAAAATATACATTTTCCTAATACAAAAGATTACTACCATAATTACAGATGTACAAGATCACTAATAATATCAAAGGAATATATGGTGTATATTCTATTAGTTACAACTCTTCATTGCCTCAACCGTATTCCTAATCCAATGCTACCACTAGTTTCCCTCAAGAGTTACAACTCTTCATTGCGTAAGTCGTAACATTACAATAATAAATAATAAAAATAATTATAAAGGAGGTGAGAAGATAACTCTAAATCGTTGGATTTTGTCGTTCGTACGCATCGTAATTTGAAAATTTATGTTTCAAACCCGATGGGCGTTCAAACTGATGGATGATTATATAATGTAAAACACACATAAACTATAATGCGTCGGTAGAACACATACAATTTTGCAAATCTGGAATCTACTTCTTCAAGTATAAACCGAAAGTGAGCATGCAACCATTCCTTGATTTGCAAGTCAAGACTCCAATGTAATTACTCTTTCTGTAAGCTAGAAAATCCTACAGAGTTCTAGCAGAATAATTCAAGTGAATTAGGTATATTAAAATAATGATGGAACCTCTATTTATACAGAAATCACTAGGGTTTCCCAAGTCGGCCAGCCCGAAATCGAGACAGCGGGTCACTCTGACCCATCGACACACGGCGCCACAACAATGGGTGGCGCCACCTTTCGTCCTCGAGCCGCGACCCTGGTCCAATTTTCCCTTGTTTCTATTTTAAATAAATCTGAAATATCATCTCGATTTAATTAAACAATCATTATTTATTCTAATGTCTTAATTAAAAACCGAACATTTATACTCTCTGATTACATCCTTGAATCGACGGAATAATTGACTTAGTGTTACCCTACAGACCTTCACATAGCGACACTAATAACATTAGGGTCTACACAGAACTCCTAGACGACGCTGAAAGACGAAGTCAATATGTGAAGTATAGTTACACGAAACCTGTGAACTGAACCTCTATGTGGGTAGATAAAATCCTTTCATTCACGACACACTCGATCAAGCTTAGGATCTGCCAAGTGTCTATCCAAATGGCTTGATCATTATATCTCATCTATATTAGCTGACAACAAGACCATATCAAAGATATGTCTACTACATTGGCCAATGACTTAGTCAACCTAATACCATATGAGAATCTGAGTGTTCTCTCAAAGATACATTCGAGGAATAGATCCTAATCTTGGCTCAACTACCATCTTTAATCTACATTACAGTATACTCAATACAAGACGTGTCTCAACCTATAAGGAATTTGAACTTAGGACAGGATCAAAGTACATTACTCTATAAACAAGGCGCGTATCGACCTCAAGTCTAAGGACTTCTATCTCTCACATGCTGATGACACTTTAGATAATATATAACAAACAGTACATCAATAGGGTATAACAATAATTCTACAAGTACCCATGTGTCCATCACGAGTTGCCATAACTCGTAGCAGGTGAGACATACTACATCCCTAAGGATATGATGCTGATCATATGTCGATGTATCACATATCATCGATATCCCATTCTCGATGATCATTAGTCGATACAATTTTATGAGTTACGTTATAATATTAATTTCTATTAATATTAATAACAACGCAACCTCTTAGGGATGCATTTATAGAATATTATAAAAAATCAACTAATAATTCAATAACTGCAAATGTTATAATATTAATCTCCATTAATATAAATATGAATGTGTATAAAGTACATTTGTCCTAATACAAATTGTCTCTAGGACATACATATACTTTCAATACTTCCCCTTAAGCTGGAGTTTGAGTACATATCAACCACTCCAAGCTTGTACAATTGAAAATGGTGTTGAGAAGCTCCTATCCCTTTAGTTAGCAAGTCATCTAGTTGTTCTCTAGTGTTGACATATTAAGGTCGCACCAGACCTGACTTTAGTTGTCCCATAACAAATTGACAATCTATCTCTACGTGTTTATGTTATACCGTAGTTCGTGCATGCATGAGAACGCATTTAAAGGGATTAAGACTTAAAATTTTAGAAAGATAGGTCGCAATGTTTCGGACGGGTTTTTAGTCAACTTTGAGGCGCGTTATGTCCAGTTGCATTATGAGTTCCTAGGTGTTTCAAATGCCTAGTACGTAGTTCGTTGAGTCTAGTTCCCAACGCAACCAACCGTTCATCGATAGGACATCGAGTAGAGTTATGGAGTTACAAGTTCGGCGCAATCGGACAGAAAATATTTCTCGTGAGCCAGAGCTGTGGTCGCGGGCTTGGAAAGGCTGGTGCCTAAGTTCCAGAGGTCATGGAGGTTTCAAAGGCTCGCATGGCTTCTCGGTGGGGAAAAATCAGCGCTTTGTTTTAAAAGAGGCCGTGGGTGGGTGACAAGTGTCCCCATCTCCGATTTGCATGTCCTATTTATTGACCAAGACTTGAAGACTTCGTCATTCTTCAAGCTCTTCTCTCTCTCTAAAAATTAAAGCTCTCCCTTCTCTCTAGAAAATCAAGAGGAAATCAAGGCTTGAGAAAAATCTGAAAAAGGTGGCAAGAAGGAAACTTGTTGGCAAGCTTGTAGGAGTTTTTGTGGTGGTGATTGTGGAAAGGAGGCTATTGAATTTGTTGGATTATTTTGGGTAAGCTCTAAGGTAACAATTCTTTCTATTTTTGCTAGCTTGGTATTGCATGTGAAGAAGAAAGAACTTGTAGTTATAAATATTGCTTTTAGAGAAATTGCATGTAAGAAATATGACTTGGATTTGAAGGGATTGAATAAGGTTAGTATGTGAACATGTTGTAGCCAAATACTACCTTTAACTTATTGATTTAGTTAATATGCATTGTGGGGCAGAATTTTACACATCCAAGATTAGGTGTGTAATCCCCTTTGAATTGTTTGGATTGTTGGGCCTTAAAAGTGGCGTTGGATGTTGAATTCGGACCTTGAAAAGGTGGCAAAGTATGTAGAAACAAAGGAAATGCTTGATTTTCCGTAGAATTTAGTGACTTTGCACTTGGAATATTCTACGTTGAAGCTAGAGGTTAATAAACGTATTATGGTCATTATAGGTTGACGTACTACTTGCGGTATTTTGGACTTAGCAAGTGGATTGACCGAGGAGGTATGTGGAACTTTCCTATCTCTTGAGCATGAATAGTTTTACCTATATAGTACGGTAGACGTACAAGACCTTGGTATCCTTTACTCGTTTTTAAAGTGTCCAAGTCGGTGGAGTTAGGGGATTAACTCATTTCTTTAAAAGTATTAAGGATGTCTTGAGTTTTCAAAGTTAAGGGACTTGATGTGTTTAAGTATATGATTCTTGTTTCTTTTTAAAAGTCTAAGTCCCTTGGGTTTAGGAAAATGTATTTGACTAAGGCATAACGTTAATATAATGACTTTATGGAAAGTTGATTATATTAGCTTTATGGAAGGTTAACAAAGGAAGATTTACTCTAAGTAAAATGAGTACGGATAAATGATTTGAAGTTGTGAAAGGCAAATTGATTTTTAAGGCATTAATTGCCTAAGGTTTTAAAAGAGTAGAAGTACATAGTACTTTGGGTTAAATTTCCGGATTTCATAAAGACATGTTAGTGTCTTAAGTAAACTAAAATGAGAATGTATGTGAACAAGACTAATAAGAAGTTAGGGGATTTTTTAACTTGCTTGTATTATGTATGATAGCCGGTTTGTGCTAGTGATATATTATTATTTATTACGGGGTCATTCCCCGGGTTGTGGCATTTGCATATTCCGTGGATTTGCTACCCACGATCCGAGGAATACCTCATGCGAGTCCGTAGGGCTCATGCGGGTGAAATAGTCTCATGCGGGCGGTACAAATGCCGCGAGGAATACCTCACGCGGTCCTCGCGTAACGCGGGTGAAATAGTCCCAGGAGTAGGATTGCTTAATGATACTGCGGGCGGATGACCTTGCTTTGATCATGAGCTTCCTATTTTCATGCAGTATAGTATATGCTTGATATTCTCATTATTAGTAAGGCACAGTGTTCTGTAAATTGATTACCACACATGTCTCCAGTTATTTAGACTTATGAGGTATTTTCAGTATTTTCCAGTTTTGCATACTTAGTACATATTGTGTACTGACCCCCTTCCTCGGGGGTTGCGTTCATGCCGCAGGTAGGGGTAAGCAGGTGGTGGATCCTCATTCTTAGGATCACTGGTCTGGTGTCAGAAGCTCCATTCCTCCGGAGGCTTGTTTTGTTGGTACGGTTTTTCCCTGATGCTATAGGTATTATGTACATTCAGGGGTATGGCGGGGCCCTGTCCCGCCACAGTTGCTATTCCTAGAGGTCTGTAGTCACGTTTGTGGTTTGGGCTGTAAAAACAAGTTGTACTGTTTACTTTTGATGAAGTTTAATCTATGAAAGACGGACTTGTCGGCTAGCCAGTGATGTTTACTATATACAGGTTTATGTGTTAAGTATGTTCCGCTGCTATTCTCTGATGTATACCTGACGGAGTTCCACGACGTCGGCAATTTCAATGAGTTCGAGGCAGCGGCTACTAAGACCGCGCACCGAGCTCTCAGTGGGCCCGGGTGAGTATAGATATTACGGAGCAGATCCGTTATTGACCAAAGATAAGGTGGCAAGCACGACAGTGAGCAAAGCGCCAACCCTAGAGCCGACAATTTACGGATTCGGGACTTTCTGGGTTGTCATCCACCCGAGTTCTATGGATCGAGATCCGAGGAGGATCCCCAGGAGTTTGTTCGGCAGTTACAGCGGACTATGCAGGTGCTTAGGGCCTCGGAGGCTGAGTCCGTCATGCTAGCCTCTTACCGGTTATGCGATATTGCGTTGAACTGGTTTGAGTCATGGGAGTTATCTAGAGGTGAGGATGCTCTTCCAGCTGTTTGAGAGGAGTTCACAGAGGCCTTCCTGGTTCACTTCTTGCCTCCTGAGATGAGGAGCGCCCACGTGGATAGATTCTTGACCTTAAGGCAGAACGTGAGGACTATCAGAGAGTACAACCTGGAGTTTGACTCATTGGCTAGGTATGTGCACACCATTGTAGCTGATATGGCAGACAGGGTTCATCGATATGTGATGGGGCTAGACCGTCATATGACATCGCATGCTTGGTGGCTCTTCACCGAGGATGGATATTGCCAGATGCAGCGCATGCGCAGGAATAGAGGATAGGGAGAGGAGGATCAGCTAGACTTAGGCCACCCGAGGCCGTGACAACAGGTCTCGTGGCGCTTTCGAGGCGGACAACCTCAGCAGCAGACTAGGTCTATATTTCAGCCAGCACAGAGTGCTCCTTCTCGGTTTTCTGGCGGGAGGTCCGATCACCGGGTCATTCGTGAGCAGTCGTGGCTCCAGACTTTGGGGTTTCAGGAAGCGAGACCGCATCGTCGAGACCACCCCCATCTCGTTGTGCTCGCAGAGGTCTAACCCAGCGAGTGTCGTGTTCCTCCGTGGGCTTGTTACTCTCGTACGCAGGCCATTTGAAGAGAGATTGTCCACCGCAGGTGGCGGGAGTGTTATGGTTCACCGATGTGGCCGCTTGTCGGATCTTCGCCTTCGACGGCATGCGTGCCCGAGGCGTGGTGTTCACGCCGCCAGGACGCGGCAGGGTCGTGTTGGGGTCCTGGTTCCACGGTCCTCGTAACCGCATTTATGCTATGTCCACCGCCGTGACCGTGAGGCGCCACGGATGTCGCCACAGTACATTATTGGTTTCATCTTGTGATGTATATGCTTTGATAGATCCAGGTTCTACCTTGTACTATATATCTCCTCATATTGCTGGTAGAATAGGGATAGAGCCCGAGTCCATAAAACCTTTTGAGGTGGCTACGCCAGTAGGTAATTCGGTGGTAGCCGAACGGGTATATAAGGCTTGCCCGACTATATACGGCCGCCGACTCTAGCCGACTTGATAGAGTTGGATATGATGGAATTTGATGTGATTATGGGTATGGATTGGCTAGCATCTTGCTATGCCAATGTGGACTGTAGAGAGAGATTGGTACGGTTTTGGGCCGAAATGGTTATCGAGTAGAAGGAATCTTTGCGTCGTAGGGGTAGGTTTATTTCTTACCTCAAGGCTAGGAAGATGGTGCGGAAGGGTATATCTACCATATGGTTCGTATTCGACATCGAGGCCGAGATACTGCATCTTCACCGGTCGTTAGGGAGTTTTCGGACGTATTCCCAGACGAGCTTCCGGATATCCCTCCTGAGAGGGAGATTGAATTTTGCATTGATATGTTGCCAGATACTCGACCGATATCTATTCCACCTTACAGGATGGCACCTGCTGAGTTGAGGGAATTAAAGGACCAGCTGAAGGACTTGCCGGAAAGAGGCTTTATCGGGCAAGTGTTTCTCCCCCGAGCGCCATGTTATTTGTAAAGAAGAAGGATGACGCCAGATGTGTGTTGATTACAGTAATTGAATAAGATAACTATCAAGAACATATACCCCCTTCCCAGGATTGATGATTTGTTTGACCAGTTGCAGGGTGCAAGGTATTTTTCCAAGATAGACTGCGTCCGGTTATCATCAGTGTTGTTAGAAGAAGATATCCCAAAGATCGCATTGTCACGACCAACCGGCTCACATCGGTGCCTACCACAGGCACCCTTTGTATACATCGAGAATAGCAATGAACATACACAACATAAACATAGGTGTAACATAACAACACATAACAAAGCAGCATAAGTGCCGCTTTCCAATATATAAACAAAGTCAAAAGTACAACTTTACAACTCGGTTCTTATAGCCCCACATACGTGACTACGCACCTTAGAATAACAACCGTGGCGGGACAAGGCCCGCCGTGCCACGAATATACATAAACGTGACAACTCGAACACGAGCTATCTCAACTTGTCAACCGGATCTTAAGCTCGCGGATCCACAATCGTAATACCTAAACTCGCGGCATTAACGCAGCCACGAAGGGGTCGCACAAGAGGTACCGAATATGGAATGTAAATAACGTCAAAGATGTATCACAACGTATAAGAGAATGACAGTGGACACGTATAAAAATACTTACCAGATCCTACTGTCATTACCACTTATGAACTTAATCGCACCTTATTATCTTTTCCCATTTCAATAAAAGTTATAGCCATATATTACGTACTTACTTAGGAGAAGTCATTAAGTTCATCTCTATTTAACTTACTATCTTTCATAACATAGTCCACCCATTACGAGGGACACATATACTACCCCAATGGGACGCGATCCAATCACACTAATATCAAAGCATGCCCGTGGAATCCCCATCACCGTCGACTATAAGTGTAAAATATAACCATGTGACGCGCCTGGCATCCTACCTCATCACAAGATACATACACAATACATATATATATATCTATCTCCCGCGTGGAATCCCCATCACTACCGATAGCGTACATGTAAACTATAACTACGTGACGCGCCTGGCATCCTACCTCATCAGAACGTGACACAATACATACATATATATATATATCTCATGCCCGTGGAATCCTCATCTCGGTACATGACTTCATGAGGCGCCCTCACATCGTGGGTAGCAAATCCACAAAAACAGTGGTATAACGATCTTGGGAAGCTATCCTCGATATACTCTTACCTCAAACTACATGCCTCGGAATCCTCATCGTAAGCATGTCTACGGTGCATACCCGTGGAATCGCTACCTCATTGTGACGGTATGTCCCAGAAACTCATACCAAGGCCATGGAAGCATACCGTGGAATCCCACATCACCGACAGATGCGTCGGTAGACTCATAACAAGGCAATGGGAGCATACCGTGGAATTCCACATCACCGCCGACGCCCAAGTAACTTACAAGAAGATGACCTCCAACCGAGAGTCGCGCAACGCAATAAAACATAATACTTGCACTCAAAGGCTATCACCAGCACACATATAGGCTAATTCTCAATTAACCAAGCCAAAGTACTTATCAAGGCACACTTAGACTAATTCTCAATTAATCAAGCCAAAGTACTACGTACGTACATTCTTTTCAAAAGACTCCTTTCCAATAAAACTTCCCCGATACTAACCACCGCAGTATCAAGTCCTATCCTCCTTTCAAGACAAGTCACAATACCTTTTTAGAAATACAATTACCGGCTTCTAAATCAAGTGACTTCTTTATTAAAAACCGTAAGCAATTGGTACCTTTAAAACAATTGCCCTTCCTTAATACAAGTTATTCCTTTGATTGCTTTACTAGAGAAAACCATTCTCTTAACCTTCCATAAAACCGTTATAACCAACTCCCCATAAAGCCGTTATAACCCTTTATGGTTTAGACCAATACGTTCCTTTTATAACAAGAGACTTCTACTTTCAAATCACTTCTCTTAACTTTCAAATACTTCAAGTCTCTTAACTTTAAGAAAACAAGTTTCAAGTCTTAAAAGCTTCATCGTAAACTCTTTTAAAATTTGTAACAAATCTTTGGTGCGTCGTGAATAAGTTATACTTATTTATAACGATCTTATTCAAGTAGCCATGATCTAGAAAATGTAATACAATTTTGTCTTATCTTAGCTTATGCAGATGGAGGATTTCTACTTGTTTTAACATAACCGATTGTCATTACATTTTCCTTTATTAACGCCAGCGGCTTGTTCGATACTTATTCTCATTTGTGCCGTGACTTAGCCAAGTCAACTTGGCTCTTTATATTATAAACCCTTAGGCAATTGATGCCTTAAAATCAAGTTGCCTTTTGTACTACAATCAAGTCATTATCCTTCCATAAAGCAAATATAACCAACTCCCATAAAGTCGTTATATTCACTTTATACCTTAGCTATAATACAATTTCCTATCCAAGGGACTTATACGTTTAAAACGAATCAAGTATCACAAGATAGGAAAAGTTCTACATAGAGTAGATCACATAACTACCTCTTAACTTCTAAGAGTAACAGGAAACATGAAATGATACCACAGGTATATTCCATACATAGAATCATGCCAAAGGAAGGAAGAGGTTCACATACCTGACGATTGTCGACAAGTAGCAAAATGCTCCAAGTACTTCAACCTTGATAGCTATTCCATCTTCCAAGTAGAATACGCTATACTTAGTACTTCAATCCTATAAAGGGTCATAAAACATCTATTAACCTCTAGCTTCAACGTAGAACATTCTAAGTGTTAAGTCACTAAACTCTACGGAATTCCGACAAAGACCTCCTTTGTTTCAACTTACTTTGCCACCTTTTCAAGGCCGAAACGATAACCAACGCCACATTTAAGGCTCAATCAATTCAACTTAAATAAAACACCTCGTGCTCATCTCTTAACTACTAACACCTCGTGCTCGGTTCTTAACTACTATAACTAGAAAACTTCAATCCAAGAGAAGGGAAACGCTTTACCTTTGGAAAAGCCCACAAAAGCCCTTTTCTTCCACTTCTCTCCTGCCAAACTTGTCTACCCAAGCTTCCCACAAGTCTATCCACACTCTGCCTTCTTGACGTCGCCCAATCAATACCCTCTAGGCTAGGTTTTCCTTCAAAACCCAAGAGAAAAGAGAGAGAGAGATTTTTGGAGTTCTAAGGTGAAATGAAAGACTTGGTCTTAAAATAGGGCCCTTTTCAAAATAACCTCTGCTTTTAGCAATTTCTGCGAAAAAATCCGCCTTGGCGCGGCCACTTGCCATGGCGCTCAACCTCGAGAATTTCCAACATTCCGCGCGGCCCTGATTCCGTGCGCCAGGCTGCAACTCCCGCGAACTCAAGATAACCGCGCCGTTCCGAGGCGCCATGCCCGACGAACCATCACGGTCGATCGCACCAAACTTGAAACTTTCATAACTTTTGACTCATGTCCTATCGACGACGGTTTGTTGCGTTGGGAACTAGATTTAACGTACTACACACTAGGCTTCCGAAACACTTTACAAAATCTTAACAACGGGGTACAACACTCCGTAGACTAAAAATCCGTCCAACACATGTTGGTCAACTTATCTTCATCTTTCTAATCTTATTTCCTTTCATACGTTCTTAACTTAACCTCTTGAATTTACGGGGTGTAACATTCTTCCCCCCTTAGAAACATTCGTCCCCGAATGTTCTTTTGGAGTCCATCTAGTAAGTTGCGACACAGTTCCTTTTACAACCCCTTCATACCATTTCTTTTTCCACGATTATCTAAAACTGTAACCTTTAGCACAACGACACTGAAGGTCTTACCAGTCTCACATCCATCGCTATATAACTCGGGTACACACAACCACATAATACGCAAAACCATCCTTTTTGGGGAGAGCTCATCTCTCCTTCATAATCTTGATCATCTAGTGCCACCGGACAGTTATTATATATCCGCTCAGCTACCACCCATCACTCACGGGTGTAGTCACCTCGAAAGGTTCTCAAGGATTTAGGCTCTATTCCTTTACACTTGGTTGTTCTCTGTCTTACTGGTCGTACTCTTTCCGCATTTCCAACTCATACTAGCATACATACATTACTCCCATACCTTCCCAGATCTAGTTAGTCTTTACCAACTCTTGTAATCTAAAATCATCCTAGACAACACGCGTCTGACCCTCGTACATAACTCCGTATAGATGTATATCACAATACCAACTATACTACAATCATTACCAACCTGGATACGCAATCCACATAGTCCTTCCTGGGTCACTGCTGCCTTTCTCGTAGCTGCAATCAACATAACTCGTTAGGGAGGGACGACCCTAACAACACAGCTCTATCGCACGATCTCAGAGTGAGAAGAATGGAAACCAATCCTAAATGTCCTGCACCTCCGATTATAGATGTGGTGCACAACACCGATAATCAAGACTACTTAGACACGGTGCGTAGACACTTTCCGAGGACTAATCGCTCGATACCACTTTTGTCACGACCGAACCGGGCGCGGTCGTGCCCTACCAGGCACCCCTTTTGGTATACATCGAGAGAATAGCGGTGAACATACACAACATAAACATAGGTGTAATAACATAACAACACGGGCTGGCCGATAAGGCGCGCTTCAATATATAAACAAAGTCAAAGTACAACTTTACAACTCAGTTCTTATAGCCCAACCACATATGTGACTACAGACCTCTAGGAATAACAACTGTGGCGGGACAAGGCCCCGCCGTACCCCTGAATATACATAAACGTGACAACTCCGGAACACTGGAGCCATCTCAACTTCTTTGAGCGGGATCTTAAGCTCGCGGATCCACAATCACAGTACCTAAACTGCGGGCATGAACGCAGCCGAAGGGGTCGACAAGAGGTGCGAATATGGAAGCGAAATAACGTTCGATAAACAGATCACAATGGCATAAGAGAATGACAGGACACGTATAAAAATACTTACGGATCCGTGATGTCATTACCACTTATGAACTTAATCGCACCTTATTATCTTTTCCCATTTCAATAAAAGTTATAGCCATATATTACGTACTTACTTAGGAGAAGTCATTAAGTTCATCTCTATTTAACTTACTATCTTTCATAACATAGTCCGGCCATTACGGAGGGACACATATACTACCCCCAAATCGACGCGATCCAATCACACTAATATCAAAGCATGCGTGGAATCCCCATCACCGTCGATACTATAAGTGTAAAATATAACCATGTGACGCGCGTGGCATCCTACCTCACCGTCGTGTCACATACACAATACATATATATATATCTATCTCCCCCCGCCTGGAATCCCCATCACTACCGATGGCGTACATGTAAACTATAACCACGTGACGCGCTGGCATCCTACCTCACCGAACGTACACATACACAATACATACATATATATATATATCTCATGCGTGGAATCCTCTCTCTGTACATGACTTCATGGCGTCCCTCACATCGTGGGTAGCAAATCCACAAAAACAGTGGTATAACGATCTTGGGAAGCTATCCTCGGATATACTCTTACCTGAAACTACATGCCTCTGAGTCCTCATCGTAAGCATGTCTACGGTGCATACCCGTGGAATCCCTACCTCGACGGTATGTCGGTAAACTCATACCAAGGCCATGGAAGCATACCCGTGGAATCCCACATCACCGACGATGCGTCTGTAGACTCATAACAAGGCAATGGGAGCATACGTGGAATTCCACATCACCGCTTCGGTGCGTCCAAGTAACTTACACCACCCTCCAAAGGCGGTCACGAGAGTCGCGCAATAAAACATAATACTTGCACTCAAAGGCTATCACCAGACACATATAGGCTAATTCTCACCAACTAAGCCAAAGTACTTATCAAGGCACACTTAGACTAATTCTCAATTAATCAAGCCAAAGTACTACGTCGACATTCTTTTCAAAAGACTCCTTTCCAATAAAACTTCCCGATACTAACCACCGCGAGATCAAGTCCTATCCTCCTTTCAAGACAAGTCACAATACCTTTTAGAAATACAATTACGCTTCTAAATCAAGTGACTTCTTTATTAAAACCGTAAGCAATTGGTACCTTTAAAACAATTGCCCTTCCTTAATACAAGTTATTCCTTTGATTGCTTTACTAGAGAAAACCATTCTCTTAACCTTCCATAAAACCGTTATAACCAACTCCCCATAAAGCCGTTATATCCCTTTATGGTTTAGACCAATACGTTCCTTTTATAACAAGAGACTTCTACTTTCAAATCACTTCTCTTAACTTTCGAAATACTTCAAGTCTCTTAACTTTTAAGAAAACAAGTTTCAAGTCTTAAAAGCTTCATACGTAAACTCTTTTAAAATTTGTAACAAATCTTTGGTGCGTCGTGAATAAGTTATACTTATTTATAACGATCTTATTCAAGTAGCCATGATCTAGAAAATGTAATACAATTTTGTCTTATCTTAGCTTCTATGCAGATGGAGGATTTCTACTTGTTTTAACATAACTGATTGTCATTACATTTTCCTTTATTAACGCTGCAGTGGCTTGTTCGATACTTATTCTCATTTGTGCCGTGACTTAGCCAAGTCAACTTGGCTCTTTATATTATAAATCCTTAGGCAATTGATGCCTTAAAATCAAGTTGCCTTTTGTTCTACAATCAAGTCATTATCCTTCCATAAAGCAAATATAACCAACTCCCCATAAAGTCGTTATATTCACTTTATACCTTAGCCATAATACAATTTCCTATCCAAGGGACTTATACGTTTAAAACGAATCAAGTATCACAAGATAGGAAAAGTTCTACATAGAGTAGATCACATAACTACCTCTTAACTTCTAAGAGTAACAGGAAACATGAAATGATACCACAGGTATATTCCATACATAGAATCATGCCAAAGGAAGGAAGAGGTTCACATACCTTGCGACGATTGTCGACAAGTAGCAAAATGCTCCAAGTACTTCAACCTTGATAGCTATTCCATCTTCCAAGTAGAATACGCTATACTTAGTACTTCAATCCTATAAAGGGTCATAAAACATCTATTAACCTCTAGCTTCGAACGTAGAACATTCTAAGTGTTAAGTCACTAAACTCTACGGAATTCGACAAAGACCTCCTTTGTTTCAACTTACTTTGCCACCTTTTCAAGGCCGAAACGATAACCAACGCCACATTTAAGGCTCAATCAATTCAACTTAAATAAAACAGCCTGTGCTCATCTCTTAACTACTAACACCTCGTGCTCGGTTCTTAACTACTATAACTAGAAAACTTCAATCCAAGAGAAGGGGAAACGCTTACCTTTGGAAAAGCCCACAAAGCCCTTTTCTTCCACTTCTTTCCCGCCAAACTTGTTCACCCAAGCTTCCCACAAGTCTATCCACACTCGCCTTCTTGACGTCGCTCCAATCAATACCTCTAGGCTAGGTTTTCCTTCAAAACCCTAAGAGAAAAGAAGAGAGAGAGATTTTGGAGTTCTAAGGTGAAATGAAAGACTTGGTCTTAAAATAGGGCCCTTTTCGAAAATAACCTCTGTTTTTAGCAATTTCTGCAGAAAATCCGCATGGCGCTGCGCCACCGGCCATGGCGCTCAACCTCGAGAATTTCCAACATTCCGCGCCATGCCTCATTCCGTGCCAGGCGCTGCAACTCCGCGAACTCCCAAGGCACAACCGCGCCATGTTCATTCCGTGGCCATGCGCGCACCCGAATCGAAACCATCGCTTGCTCGATCAAGCGCACCAAACTTGAAACTTTCATAACTTTTGACTCCGATGTCCTATCGACGAACGGTTTGTTGCGTTGGGAACTAGATTTAACGTACTACACACTAGGCTTCCCGAAACACTTTACAAAATCTTAACAACGGGGGTACAACACTCCAGGTAGACTAAAAATCCGTCCAACACATGTTGGTCAACTTATCTTCATCTTTCTAATCTTATTTCCTTTCATACGTTCTTAACTTAACCTCTTGAATTTACGGGGTGTAACATTCTTCCCCCCTTAGAAACATTCATCCCCGAATGTTCTTTTGGAGTCCATCTAGTAAGTTGCGACACAGTTCCTTTTACAACCCCTTCATACCATTTCTTTTTCCACGATTATCTAAAACTGTAACCTTTAGCACAACGACACTGAAGGTCTTACCAGTCTCACATCCATCGCTATATAACCTGGGTACACACAACCCCATAATAAAACCATCCTTTTACGTGGGGAGAGGCTCATCTCTCCTTCATAATCTTGATCATCTAGTGCCACCTGACGCTTATTATATATCCGCTCACTACCACCCATCACTCACTGTGTAGTCACCTCGAAAGGTTCTCGAGGATTTAGGCTCTATTCCTTTACACTTGGTTGTTCTCTGCTTCTGGTCGCACTCTTTCCGTACTTCCAACTCATACTAGCATACATACATTACTCCCATACCTTCCCGGTATCTAGTTAGTCTTTACCAACTCTTGGTAATCTAAAATAATCCTAGGCAACACGCGTCGACTCATACATAACTCCGTATAGATGTATATCACAATACCAACTATACTACAATCATTACCAACCGATACGCAATCCTCATAGTCCTTCTTGGTCATCACTGCCTTTCTCAGAATCGCAATCAACATAACTCGTTAGGGAGGGACGACCTAACAACACAATTTCATCGCACGATCTCGTGAGTGAGAAGAATGGAAACCAATCCTAAATGTCCTACAGCCTCCTGATTTTAGATGTGGTGCACAACACACCGATAATCAAGACTCTACTTGACACGGTCTGTAGACACTTTCCGAGGACTTACCGCTCTGATACCACTTTTGTCACGACCGAACCAAGCTCACATCGTGCCCTACCGCACCCTTTTGGTATACATCGTAGAATAGCGTGAACATACACAACATAAACATAGGTGTAACAACATAACAACACAGCAAGCCGATAAGGCCGCTTCCAATATATAAACAAAGTCAAAAGTACAACTTTACAACTCGTTCTTATAGCCCAACCACATATGTGACTACTGCACTTCTAGGAATAACAATCGTGGCGGACAAGGCCCCGCCGCACTTCGAATATACATAAACGTGACAACTCCGAACACCGAGCCATCTCAACTTGTGAACCGGATCTTAAGCTCATGGATCCACAATCAGTACCTAAACTCGCGGCATGAACGCAGCCCGAAGGGGTCAAGACAAGAGGTACCAATATGGAATGTAAATAACGTTCAAGAACAGATCACAATCGACAAGAGAAGGTCAGGGACACGTATAAAAATACTTACCATCCTACTGTCATTACCACTTCATGAACTTAATCGTACCTTATTATCTTTTCCCATTTCAATAAAAGTTATAGCCATATATTACGTACTTACTTAGAGAAGTCATTAAGTTCATCTCTATTTAACTTACTATCTTTCATAACATAGTCCGACCCATTACGGAGGGACACATATACTACCCGGCCCAAACTGGGACGCGATCCAATCACACTAATATCAAAGCATGCCCGTGGAATCCCCCATCACCGTCGACAGCTATAAGTGTAAAATATAACCATGTGACGCGCCCGTGGCATCCTACCTCACCACAGACATACACAATACATATATATATATCTATCTCCTGCCCGTGGAATCCCCCATCACTACCGATAGCCGTACATGTAAACTATAACCATGTGACGCGCCCGTGGCATCCTACCTCACTGTAAACGTACACATACACAATACATACATATATATATATATCTCATGCCCGTGGAATCCCTCATCTCGGGTACATGACTTCATGGCGTCCTCACATCGTGGGTAGCTAATCCACAAAAACAGGTGGTATAACGATCTTGGGAAGCTATCCCTCAGATATACTCTTACCCTGAAACTACATGCCTCGGAATCCCTCATCGTAAGCATGTCTACGGTGCATACCCGTGGAATCCCTACCTCACTGACGGTATGTCCCGGTAAACTCATACCAAGGCCATGGAAGCATACCCGTGGAATCCCACATCACTGACGGTACGTCCAGGTAGACTCATAACAAGGCAATGGGAGCATACCCGTGGAATTCCACATCACTGTCGGTACGTCCAAGTAACTTACAACAAGACAGCCGGCCCTCCAACCGAGAGTCGCGGCAACGCAATAAAACATAATACTTGCACTCAAAGGCTATCACCAGCACACATATAGGCTAATTCTCAATTAACCAAGCCAAAGTACTTATCAAGGCACACTTAGACTAATTCTCAATTAATCAAGCCAAAGTACTACGTACGTACATTCTTTTCAAAAGACTCCTTTCCAATAAAACTTCCCCGATACTAACCACCGCAGTATCAAGTCCTATCCTCCTTTCAAGACAAGTCACAATACCTTTTTAGAAATACAATTACCGGCTAAATCAAGTGACTTCTTTATTAAAAACCTTAAGCAATTGGTACCTTTAAAACAATTGCCCTTCCTTAATACAAGTTATTCCTTTGATTGCTTTACTAGAAAACCATTCTCTTAACCTTCCATAAAACCGTTATAACTAACTCCCATAAAGCCGTTATATCCCTTTATGGTTTAGACCAATACGTTCCTTTTATAACAAGAGACTTCTACTTTCAAATCACTTCTCTTAACTTTCAAATACATCAAGTCTCTTAACTTTTAAGAAAACAAGTTTCAAGTCTTAAAAGCTTCATACGTAAACTCTTTTAAAATTTGTAACAAATCTTTGGTGCGTCGTGAATAAGTTATACTTATTTATAACGATCTTATTCAAGTAGCCATGATCTAGAAAATGTAATACAATTTTGTCTTATCTTAGCTTCTATGCGGATGGAGGATTTCTACTTGTTTTAACATAACCATTGTCATTACATTTTCCTTTATTAACGCCGCGATGGCTTGTTCGATACTTATTCTCATTTGTGCCGTGACTTAGCCAAGTCAACTTGGCTCTTTATATTATAAATCCTTAGGCAATTGATGCCTTAAAATCAAGTTGCCTTTTGTTCTACAATCAAGTCATTATCCTTCCATAAAGCAAATATAACCAACTCCCCATAAAGTCGTTATATTCACTTTATACCTTAGCCATAATACAATTTCCTATCCAAGGGACTTATACGTTTAAAACGAATCAAGTATCACAAGATAGGAAAAGTTCTACATAGAGTAGATCACATAACTACCTCTTAACTTCTAAGAGTAACAGGAAACATGAAATGATACCACAGGTATATTCCATACATAGAATCATGCCAAAGGAAGGAAGAGGTTCACATACCTTGCGACGATTGTCGACAAGTAGCAAAATGCTCCAAGTACTTCAACCTTGATAGCTATTCCATCTTCCAAGTAGAATACGCTATACTTAGTACTTCAATCCTATAAAGGGTCATAAAACATCTATTAACCTCTAGCTTCGAACGTAGAACATTCTAAGTGTTAAGTCACTAAACTCTACGGGAATTCTGACAGCACCTCCTTTGTTTCAACTTACTTTGCCACCTTTTTCAAGGCCGAAAACGATAACCAACGCCACATTTAAGGCTCAATCAATTCAACTTAAATAAAACAGCCTCAGGCTCATCTCTTAACTACTAACAGCCTCAGGCTCAGTTCTTAACTACTATAACTAGAAAACTTCAATCCAAGAGAAGGGGAAACGCTTTACCTTTTGGAAAAGCCCACAAAAGCCCTTTTCTTCCACTTCTTTCCTGCCAAACTTGTCTACCCAAGCTTCCCACAAGTCTATCCACACTCTGCCTTCTTGACGTCGCTCCAATCAATACCCTCTAGGCTAGGTTTTCCTTCAAAACCCTAAGAGAAAAGAGAGAGAGAGAGATTTTTGGAGTTCTAAGGTGAAATGAAAGACTTGGTCTTAAAATAGGGCCCTTTTCGAAAATAACCTCTGTTTTTAGCAATTTCCGCAGAAAAATCCGCCAGCGCCGCCATGCCGGCGCCGGCGCTCAACCTCCGAGAATTTCCAACATTCGCGCCGCATTCGGCCGCGCGCGCTGCAACTCCCGAACTCCGGACAACCGGCGCGGCCGCATTCCGTATGGCTGGCCGCACTGAATCAAAACCATCTTTGCATTGCGCCCAAACTTGAAACTTTCATAACTTTTGACTCATGTCCTATCGATTTAGCGGTTTGTTGCGTTGGGAACTAGATTTAACGTACTACACTAGGCTTCCAAACACTTTACAAAATCTTAACAACGGGTACAACACTCCGGTAGACTAAAAATCCGTCCAACACATGTTGGTCAACTTATCTTCATCTTTCTAATCTTATTTCCTTTCATACGTTCTTAACTTAACCTCTTGAATTTACGGGGTGTAACATGCATTCAGGACCCGGTATGGGCACTATGAGTTCAGGGTAATATCTTTCGGGTTGACCAACGCCCCAGCAGTATTCATGGATTTGATGAACCGAGTGTTCAGACTATTCTTGGATATGTTTGTTATAGTATTCATTGATGATATCCTGGTTTATTCGCGCACAGAGCAGGATCATGCGGATCATTTGACGGCGGTATTGGGAGTCCTCCGGGACCGGCAGTTGTATGCCAAGTTCTCGAAATGCGAGTTTTGGTTGGCTTCAGTGGCTTTCTTAGGGCATGTTATCGGGGCCGATGGTATTCGGGTTGATACAGCAAAGATTGAGGCAGTCAATACTTGGCATAGACCCACTACACCGACGGAGGTGCGCAGCTTTTTGGGCCTTGCGGGTTATTATCGAAGATTTGTGGAGAAGTTTGCTTCCATCTCAGCACCTTTGACGAGGCTGACTCAGAAAGCAGCTATGTTCCGATGGACGGATGCTTGTTAGGAGAGTTTCAGTTAATGAAGGAGAAATTGACGACCGCCCCAGTCCTTACTCTTCCAGAGGGTTTAGACGGATATGTGGTTTATTGTGATGTGTCGGGTGTCGGGCTTGGGTGTGTACTGATGCAGCACGGCAAAGTTATAGCTTACGCATCTCGACAGCTCAGGAAGCATGAGAAGAACTATCACATACATGACTTAGAGTTGGCAGCAGTGATTCATGCCTTGAAGATCTGGAGACATTATTTATATGGAGTTCATGTGGATATTTACACAGACCACAAGAGTCTCCAGTATATCTTCAGCCAGAGGGAGCTGAACTTGCGGCAGAGACGGTGGTTGGAGCTGCTTAAGGATTATGATGTCGATATCCTATACCACCCAGGGAAGGCCAATGTAGTTGCATATGCCCTTAGTCGCAGAGCGATGGGTAGTCTGTCAGGTGTGCAGCCAGAGAAAAGGGACATGGTCCGCGAATTACATCAGCTAGCGAGCCTTGGGGTTCGTTTGATTGGTTCTGATAGTAATGAAGTTCGGGTTCGAGAGGTTGCCGAGTCTTCCATCGTCGAGGAGGTGAAGAGGCGATAGTATGAGGATCCGATTATGGTACGGTATCGAGATGCAGCTCTCCAGGAAGAGAAGAGTCTATTTGAGGTAGCGTCTGACGGGGTGCTAAGATTTGAGGGCTGGTTGTGTGTTCCCGATGTGACAGAACTTCGTCAGCAGATTTTGGGGGAGGCACACAGTGCTCGTTATTCTATTCATCCGGGGTCGACTAAGATGTACCATAACCTCAGATGTGTGTATTGGTGGGATGGCTTGAAGAGGGACGTGGCAGGTTTTGTTGCACAGTGTCCTAATTGCCAGCAGGTCAAGGTTGAGCACCAGAAGCCCGGTGGGCTATTACAGGCTATTGATATTCCGATGTGGAAGTGGGAGGTGATCAATATGGACTTTATTATAGGGTTACCTCACACTCAGAGGAAGCATGATTCCATTTGGGTTATTGTCGACAGGCTAACGAAATCAGCCCACTTTCTTCCAGTCAGGACGACTTTTTCGGCCGAGGATTATGCTAGATTATATATCATAGAGATTGTGAGATTGCACGGAGTGCCTATATCGATCATTTCGCATGTGGTAGCCCTTCCGCTAACTCAAGGTCTTTCCGTGGGATTAGGGACACAGTGAGTCTCAAGATCGCTTCATCCTCGACCGACTGACAGCCGAGCGCACTATCCGCACCTCGAGGATATGTTACGGGATTGTGTTATTGATTTCAGAGGTAGCTGGGAGGATCATTTACCTCTTGTGGAGTTTTCATATAACAACAGCTACCATTCTAGTATCCAGCTGGCGCCTTATGAGGCCTTATACGGGAGGAAGTGCAGGTCACCGATAGGATGGTTTGAGGTGGGAGAAGTTCAGTTAGTCGGGCGCACTTGATTCGTGACAATGGATAAGGTGAAGCTTATCCAGAGGCGGTTATTGTGTCATTGAGTCGGCGTAAGTCGACGCAGATCATCAGCGTCGACACTTGGAGTTTGAGGTAGATGATTGGGTCTTCCTGAAGGTATCACCCATGAAGGGCGTGATGAGATTTGGGAAGAAGGGGAAACTTAGCCCAAGGTACATTGGGCCTTATCAGATTGTCCGTAGGGTAGGCAAGGTTGCCTATGAGTTGGATCTGCCGTCCGATATGGAGGCAGTACATCCAGTTTTTCATGTGTCGATGTTGCGGAGTGTATTGGAGATCCGTCTAGAGTGCACCTGATTTGTGATGTCCAGGTGGCAGAGGGGCTATCATATGAGGAGAGTCCCGTATCGATACTCGATCGTCAGGTTAGGCGACTACGGACAAAGGATGTGGCTTCCGTCAAGGTCTTATGGCGGAACGAGAACAGAGAGGAAATGACATGGGAAGCAGATGAGGACATGATGAAGAAGTATCCTCACTTGTTCCCTACACCTCCAGGTAATCCATTTTTCCTGATTGTTAGTTTTTGAAATTTAGCGATTATGCTTAAGTATTGTTGTGGCTATGTGGAGCGTCTTTATTTGCAAGAAGTATAGTTAAGAGGGTCTTTGTCAATATTGTGATTTGAGTAAGTTTAGAAAGAACATTCGGACGAATGTTTCTAAGGGAGAATGTTATACCCGTAGTTCAGGCCATGCATATGAGAACGTACGAAAGGAATTAAGACTTAAAATTTTAGAAAGATAGGTCGACAGAATGTTTCGGACGGGTTTTTAGTCAACTTTGAGGCGGGTTATGTCCAGTTGCATTATGAGTTCCTAGGTGTTTCAAAGGCCTAGTACGTAGTTCGTTGAGTCTAGTTCCCAACGCAACCAACCGTTCGTCGATAGGACATCGGAGTAGAGAGTTATGGAAGTTACAAGTTCAGTGCGCAGTCGGACAGGAAAATATTTCGGTCAGGAGCCACAGGGCCGCGGTGCCGGAAAGCAGGGCCGCGGCGCCGGAAGTTCTGAGAGGCTGCGGAGGTTTCAGCGCCGCGGCGCCGAGGCGGGTTCTGCGAGGCTGGGGGAAAAATCAGAACTGTTTTGTTTTAAAAGAGGTCATGGGTGGGTGATAAGTGTCCCCCCCCCCCCATCTGATTTTGCATGTCCTATTTATTGACCAAGTCTTCAAGACTTGGTCATTCTTCAAGCTCTTCTCTCTCTCTAAAAATTAAAGCTCTCCATTCTCTCTAGAAAATCAAGAGGAAATCAAGGCTTGAGAAAAATCTGAAAAAGGCGGCAAGAAGGAAACTTGTTGGCAAGCTTGTAGGAGTTTTTGTGGTGGTGATTGTGGAAATGAGGCTAGTGAATTTGTTGGATTATTTTGGGTAAGCTCTAAGGTAACAATTCTTTCTCTTTTTGCTAGTTTTGATATTGCATGTGAAGAAGAAAGAACTTGTAGTTATAAATATTGCTTTTAGAGAAATTGCATGTAAGAAATATGACTTGGATTTGAAGGGATTGAATAAGGTTAGTATGTGAACATGTTGTAGCCAAATACTACCTTTAACTTATTGATTTAGTTAATATGCATTGTGGGGCATAATTTTACACATCAAAGATTAGGTGTGTAATTTCCTTTGAATTGTTTGGATTGTTGGGCCTTAAAAGTGGCGTTGGATGTTGAATTCGGACCTTGAAAAGGTGGCAAAGTATGTAGAAACAAAGGAAATGCTGCCCAATTTTCCGTAGAATTTAGTGACTTTGCACTTGGAATATTCTACGTTGAAGCTAGAGGTTAATAAACGTATTATGGTCATTATAGGTTGACGTACTACGTGCGGTATTTTGGACTTAGCAAGTGGATTGACCGAGGAGGTATGTGGAACTTTCCTATCTCTTGAGCATGAATAATTTTACCTATATAGTACGGTAGACGTACAAGACCTTGGTATCCTTTACTCGTTTTTAAAGTGTCCAAGTCGGTGGAGTTAGGGGATTAACTCATTTCTTTAAAAGTATTAAGGATGTCTTGAGTTTTCAAAGTTAAGGGACTTGATGTGTTTAAGTATATGATTTTTGTTTCTTTTTAAAAGTCTAAGTCCCTTGGGTTTAGGAAAATGTATTTGACTAAGGCATAACGTTAATATAATGACTTTATGGAAAGTTGGTTATATTAGCTTTATGGAAGGTTAACAAAGGAAGATTTACTCTAAGTAAAATGAGTACGGATAAATGATTTGAAGTTGTGGAAGGCAAATTGATTTTTAAGGCATTAATTGCCTAAGGTTTTAAATGAGTAGAAGTACATAGTATTTTGGGTTAAATTTCCGGATTTCATAAATACATGTTAGTGCCTTAAGTAAACTAAAATGAGAATGTATGTGAACAAGACTAATAAGAATTTAGGGGATTTCTTAACTTGCTTGTATTATGTATGATAGCCGGTTTGTGCTAGTGATATATTATTATTTATTACGGGGTCATTCCCCGGGTTGTGGCATTTGCATATTCCGTGGATTTGCTACCCACGATGCGAGGAATACCTCATGCGAGTCCGTAGGGCTTATGCGGGTGAAATAGTCCCACGCGCGGGTACACCTATGCGAGAATACCTCATGCTGGTCCTCGCGACCCACGCGTGAAATAGTCCCAGGAGTAGGATTGCTTAATGATACTGCGGGCGGATGACCTTGCTTTGATCATGAGCTTCCTATTTTCATGCAGTATAGTATATGCTTGATATTCTCATTATTAGTAAGGCACAGTGTTCTGTAAATTGATTACCACACATGTCTCCAGTTATTTAGACTTATGAGGTATTTTCAAGATTTTCCGCTTTGCATACTTAGTACATATCAGTGTATCGACCCCCTTCTCGGGCTGCGTTCATGCCGTAGGGGTAGCAGTGGTGGATCCTCTTTCTTAGGATCACTGGTCTGGTGTCAGAAGCTCCATTCCTCCGGAGGCTTGTTTTGTTGGTACGGTTTTTCCCTGATGCTATAGGTATTATATACATTCAGGGGTATGGCGGGGCCCTGTCCCGCCACAGTTGCTATTCCTAGAGGTATGTATTCACGTTTGTGGTTTGGGCTGTAAAAACAAGTTGTACTGTTTACTTTTGATGAAGTTTAATCTATGAAAGGCGGCCTTGTCGGCTAGCCAGTGATGTTTGCTATATACAGGTTTATGTGTTATGTATGTTCATTGCTATTCTCGATGTATACCGACGGGTGCCCGTGAGGCACCGCGATTCGGCAAGTCGGATCGTGACAATTTAGTTCTCTCATGAAAGATGGGATTAGCAACAATTTGGATTGCTGATTTACTATCACAATGAAGATTGATAGGGATGACCATTACAACATTTAGCTCCTTTAGCAGACCAACCAACCATATAATTTCTACAACCGCAACTTCCATACTTTTGTACTTCGCCTCTGTTGAACTTCTACTAACTGTTTATTGCTTCTTAGACTTTTCAGAAATAAGAGAATCACCAAGCTTGATCACATACCCTGTCACAAAACTTCTAGTGGGAAAACTGCCCAATCAGAGTCATAAAAGGCCTGCAATTCAGTAATGTGTTTTCTACTAAGTAATAAACCTTTCCCTAGACATTTTTTGTTGTACATGATCAACCTTAATGCTGCTTTATAATGTGATACCTTAGGAAGGTGCATAAATTGACTTAGCACCTGAATGACAAAGTTGATATCAGGTCTACTGATGGTGAGATACAATAGTTTCCATACAAGCATATGATAGGAAGTAATGCCACTGTAAGGTGGATCACCAGTGACCCCTATGAGTTCATAATAATCCAAACTAGTAAGTTTCATATTTTTCCAAAGGTGTAATCACAGGCTTTGCTCCACCCAAATTAGAATCAAATATTAATTCAAGGGCATACTTCCTTTGAGTAAGAAGTATTCCTATATTGGATCTTAGTACTTCAATGCCAAGAAAATATTTAAGACTGCCCAGATTTTTCATTTTGAATGTGTTGTTGAGTGAATACTTCAACTCCTCAATCAACCTAACACTGTTGCATGTGATAAATTAATCATACATATAAACTAGTATCATGGCTATATCAACAACATATCTCTTAGTGAAAAGGGAGTGATCATAAGCACTATACTTGTATTTGTAACACTCCATAAATTAGAGTTAAGTGTGAATGAATTGAATGACTATTGAAGTGTCATATTTTAGATAGGTGAATCCCGTTGGAATGAATTTGAGATGAATTTGGGTGATAGATAGTCATTTTGAAGTCAAACCGAAATAAGGAAGTTCATAAAAGATCTTAAATTCATCCAAGTCTGGAGGACTTCATACAATTTCCCATTTTCTGGATAGTTGCATTGTTAATCTGAGAAAACTAAAACCTAAAAGTTGTAGGTATTTGAAATAACTTTCCAATTGTAGGTCTCTCATCTCAAACGGATCTGTGTACAAAGATTTATGATCGTTTTACTGAGCAAAGGTCGGCAGTCGCGCGTCGTTAGGGTGCCACGGACAGAACGTCGCCCAGGAAAAACTTTTGCCTTATACGGCACAACCAAGTCTTAGGGATGCCGTGGGTGGTCCCATTTGTGATAGGCCCATGATGCGAAGGTGCCACGTCACATTACTTTTTTTGTTCTGAATTTTATAAGTTTCCCACTTCATTATATTCATTCCCACTTCATTTTGGCTGACTGTTTGAGATGAAACAACCCTAAAACTTCCCCCAAACATACAAGGTAAATTCTTGATCAATTCACATCATTAATACATTAATATCACATAAAATTGACCCTTGTTCATATCTCCAAACCTTAGATTCTTGAAAACCGAAGAAAGATAAGTTGAAGGAGACTTTGGAAAACTTATTGTAGCTATGTTCTTTGAACTTTACCGAGATTATTGAGAGGGATGTGACTAGTGTAAGGTATTAGAAACAATAAGAATCTATGGGTGATTCACGAGGGATTCAAGAATATGATTTTGGACACGAAAAGCCCTACCTTTTCGATAAGGGTAGGGACTCTTAGAATTTGTTTAAATTTCTAATCTTTATCATCTAAATCAATTGTAGAGCGATTATTGAATCTTAGAAAATCTGTTTGGTAGCGTTTTTGTAGGAATTGAGGTATGTGATGTAAAAATCCCCGCTAGCTTAAAGTTACAATTTGATCCTCAAGGTGATAAGCTCGGAGTTCCAAAGATGGTTGATCATTCGATGATAATATGCTTAAAATGACATGGAATATGGAGTGGGATTGAAGATTGGACTTAAAGATTTTAAGAAGTCAATTATTTTCGGCTTTTTTGTTGGTCTTGGTCGAGACCATGTTTTCCTTTTAGCTTATCTTTAATTCTTAGCTTTTAGTTATTCTAAGGACATAGTTAATATACCATGTAATAGGACAAAGTGACTAGGACAAAGATACGAGGGAATGAGATGACTAGGTCGTGTGACTAGGCAATGTGTCTAGGACGTGTGAAGAGGATTAAGCCGAAGGTGAAAAAAGGACAAGAATGATCTAGAAGATGAGGCTTCCAAGAATACAATTCATGTATTTGGCTACTTGGAAGACACCAAGAATATGAAGGGGTGGTCGAAATTCTCTTCCATCTACATTCGGCCAAAGACATATGCAAGGAATGGAAGCTTCTAAACATATTCTAAGAAAATGAGATTTTTGAGGAGCCAAATTTATGTATTCTTCTACATGGGTACTACAAAGGGTGTGAAAGATATTGGGTTCATCATTGTCCCCAAGTAAAACCGAGACCCTTCCCACTTGTCCATACTTGGCCGAGAGGTTCAAGTAGTTTTTGTCTCATTAATTTGTATTCTAGACAAGTCCATGTATTACTATAAATAGGACCCTTAGGATATTGTAAATGGCAGAGTTGATGAATAGAAAAACTTGAGTTTTACTCAAACACTAAAGTATTCAACTTGTGTGTTTTTTACCTTAGTTAGTCCTTGTGTGGGCCTTCGGTTCTTGTGTAAACCAACCCCTTAGTTTAAGTTGAAGCTAGGACTTGTGTGACCTAGTTAAACCCAAGCAATGGTCCCTTCGGTGTATGTTTGGTTAAGACTGTGTGACCTAGCTAAGCCCAAGCTTAAGGACCCCCTTGGTGCAAGTGGACGTTGGAACTTGTGTGATCCAACCAAACCCAAGCCTAGGGTCTATCATAAGGTGAACGACCACCCTCACTTGGTTATTACTCGAGCTGGTACTTACGAACCTCGGTCTAGTACTTGTCCAATTAGCAAAACTTATCTTGGTGTTGACTCGAGCACTAAAACCCTCGTGTCATTATCGTTGTTATATCGACCATCCTATACTTTATTTGTACCCGGGTTTGCACCTAGAATATCATGTTCATTCCTTTTTAAAACCACCATCTCCGTTCCACCATCACATACCATAATACCCCATAAACATCCGCACTAAAGCTCATTGTCCAAAACCACCGACAACTTCCCAGCCAAACCTGTTAACCACAAATAGTCCACAAAACAACCCTCATCGATACCTCACTGTTTTAGTAAACTTCTGACATCATCCACCACCAAACTATGAAATCCTGACCACCAGAACAACCCTCAACGTGTCTACAATAACCCCATAAAACTCCTAAACCAAACTCTCCCTAAATCTACACGAAATAGCCACCAAACACCACACTGTCGGCAGAATCTTAAAAACTGAGAACCCCACTTTCAAGTGATATTTTTACGGAACAAGTGTGGGCCGTGAAAAGAGAACTTGTGCGATGTACCATAAGTGATAATTCCAAGTTAAGGGTTGTGCAAAATAGTCCAAGGCTTGAAAGTAAAGGTACACCAAGGTCATTTATAGTGCCCACAAATGTTAAAGAAAAGGGCGGTATCTCTTTTACTAACCCTTTGTATCGTCATGAAAGTGCAAAGAAAGATAAAAATGTAGAAATGGGTAGCAACTCTCTTACTAATCCTTTGTATAACCACAAAAGTATAGAAGTTACAAAGGGATTAGATAAAAAGAGAAAAAGGTGTTTCAAGTGCCAAGGACTAGGGCACTTTGCTAAGGAATTCCCCAATCTGCGGGTCGTGACAATTAAAGAATATCAAGAATATGTAGATTCCTTTTTTTTAGAAATACGAAACAGAGGAATTGTCACCCTTTCAAAGGAGAATGAAAGTTTGGTACTCCGACATAAGTTGAATGTACCATGTGAAGAAGAGGAAGAACTCGAGACCCCCTTACTTCATACACAAAAGATAGAGGAAGAATGTTACACCCCGTAATTCCAGGATATGTTTAAGAGAAGGTACGTAAGGAAACAAGACTTAAAAATTTGAACGAAAGAAAGAATTGTTTTCCAAGGAAAAATCTTCCGATCCTCGGGAAGGAAAAAGATTGTTCGTTAATGATAATTGGGTTCTAAGAACTTTTTATTTAAGACTGTTGGAATTTATCGGAATTATGGAATTCTATTTCAGAGTTGGATACGTGGGGCCCACCCGAGGAATTTTACATTTTTGTGGGGCCCACGAGGTTTACGATATTTTGACCAATTATGAAAATTTCGGGAAACGAAATGTATGGATCGATGGGAGGCGACACGGTCACCTCTACATAGTCATCTTGGACGAAAATAACCCTTAAAGACTAGCCAAATTGGCTTGATAAAATGGACCAAGTCAAAGGAAAAAGTGAGCTTGATATTCTTGACCACATCTTAGCCATCCATATGTTTTAATCCTAGCCATTGATTTCCTTATATAATATTACTACTAGTGCAAGACTAGATCATTCAACACTTAGAAAAAAATTGAGAAACTTGAGAGAGGGAGATAGGTGCTCTCGGCTTTGAGCCACTTTCCAAGAAAAAAAATTCAATTGTTGTCCATAATTCACAAGACTTTAACCCAAGGTTCCTAGGGGTATTGTAAGGATATCTCAATAGAAAGATCCCAGAAAAACGACGTTTTCACGTTAGTCGCAAGGCGAAAACCTAATGTTATACCCCGTAGTTCAGGCCATGCGTATGAGAACGTACGAAAGGGATTAAGACTTAAAATTTTAGAAAGATAGGTTGACGGATTGTTTCGGGCGGGTTTTTAGTCAACTTTGAGGCGGTTTATGTCTAGTTGCATTATGAGTTCCTAGGTGTTTCAAAGGCCTAGTACGTAGTTCGTTGAGTCTAGTTCCCAACGCAACCAACCGTTTGTCGTTAGGACATCGGAGTAGAAAGTTATGGAAGTTACAAGTTCAGTGCGCAGTCGGACATAAAAGTATTTCGGTCGTGGTTATGCCGCGGCGCGGATCTGAGGCAGCGGTGCGGATGTTGAATGTTCGCTGGTTGCGGTGTCGCGCGCGGAAGTTCGAGAGTTGGCGAAGGTTTCAGCGCCATGGCCAAGCGCACTGGCGCGCCGATGGGTGCTGGCGATGCTCAAGTGGGTGGAAAAATCATAACTATTTTGTTTTAAAAAAAGGCCATGGGTGGGTGACAAGTGTCCTCCCCCATCTGATTTTGCATGTCCTGTTTATTGACCAAGTCTTGAAGACTTGGTCATTCTTCAAGCTCTCATCTCTCTCTAAAATTTAAAAGCTATCCCTTCTCTCTAGAAAATCAAGAGGAAATCAAGGCTTGAGAAAAATCTGAAAAAGGTGGCAAGAAGAAAACTTGTTGGCAAGCTTGTAGGAGTTTTTGTGGTGGTGATTGTGGAAAGGAGGCTAGTGAATTTGTTGGATTAATTTGGGTAAGCTCTAAGGTAACAATCCTTTCCCTTTTGCTAGTTTATTGTGTTGCATGTGAAGAAGAAAGGACTTGTGGTGGTAAATATTGCTCTTAGATAAATTGCATGTAAGAAATATGATTTGGATTTGAAGGGATTGAATAAGGTTAGTATGTGAACATGTTGTAGCCAAAATACTACCTATAACTTATTGATTTAGTTAATATGCATTGTAGAGGCGAATTTTACACATTCAAGATTAGGTGTGTAATCCCCTTTGTATTGATTGGATTGTTGGGCCTTAAAAGTGGCATTTGGATGTTGAATTCGGCCTTGAAAAAGGTGGAAAGTATGTAGAAACAAAGGAAATGCTGCCCGATTTTCCGTAGAATTTAGTGACTTTGCACTTGGAATATTCTATGTTGAGGCTAGAGGTTAATAAACGTATTATGGTCATTATAGTTGACGTACTCGTGCGGTACATTGGACTTAGCGTTGAATTGACCAAGAGGTATGTGGAACTTTCCTATCTCTTGAGCATGACTAGTTGCACTTATGTGAAGACGGTAGGCGTGAAGGTTTTGATATCCCCTACTTGTTTTAAGGATGTCTTGAGTTTTCAAAGTTAAGGGACTTGATGTGTTTAAGTATATGATTCTTGTTCTTTTTAAAAGTGTAAGTCCCTTGGGTTTAGGGAAATGTATTTGACTAATGTATAACGTTAATATAATGACTTTATGGGAAGTTGGTTATATTAGCTTTATGGAAGGTTAACAAAGGAAGATTTACTCTAAGTAAAATGAGTACGGATAAATGATTTGAAGTTGTGAAAGGCAAATTGATTTTTAAGGCATTAATTGCCTAAGGTTTTAAAATAGTAGAAGTACGTAGTACTTTGGGTTAAATTCCCGGTTTTAACAAAGACATGTTAGTGCCTTAAGTAAACAAAAATGAGAATGTATGTGAACAAGACTAATAAGAAGTTAGGGGATTTCTTAACTTGCTTATATTACGTATGATAGCCGGTTTGTGCTAGTGTTATATTATTCTGGTCATTCCGGGTTGTAGCATTTGCATATTCGTGGATTTGCTACCCACGATCGCGAGGAATACCTCACGCGAGTCCGTAGGGCTCATGCGGGTGAAATAGTCCCACGCGCGTAGTGCGACTATGCGAGGAATACCTCGTGCGGTCCACACGACCCATGCGGGTGAAATAGTCGAGAGTAGGATTGCTTAATGATCTGCGGGTGGGTGACCTTGCTTTGATCATGAGCTTCCTATTTTCATGCAGTATAGTATATGCTTGATATTCTCATTATTAGTAAGGCACAGTGTACTGTAAATTGACTATCATACATGTCTCTAGTTATTTTAGTCTTATGAGGTATTTTCAGTATTTTCGGTTTGATACTTAGTACATATTATGTCTGCCCCACTTCTTCGGAGGCTGCGTTCATCTGCGGTAGGGTAGCGGTGGTGGATCCTCATTCCTAGGATCATTGGTCCTGTTTGAAGCTCCATTCCTCGGAGGTGTTTTGTTAGCACGGTTTTCCCGATGCATAGGTATTATGTACATTCGAGGTATGGCGAGCCTGTCCGCCCATGATTGTTTCCTAAGTGCAGCGTAGTCACGTTTGCGGTTTGGGATGTAAGAACAAGTTATCTGTTTTACTTTTGATTAAGTATATTCTACGGAAGCGGCATTGCTTGGCCGGCTGCCGATGCTTACTTGTCTACGAGTTTATGTGTTATGTATGTTCGCCGCTATTCTCCTCGATGTATACCGAGCAGGGTGCCGGTAGGGTGCGATCGCGGCCCGGGGTGGGTCGTGACAAAAGTGGTATCGTGAGCGATTAGTCCTCAAAGGTGTCTGAGGCCGTGTCAGTAGAGTCTTGATTATCGGTGTGTTGTGCACCACGTCTATAATCGTGGGTCGAGAATATTTAAGATTAGTTTCCATTTTTCACTCTAAGATCGTGCAATGGCCTGTGTTATAGGTTGAACTCCCGATATTTTCTTTTATGTATCGATTATGCCTCGCAGGCAACCGCGCCCGTGAAGGGCAAGGCGGTGAGGAGCTTCTAGTAGGGCGCGGAGGTCACGAGGCACAGCCCGGTCTTTCTGGAGATGATGTTTGAGCGGCAAGTTCCACGACGTCGCGGCCTCCGAGTTGAGGCGGCGGCCATCGAGACCGCGTACACGAGCCTCGATCCACGGCGGTGAGTATAGAGATTACGGAAGCGATCCGGTTATTGACGGCATAGTAGCGAGGCAGCACCGAAGCGGTGGCCACCACAAGCCGCCGATCTGGATTCGGGACTTTCAGGTTATCATCCACGAAGTTCTATGGTTCGAGATCAGGAGGATCCTCGGGAGTTTGTTCGCGATTCTGTACGACTATGCAGTGCTAGGGCCTCGGAGGTGAGTCTCATGCTAGCCTCTTCTGGGTTCACGCGATATTGCGTTGGCTGGTTTGAGTCATGGGAGTTGTCTAGAGGTGAGGTGCTCTTCCGGTGTTTGGGAGGAGTTCACGCAGGCCTTCTGGATCACTTCTTGCCTCACGAGATGAGGAGAGCCCGCGTGGATAGATTCTTGACCTCGAGGCGTAATGGGAGGACTATCAGAGTGACCTGAGTTTGATTCCTCGGCGGTATCGCACACCATTGTAGGCGACATGGCGAGCAGTTGTCGCTATGTGATGGGGCTAGACCGTCATATAATTACTGCATGTTTGGGGGTGGCTCTTCAACCAGGGATGGATATTTCCAGGATGCAGGCGTATCTGCAGAATAGAGGGCGAGAGAGGAGGATCAGCTAGACTTAGCCGGCCGAAGAGGCCAGGCAGCGGTCTCGGGGCGATTTCGAGGCGGCCTCGCAGCGAACTAGGTCCACATTTCAGCCGGACAGAGTGCTCCTTCCGGTTTTGGTGAAGTCGATTGGCCGGGTCATTCGTGAGCATGTCGTGGCTCCAGGACTTGAGGTTCGAGGCGAGACTGCCACCGATCAAGACCACCCACATCTTGGTGTGCTCGATGCGGTAGGTCTCACGAGCGATGTCGTGTTCCTCCGAGAGCTTGTTACTCTTATGGCGGCGAGGCCATTTGAAGAGAGATTGTCCGACAGTGGCGGGAGTGTTATGGTTCAGCGAAGTCAATTGCTGAATCTTCGTCTTCGACGGCATGCGCCGGAGGCGGTGTTCATCGCGAGCGCGGCGCAGGGTCGTGGTGGGGGTCCTAGTTCAACGTCCTCGAATCGCATTTATGCTATGTCGGCCCAGTCGGGACCGCGAGGCGCCACGGATGTAAATCACGCAGTACATTATTGGTTTCATCTTTGTGATGTATATGCTTTGATAGATCCAGTTCTACCTTGTCCTATATATCTCCTCATATCATGTAGAATAGGGATAGAGCCCCAGTCCATAAAACCTTTTGAGGTGGCTACGCGATGGTAATTCAGTGTGGTAGCAGCGGGTATATAAGGCTTGCCCAGTGACTATATACGGTCGTCAGACTCTAGCCGACTTGATAGAGTTGGATATGACAAACTTTTATGTGATTATGGGTATGGATTGGCTAGCATCTTGCTATGCCAATGTAGACTGTAGAGAGAGATTGGTACTGTTCAGCTTCTGGCAGCCAGGTTGCTCGAGTGGAAAGTGGAATATGGCCGCCGGTGGTAGGTTTATTTCTTACCTCAAGGCTAGAAAGATGTGCGGAAGGTATATCTACCATATGGTTGGGTATTCGATCTCGAGGCCGAGATACGGACCTTCATCGATTCGGCCGTTAGAGAGTTTTGACGTATTCTGACGAAGCTTCCGCATCCTCCCGAGAGGAGATTGAGTTTTGCATTGATATGTGGCGGATACTCGCCGATATCTATTCCACCATACGAGATGGCACTCGCCGAGTTGAGGAATTGAAAGACCAGGTGAAGGACTTCTTTGGAAAAAGGCTTTATCGAGCCAAGTGTTTCTCCAGGGGCGCGGTGTTATTTGTAAAGAAGAAGGATGGGGCCACTGCGTATGTGTGTTGATTACGAATGAATAAGGTAACTATCAAGAATGATACCCCTTCCCGTGATTGATGATTTGTTTGACCATTTGCGAGTGCAAGGTGTTTCTCAAGATAGACTTGTGGTGCAGTTATCATCAGTGCGTGTTAGAGGCGTATATCCCAAAGATCGCATTCGTGACCTGTATGGGCACTATGAGTTCGGTGATGTCTTTTGGGTTGACCAACGCCGCCATATTCATGGATTTGATGAACGGGTGTTCAAGCCATTCTTGGATATGTTTGTTATAGTATTCATTGATGATATCTGGTTTATTCGCGCACAGGACCAAGCAGATCATTTGAGGGCGGTGTTGGGAGTCCTCCGGGACCGGCAATTGTATGCTAAGTTCTCGAAATGCGAGTTTTGGTTGGCTTCAGTGGCCTTCTTAGGGCATGTTATCGGGGCCGATGATATTCGGGTTGATACAACGAAGATTGAGGCAGTCAAGACTTGGCCTACCCACTACACAACGGAGTGCGCAGCCTTTGGGCCTCGGGTTATTATCGTAGATTTGTGGAGAAGTTTGCTTCCATCTCAAGACCTTGACTAGGTGGCTCGTAGCGGCTATGTTCGGTGGGCGGATACTTTTGAAGAGCTTCCGATTCTTGAAGGAGAAATTGACGACCGCCCGATCGCACTCTTCCGCAGGTTTAGACGGATATGTAGTTTATTGTGATGCTCGGTTATCGGGCTTGGGTGCGTCGATGCAAACGCGACAAAGTTATAGCTTACGATCTCGACGGCTTCAGAAGCATGAGAAGAACTATCCACACATGACTTAGAGTTGCAGCGTTGATTCATGCCTTAAAGATCGGAGACATTATTTGTATGGAGTTCATGTGATATTTACACGATCACAAGAGCCTCAGATATCTTGACCATAGGGAGTGAACTTACGGCAGAGATGGTGGATGGAGCTACTTAAGGATTATGATGTCGATATTCTATACCTCCCAGGGAAGGCCAATGTAGTTGCAGATGCCCTTAGTCGCAGATCGATGGGTAGTCTGTCAGGTGTGTAGCCAGAGAAGAGGGGCATGGTCCGCGAGTTACATCAGCTAGCGAGCCTTGGGTTCGTTTGATTGGTTCTGATAGTAATAGAGTTCGAGTTCGAGAGGTTGCCGAGTCTTCCATCGTCGATGAGGTGAAGAGGCGACAGTATGAGGATCTGATTATGGTACGGTATCGAGATGCAGATCTTCAGGAAGAGAATAGTCTATTTTAGGTAGCGCCTGATGGGGTGCTAAGATTTGAGGGCCGGTTGTATGTTCCCGATGTGACAGGACTTCGTCAGCAGATTCTGGGGGAGGCACACAGTGCTCGTTATTCTATTCACCCGGGGTCAACTAAGATGTACCACGACCTCAGGTGTATCTATTGGTGGGATGGCCTGAAGAGGGACGTTGCAGAGTTTGTGGCACAGTGTCCGGTGTCGCCGATCAAGGTTGAACACCGTAAGCCGGTGCGGCTATTACAGCTATTGATATTCGACGTGGAAGTGGGAGGTGATCAATATGGACTTTATTACGGGTTACCTCACACTCTGAGGAAGCATGATTCCATCGGGTTATCGTCGATAAGCGTGAAATCAACCCACTTTCTCACGCGATGGGCGACTTTTTAAACGAGGATTATGCTAGATTGTATATCAGAGAGATTGTGAGACTGCACGGAGTGCCTATGTCAATCATTTTAGACAGGGGAGCCCAGTTCTCGGATAACTTCTGGAGGTCTTTCCAGAAAGGGTTAGGAACACATGTGAGTCTCAGTACTGCATTTCATCCTCAGACCGACGGACAGGCCGGCGTGCATTATCCAGACACTCGAGGATATCTTTGCGGGCTGTGTTATCGATTTCGAAGTGTTGGGAGGATCATTTACCTCTTGTGGAGTTTGCATATAACAACAACTACTATTCTAGTATCCGGATGGCGCCATGGGGCCTTATACGGGAGGAAGTGCAGTCACCGATAGTCTGGTTTGAGGTGGAGAAGTTGCTTAGTCGGGCCGACTTGATTCAAGTGGATGGATAAGGTGAAACTTATCCGGAGGCGATTATTGTCACCGCAGTCGGCGAAGTCGATTCAGATCATCGTGTCGACACTTGGAGTTTGAGGTAGATGATTGGGTCTTCTGAAGGTATCACCCATGAAGGCGTGATGAGATTTGGGAAGAAGGAAACTTAGCCCAGTACATTGGGCCTTATCAGATTGTCCGTAGGATAGGCAAGGTTGCCTATGAGTTGGATCTGCCGTCCGATCTGGAGGCAGTACATCCAGTTTTTCATGTGTCTATGTTGCGGAAATGTATTGGGGATCCATCTAGAGTACACCCGATTTGTGATGTCGGTGTGAGAGGGTTATCATATGAGGAGAGTCCCATAGCGATACTCGATCGTCGTGTTAGGCGACTACGGTAAAAGGACGTGGCTTCGTCAGGTCTTATGGCGAGCGAGCAGGAAGAAATGACGTGGGAAGCGAGGAGGACAAGGAAGAAGTATCCTCACTTATTCCCTACACCTCCAGTAACCCACTTTCCCTTTCGTTAGTTTTAATTTGGCAATTATGCTTAAGTATTGTTGTACATAGAAGGAACATTCGACGAATGTTTCAAGGGAGAATGTTATACCACAGTATTTCATGCCATGCGTATGAGAACGTACTAACTGGATTAAGACTTAAAATTTTAGAAATATAGGTTGACGGATTAGTTCGGGAGGGTTTTTAGTAAACTATGAGGCTGTTTATGTACAGTTGAATTATGAGTTCCTAGGTGTTTCAAAGGCCTAGTACGTAGTTCGTTGAGTCTAGTTCCCAAAGCAACCAACCTTTCATCGTTATTACATCTAAGTAGAAAGTTATGGAAGTTACAAGTTCGAAGGCGATCGGACATAAAAATATTTCTTGGTCGAGCCAGCATGGCGCGGATGCGGTCGCGGCGCAGATGTTCGAATGTTCGCTGAGATTGCGCAGCCGCGAGCGAGGGCCAGCGGGCGGAAGTTACGAGAGTTGGCAGAGGTTTTGGCGCCGCGCGGCCGCAGGTCGCGCGAGGCGGGTTCTGCGAGGCTGGGGGGAAAATCAGAACTGTTTTGTTTTAAAAAAGGCCATGGGAGGGTGACAAGTGTCCCCCCCATCTGATTTTGCATGTCCTATTTATTGACCAAGTCTTGAAGACTTGGTCATTCTTCAAGCTCTCCTCTCTCTCTAAAAATTAAAAGCTCTCCCTTCTCTCTAGAAAATCAAGAGGAAATCAAGGCTTGAGAAAAATCTGAAAAAGGTGGCAAGAAGGAAACTTGTTGGCAAGCTTGTAGGAGTTTTTGTGGTGGTGATTGTGGAAAGGAGGCTAGTGAATTTGTTGGATTAATTTGGGTAAGCTCTAAGGTAACAATCCTTTCCCTTTTGCTAGTTTATTGTGTTGTATGTGAAGAAGAAAGGACTTGTGGTGGTAAATATTGCTCTTAGATAAATTGCATGTAAGAAATATGATTTGGATTTGAAGGGATTGAATAAGGTTAGTATGTGAACATGTTGTAGCCAAAATACTACCTATAACTTATTGATTTAGTTAATATGCATTGTGGGGCAGAATTTTACACATTCAAGATTAGGTGTGTAATCTCCTTTGTATTGATTGGATTGTTGGGCCTTAAAAGTGGCGTTTGGATGTTGAATTCGGCCTTGAAAAAGGTGGCAAGTATGTAGAAACAAAGGAAATGCTGCCCGATTTTCCGTAGAATTTAGTGACTTTGCACTTGGAATATTCTATGTTGAGGCTAGAGGTTAATAAACGTATTATGGTCATTATAGGTTGACGTACTACGTGCGGTACATTGGACTTAGCAAGTGAATTGACCCGAAGAGGTATGTGGAACTTTCCTATCTCTTGAGCATGACTAGTTGCACTTATGTAGTACGGTAGACGTACAAGGTTTTGATATCCCCTACTTGTTTTAAGGATGTCTTGAGTTTTCAAAGTTAAGGGACTTGATGTGTTTAAGTATATGATTCTTGTTCTTTTTAAAAGTGTAAGTCCCTTGGGTTTAGGGAAATGTATTTGACTAATGTATAACGTTAATATAATAACTTTATGGGAAGTTGGTTATATTAGCTTTATGGAAGGTTAACAAAGGAAGATTTACTCTAAGTAAAATGAGTACGGATAAATGATTTGAAGTTGTGAAAGGCAAATTGATTTTTAAGGCATTAATTGCCTAAGGTTTTAAAAGAGTAGAAGTACGTAGTACTTTGGGTTAAATTCCCGATTTTCATAAAGACATGTTAGTGCCTTAAGTAAACTAAAATGAGAATGTATGTGAACAAGACTAATAAGAAATTAGGGGATTTCTTAACTTGCTTATATTACGTATGATAGCCGGTTTGTGCTAGTGTTATATTATTTATTACGGGGTCATTCCCCGGGTTGTGGCATTTGCATATTCCGTGGATTTGCTACCCACGATGCGAGGAATACCTCATGCGAGTCCGTAGGGCTCATGCGGGTGAAATAGTCTCACGCGGTGCACTTATGCGAGAATACCTCATGCGGTTCACACGACCCATGCGGGTGAAATAGTCCCAGGAGTAGGATTGCTTAATGATACTGCGGGTGGGTGACATTGCTTTGATCATGAGCTTCCTATTTTCATGCAGTATAGTATATGCTTGATATTCTCATTATTAGTAAGGCACAATGTACTGTAAATTGACTATCATACATGTCTCCAGTTATTTTAGACTTATGAGGTATTTTCAGTATTTTCCAGTTTCGCATACTTAGTACATATCATGTATCGACTTCCTCGAAGTGCGTTCACGCCAAGGTAGCGGTAGCGAAGGTGGATCCTCATTCTTAGGATCACCAATCGCCGTCAAGCTCCATTCCTCCGCAGGCTTGTTTTGTTGGCAGTTTTCCCGATCGCTATAGGTATTATGTATATTCGAGTATGGCGGGCCCTATCCCGCCACAAATGATTGTTTCCTAAGTGCAGTCACGTTTGTGGTTTGGGATGTAAGAACAAGTTGTCTTTGCTTACTTTTGACTAAGTATATTCTATGGAAGCGGCGCATTTGGCCAGCCAGTGATCTTCCATCTCTGTGTTTATGTGTTATGTATGTTCCGCTGCTATTCTCTGATGTATACCTGAACGGGGTGCCCCGGTAGGGTGCCAGTCGCGGCCCTGGGGTCGGGTCGTGACACCTAAGGTGTTCTTCAACTTTGAAGATGGAACTTGAAGAGGAGTTCTTCATGAGCTTCTAAGGAGTGCTTGGAGTGGATTGGAACATAAGAAGAAGAGCTAAAAGTTGCTAAGGATCGACTTTTACGCTTGAACATTATTAGGGCTTATTGAGGTAAAATATTCATCTTCTTAATGTAATTGAAGATTACATGTTATAGTAGTTAAGAAATGAGCATGTGGTATATATATTGAAGTTTGAAAAGATTTGGATCATGTCGACGTGTTAAAACCGAAAATGGACAAGTTAGCCATTAATGTTGTAATCAATTTGGTCGATAGTTACAATCGTCGCATGTTAAGGAAGAAAAGATTTATAGTTGTTATAATTGTTATTATGTATATAACATGTTGGAATAACAACTTGGATTAAAAAGGAATTGAACAGAAATTGACATTGTTATGGATATTTGTTGTTGCCGAGAATGTGCCTTAAGGAATGGACAGTTTTTATATTGATTGTGGGGCATAATTTTACACGTCCTATTAGGCGTGTAATCCCCTTTGTATTTGCTGAATTGTTGGGCCTTAAATGTGGCGTTTGGTTGTTGATTTGCGGGCCTTGAAAAAGGTGGAAAAGTACTTAGAAACAAAGGAAGTGCTGCCCGATTTTCCGTAGAATAAGAGACCTTACACTTAGTATGATTCTACGTTAAAAAGTGAGGAGTTGATAGACATGTTATGATTAATATAGGTTGAAGTACTACGAGTAGCGTATTCTACTTAAAGGATGGAATAACTATCAAGGTTGAAGTACTTTGGAGCATTTTGCTACTTGTCGATAATCGTCGCGAGGTATGTGAACCTCTTCCTTCTTTTGGCATGATTCTATGTATGAAATTGTTATACCCCGTATTTTCCAGAGTATGTACGTAATGGAATACGTACAAAAAGTTTAGCCTTAAAGTTTAGGCTTGGACGATTTCTTTGGGCACAACTCACAAAACGAATAGTTTTCCGACGAAACGTTTCCACAGCTTTCGTAGGGTAAATTCCGGCTATGCCATTTATAATTTTTGCGGATTTTTCCGAGAGACGAAACATTTTGGACCAACGGGAGGGCGACACTTGTCACCCTCCAATTGATGGACTTGAAATCGTCCATTTGGACGAATTGGACATAGTGAGCACGTTTTTGTGCCTTCAGGCACAAGTCAGGAGTTAGTAGGATATTTGTGTATAGTTAATCATCACCCTACACTTGCCTTGCACTTGTCTTAATCTTGGCCATTGGTTGGCCACTGACCTATAAATACCCCCTTAGAGATGAAGAGTTCTTCATCCACAAAGCTTTCCAAGTCTTGAAAATCCTCTCCTCTCCCTTGTAGCCTTTTTGTCCAACACCTCCCCTCCTCATGAAGGCCCTTGGCGAATACATCCCCCTAGCCTAGTAGTTTGGCCGAGGCCCCCTAGCCTAGCCAAAATCTACCCCCCCTCCCTTGGTAGAAAATTTGCCTTCTTGTATTGTTATAATGCCCAAAATACCCAAGCCAAAATACCTTAGTACTTAGTGAAGTTGTGAAGAACTTCTAAGGTTTCCTCTGAGCATACAACTTAGGAGCAAAACCTTGCTCAGGCGCGACTTTTTCTAGGATATTATTGGGCTTACCGAGGTAACTAATCCTAACCCTCTTTTGAATTAGAGAATATATAGTGTTGTAGTATAAGAATAAGTATTAAATACTTAGAAGAATATCATATAGAATTGAATCATACCACGTAGAAGGGTTTAAAGAAGAATAATCAAATCAGATTTTACATAGGACTGTTTTCACAATGAGACTTATATAGCTCACCGCAGGGAAGTGCCCACTTTCCGTAAATTGTGAACCCTCCGTTTAGAATGACCTTGAGTAGTCTTTGATAGATATCTGTGACTATTATAGTCGACTCTCTCGCGACATATTCAACTTCGGGTGGTTTTCACGAGAAGGTATGTGATTCTTCCTAAAGCATGATATTTTACAATATATATAGTACGGTGACGCATACGTGTTAACTAAAATATAACTACGACAATGTCTTTGACTTAAGCTGAATAACACTTACTATGAATGCCTCACTACTTAAGCCCGAATAACACTTACGAATGCCTCACGGCTTAAGCCCTAATAATAGAGATCTGGAAGCATTTCAAAAGAATACTGAATCATTCTTAACAGAAGAGAACTAATTGGTTTTTAAACAGAAGCTTAAGAGTTATACTAGCCTTATGGGAAGTTAAGTATAACCACTTAAGATTGATAAAAGAAACAGTTTGCCTATGTGTTTATAACAGACTTATATTGAATTGTGAAAAGAATAATAAGATGGTTTGATAAGTAGACATGATATGATGCTATGTTGTTTAAACGATAAGCTGTTAGGTTAGTGTAGCATCACTCACCTCTTGACATATTGCAGGGGTTGTCGCCTCCGACGCGGCAGACTGGCGATGCAGGACCGTGATTCGAGAATACCTCACGCGGTCCAAGGACCTATGCGGAGCTACGGGAGTTCCGTGTTAGTGTGCGGGTTATACCTCATGCGGTCCATGTGGCTGCGGACGACGAGTCCAGGCGATGCCGAGTAGCTACCCTCGACGCGGGTTATGTAGCCTACGCGCCTACGTGATTGGCCTATCGCGGACTACGGAGTCCAGATTAGGCTTGCATGGTGATACTACGCAATTGGCCCTGCCGATCATTCGCAGCCTAGAAAAGACCCGCTACGCTTACCTATCACGCCTTGTTGTGATGTGGCACTATGCGCTTTCTGGTTGTTTCATACATACTTGCAAAACTGTTTTTAAAATGATATGTTTCATTTAAGTATTTTGATAGCTTTCATATACTTAGTACTGGCATCTCTTGGCCTCTTGGGGGCTGCGTTGTTCCCATGATGAGGCAAGCAGTCATGATCCTGATCTTGAGGATCTACACTGGTGTCGGGAGCTCCATCTTTCCGAGGCTCTACTTTTAGGTATGATCTCCCTGTTGTAGATAGTTTTGTACAATCGAGGTATGGCGGTCCCGCCATAGTTGTATATTCCTTAGAGGTCAGAGTCATGTTGCGATTATTTGATGTAACTGCTAAACTATGTTTATATATATATGCCGAAAGGCGATGTTTTCTCACATAAACTGTGTCTTGTTTTATAAACTGTTTCATGTCTTGCTTTATATTTCCGCTGATTACTCTGATGTATGACTACTGGGTGCCGGTGGCACGATCCGACGGGCTCGTGACAAAAGTGGTATCGAGCGATTAATCTCTGAAAGTGTCTGAACCGTATCTAGTAGTTCGATTATCTGTGTTGTGCACCACACCAATAATCGGAGGCTATAAGATATTTAGATTAGTTTCCATTCTTCTCATTCCGAGATCGTGCTAGAGCCGTGTTATAGGTTGGACCTCTAACGTATTCCTTTCCTGTGATTATGCCTCCACGTAAGGCAACCCGCCCGTGGCAAGGCAGCCGGCGGAGTCGCTAGCAGACACCCAGAGTCACGAGGGCTCGGGCCCGCCTATACCGAGACGGCGAGTTCTATGACGCCGCCACCAAAGAGCCTCACAGCCCACACCTCCCGCCCCACACCGGGCGAGGAGTTAGGGTACTGAGAGATGGCCCACCTTTTGCAAAGTGTGGCCCGACACGAGAGAGGCCGGACGCGGTTCAGTTCAGCTCGGCCGGCCGCATCTGGTACACCCGAGGCGTATAGTTTGAGGCTACGAGATTTCGAGTCAGAGCCCGCCAGAGTTTTACTGTCGAGGCCGGAGGATGATCCGCAGGAGTTCATCCGTCGCCTTGAGGATCATGAGGGTGATCAAGGCCTCGAGACAGAGTCCAGACTTTCGGTTCGCGTCGCCGCGTGATACCGCAATGATTGGTTTGATTCATGAGTTATCCCGGGAGAGCACGTCCCACTACTGGGATGAGTTCTCGCAGGCTTTCCTCACTCACTTCTTGCCTCCACAGATGAGGAGGGCGCGGCCGATAGATTTTTACTCGAGGCGAGAGGACCGCCGTGAGTACAATGTCGAGTTTGATTCATGGCTCGATATGTCCCAAAGATTGGTAGCGTATACGAGGATAGTGCCGCTATGTCACCGCTAGACGACTATATGGCCGAGTCATGTGCGGTGTTTCTCTCACCGTATGGACATTACCCGCACGCAGCTCATGCTCTTGGATGTGAGCGTAGAGACCGCCGCCGACAAAGCAGGTTAAGACCAGGGGCGAGTCTTTTGGTGGCTATCGTGGGCGGCCTCAGCAGCCTAGATTTGCACCACAACAGCCAGAGCACTCGCGCTTCGCCTCAAGACCCAGATATTCGAGGCGCACTGAGGCCTCAGACTTCGACGCCCGTAGCGGCAGAGATCGCCGACGGACCACCTCAAAGCTGGCCGACGCGCAGATCCCACTGAGTTGTGGTGCTACGAGTTTGTTTCAGCCAGGCCAGGTCACTATGCGAGGAACCGTCCACCGGCAAGCGCTGATGGTAGGGTCACCATGTTCTTTCACGTCTTCTTCATCCCCGACAGCACTCAGAGAGGCAAGGTACTCATGGACGAGTGTCGCAGCAGGTCGTGGCGCTGGTCCGCTTCTAGCGGTCCTCGTAACCGCATTTATGCTTTGTCCACCGACAGATCGTGAGGCCTCACCGATGTCGCCACGTACTTTATCGGTCGGTTTGATGTGTATGCTTTGATAGATCCGGTTCTACTGGCCCCTATATATCTCCCTTGTTGCTAGTAGGATAGGGATAGAGCACGAGTCCATAGACCCTTTCGAGGTAGCTACGCCAGGGTGATCTTGTAGCTCGGCGGGTATATAGAGCTTGTCTGTGACTATTTACATCGTCGGACCTAGCCGACTTGGTAGAGTTGGAGATCGACTTCGACGTGATTATGGGGATGGATTGGCTAGCTTGCTACGCCAATGTGATCGCAGAGAGAGTAATGCAGTTCCGCTTCTGGCGAGCAGTTGTTGAGTGAGGAGCACCAGACGCCGGTGGTAGGTTTATTTCCCACTCAAGGCTAGGAAGATGGTGCGCGGGTATATCTACCATCTCGTCGGTGTTTGATACAAGCCGCGGTACATTTTCGCCGCCAATGAGTCGTGAAGTTCCCGACGTGTTTCGCATGACCTCCGTATCCTCCCGAGAGTGAGATTGAGTTTTGTATTGACATATTGCGAACCACTCGCCTATTTCCATTCCGCCATACGTAACGGCACCGCCGAGTTGAGAGAGTCAAGGATCACTTAGAGATTTCTTTGGAGAAGCGGCTTCATCAGCCTAGTGTTTCTCCCGGGAGCGCCAGATTGTTCGCGTGAAGAAGACGGACGCACGCGTGTGTTGATTACGGTGAACAAGGTGACCATTAAGAATGTATACCCTTCCCGTGATTGATGATTTGTTCGACCACAGTTGCGGTGCGAGATGTTTTCCAAGATTGATCTGCGATCGCTATCATCAGTAGTCGAGAGAGGTGGATGTCCAGGATCGCATTCAGACCGTGACGCATTATGAGTTCGTGGTCATGTCTTTGGTGACCAATGCTCCGGCGGTATTCATGGATTTGATGAACCGAGTGTTCAAACCATTTTGGACACGCTGTGATAGTGTTCATTGATGATATCTTGGTTTATTCTCGCCAGAGCGGAGCATGCGAGCATTTGAGGCGATCTTGGCCGAGACTTCAGATCAGCTTGTACGCCAAGTTTTCCAAAAGTGAGTTGTGGTTGACTTCAGTGGCGTTTCGGGCATATTGCCGGGGTGATGGCATTCGTGTGGATACGCCAAGATCGAGGCAACGAGACTGCCTAGACCTACTACTCGACAGAGGTTCGCAGCTTTTCGGGCCTGCAGGATATTATCGGCGTCAGAGAAGTTTGCTTCTATCTTCGCACCATTGACTAGGTGACTCGTACGCAAGTTTGATGGACGATGCTTGTGGCGTGGTTTCCAGCTGAAAGAGAGACCGACGACCGCCCCGTTCTTACTCTTCCGCAGGTCCAGATGGTTTTGTCGTATTGTGATCGCGGCATCGGGTTGGGATGTGTGTTGACGCACGGCAGCGGTTATAGCATATGCATCCCGACAGCTGAAGAAACACGAGAGGAACTACCCCACCCATGATTTGGAGTTGGCAGCCGTGATTCACGCTTTGAAGATCTGGAGACATGATTCTATATGGGTTATCGTCGACAGGCTGACAAAATCAGCCCACTTTCTTCCCGTCAGGATGACTTTTTCGGCTGAGGATTATGCCAGACTTTACATCCGAGAGATCGTCGATCGCATGGAGTCCCTACCGATCATATCGCATGCAGGAGCCCATTTCGGCTAACTTCCTGAGGTCCTTCCGCAGGGGTTTAGGGACGCAGTGAGCCCGAGTAACGCATTTCATCCACGCATGCACGGACAGCAGCGCACCATCCGCACTTCGAGGATATGCTGCGAGCCCGTGTTATTGACTTCAGTAGTTGGGAGGATCATTTGCCTCTAGTTGAGTTCGCGTATAATAATAGCTACCACTCCAAAGATTCGATGGCGCCTATGAGGCCTTGTAGGAGGAAGTGCGACGCCTATAGGTTGGTTCGATGTGGGCGAGGCGCTAGTGGGACCAGATTTGGTACAGCAGTGGATAAGGCGCTTATCCGAGCGGCTATCGATACTCGAGTCGCATGTAAGTCGACGCAGATCATCGTCGCGGCATCTTGAGTTCGAGGTTCATGATTGGGTTTTCCTAAAGGTGTCACCCATGGCGGTGTGATGAGATTCGTGAAGAAGGAAACTCAAACTAAGTACATCGGGCCGCTTCGATTGTCCGCAGGTAGGCAAGGTTGCCTATGAGTTGGATCTGCCGTCCGATCCGAGGCGGGCATCCGGTTTTTCACGCATCTTTGAGGAGATGTATCGGGATCCATCTAGGTACACCCGATTGACGATGTCCAGTGACCGAGGGTTATCGTATGAGGAGATTCCTATAGCGATAGTCGATCGTCAAAGTTAGGCGTCATGACCAAAGACGTGGCTTCCACAAAGTCTTGTGGCGAACGAGCTCGGGGAGGAGATGACGCGGAAGCCGAGGAGGACATGAGGCAGAAGTATCTCACCTATTCCCACACCTCCGTAATTCACTTTCCTACTTGTAAATTTCATTATCGCTTATGCCTAAGTGTTGTTTTGTGGCCGCGTGGCATTTGCAAACCGCTTAAGTTATGAAGAATCTTATCGTTAATCGTTTGGGAAGGAACATTCGGGACGAATGTTTCTAAGGAGGGGAGAATGTTATACCCCGTATTTCCAGAGTATGTACGTAAGGGAATACGTACAAAAAGTTTAGCCTTAAAGTTTAGGCTTGGACGATTTCTTTGGGCACAACTCACAAAACGAATAGTTTTCCGACGAAACGTTTCCACAGCTTTCGTAGGGTAAATTCCGCTATGCCATTTATAATTTTTGCGGATTTTTCCGAGAGACTAAACATTTTGGACCAACGGAGGGCGACACTTGTCACCTCCAATTGATGGATGAAATCGCCCATTTGGACGAATTGGACATGGTGAGCACGTTTTTTGTGCCTTGTGCACAAGTCAAGGAGTTGGTAGGATATTTGTGTATAGTTAATCCTCACCCTACACTTGCCTTGCACTTGTCTTAATCTTGGCCATTGGTTGGCCACTTCTTGACCTATAAATACCCCCTTAGAGATGAAGAGTTCTTCATCCACAAAGCTTTCCAAGTCTTGAAAATCCTCTCCTCTCCCTTTGTAGCCTGTTCACCCAACACCTCCCCCTCCTCAAGGCCCTGGCCGAACACACCCCTCTAGCCTAGTAGTTTGGCCGAGGCCCCAGCCTAGCCAAAATCTACCCCCTCCCTTGGTAGAAAAGTTGCCTTCAGTATTGTTATAATGCCCAAAATACCCTAGCCCAAATACCTTAGTACTTAGTAGGTTGTGAAGAACTTCTAAGGTTTCTCGAGCATACAACTTAGGAGCAAAACCTTGCTCAGCGACTTTTCTAGGATATTATTGGGCTTACCGAGGTAACTAATCCTAACCCTCTTTTGAATTAGAGAATATATCTTATTGTAGTATAAGAATAAGTATTAAATACTTGTAAGAATATTGCAGTATCGTAATTGAATGCTACTACAAGAAGGGTTTAAAAGAAGAATAATCAAACTCAGATTTACATAGACTGCTTTCACAGACTTATATAGCTCACCTGCAGGGAAGTTACGCCCGACTTTCCGTAATTGTGAACCCTCTGCTTAGAATGACCTTCAGAGTAGTCTTTGATAGATATCTGTGACTATTATAGTCGACTCACTGCGACATATTCAACTCGGTGGTTTTCACGGAAGGTATGTGATTCTTCCTAAAGCATGATATTTTACAATATATATAGTACGGAGACGTATACGTGTTAACTAAAATATAACTACGGCAATGTCTTTGACTTAAGCCCGAATAACACTTACTACGAATGCCTCACGCTTAAGCCCGAATAACACTTACAGAATGCCTCACGCTTAAGCCCGAATAATAGAGATCTGAAAGCATTTCAAAAGAATATCAATCATTCTTAATGTAAGAGAACTAATTGGTTTTAAACGTAAGCAAGAGTTATACTAGCCTTATGGGAAGTTAAGTATAACCACTTAAGATTGATAAAAGAAACAATTGCCTATGTGTTTATAAATGACTTATATTGAATTGTGAAAAGAATAATAAGATGGTTTGATAAGTAGACATGATATGATGCTATGTTGTTTAAACGATAAGCTGTTAGGTTAGTGTAGCATCACTCACCTCTTGACATATTACCGGGGTTGCCGCCTCCGACGCGGGTAGACTCGGTGATCCGGGACCATGATTCGAGAATACCTCATGCGGGTCCAAGGGACCTATCGCGAGCTACGGAGTTCCGTGTTAGTGTGCGGGGTTATACCTCACGCGTCCATGCGGGCCATGCGGACGACGAGTCCAGATTTACGCCGAGAGTAGCCACCGACGCGGGTTATGTAGCCTACGCGCCTACGTGATTGGCCTACGCGACTACGGAGTCCAGATTAGGCTTGCATGGTGATACTACGCAATTGGCCTGCCGATCATTCGCACTTAGAAAAGACTGCATAGCTTACCTATCACGCTTTGTTGTGATGCGGCACTACGTATGCGTTTCGGGTTGTTTCATACATACTTGCAAAACTGCTTTTTTAAAATGATATGTTTCATTTAAGTATTTTACGCTTCATATACTTAGTACCTGTCAGATCGACTTCTGGGGCCGCGTTCATGCCGCAGTAAGGCAAAGCAGTGCTAGATCCACATTCTTAGGATCTCTACGCTGGTGCCTGAGCTCCATCTTTTCCGAGGCTCTACTTGGGTATGATCTCCCTGTTGTAGATAGTTTTGTCTGATCGAGGTATGGCGGGCCCCGTCCCGCCATAGTTGTATATTCCTTAGGTCTGTAGTCATGTTGCAGGTTTGATGTAATCGCTAAACTATGTTTATATATATACGCCAAAGGCGTGTTTTCTCACATAAACGGTGTCTTGTTTTATAAAGCTTTCATGTCTTGCTTTATATTTCACGATTACTCGATGTATGACTACTTGGGTGCCCCGGTGAAGGCACAACACGGCCCCTAACGGTCGTGACAAATATACACGTGGTGTTATTTCATGAATCCTTATACTCTGAAGTTAAGAGTGCGTATGTTGATTTACTCTATGTAAAAGTTATGTCTAAGTTATCCTAAGTTCTTACCAAGTCTTACGGGATGTTGGTAAGAGTCATTGGAAGTGTTTGAGTCGAGTTGACTTTGCTAATTTCTCGCATCGAATGAGAATAAGTATCGAACAAGCCATCAGCTGCTAATAAAAGAAAATGTATCGACAATCAATTATATTAAAATGAGTAGAATTCTCCATCTGCATAGAAACTAAGATAAGACAAAATTGTATTACATTTTCTAGATCATGGCTGCTTTAATAAGATCGTTATAAACGAGTATAACCTATTCACAATGCATAAACGTTTATGTTACTTAATTTAAATAGTTTACGTTATGAAGGTTTAAAGACTATGAAACTTGATTTCTTAAAGTTAAGAGACTTGAAGTATTTTGAAAGCTATGTAACTTGATTTGAAAGTATAAGTCTCTTGGTTATAAAAAGAATGAACTAGTCTAAGGCATAAAGTTAGTATAACGGCTTTATGGGAAGTTGGTTATAACAACTTTATGAAAGGTTAAAGGAATGGTTCTCTCTAGTAATGTAAACAAAGAAATGACTTGAAATTAAAAAAAAAAGGGCAATTTGATTTAACGGTATCAATTGCTTAAAGTTCTAAAGTAAGGGTCACTTGATTTAGAAGCCTTGAAATGTATTTCTAAAAAAATATAGTGACTTGTTTGAAATGTAGACATGCCTTGATACTACGGACGTTAGTATCTTGGGGTTTTATATGAAAATGAGTCTTTTGAAAAGAATGGAAGTACGTAGTACCTTTGGGTTTAATTTTCCCTAATGTAAAAAAGAAATAAAAGTGCCTTAAGTTCTCTAAAGTGAAAGGTTGTTATAATAGCTTTATGGGAAGTTGTTATAACGACTTAAGAAGAAGTGAAAAGATGATTTAAAATGTTATGTAAAGAGGACTTTATCGCATCCCAGGAATGGGTCGGGCAGTATACCTTATGGGCGCACGATATGACTTTATCGCATCCCAGAATGGGCCGCAGATACCTTTACGGGCGACTATATGACTTTATCGCGCCCCGTGAATGGGCCGCAAGATACCTTTACGGGCAGACGTATATGACTTTATCGCCCCGTGAATGGGCCGGCAAGATACCTTACGGGCGTACTTACATGACTTTATCGCGCCCGTGAATGGGTCGGGCAAGATACCTTATGGGCGACTATATGACTTTATCGCGCCCCGAGAACGGGTCGCAAGATACCTTTACGGGCGACGATATGACTTTATCGCCCCGTGAAATGGGTCCGCAAAGATACCTTTATGGGCAAAGCTTACATGACTTTATCGCGGCCCCAGAATGGGCCGGCAAGATACCTTTACGGGCATTTACATGACTTTATCGCCCCGTAACGGGCCGAGCAAAGATACCTTCGTGGGAAGATTTTTTTGTACGACCGCCGTGTCCCGCAAACGGGTCGTTACATTATCACGTATGGATAATCAAAGTGAACTCCAAACTGAGGCGTCCCTCCATAAAGGGCCGGATTATGTTATACAAGATACGTAAGTTATATGTTTATGAACTTGATGATTTTTCCTAAGTATGTACGTAATAATTTGACTATAACTTTTATTGAAAACGGGAAAAGATAATAAAGTACGATTAAGTTAACGAGATGGTAATGACACGTAGGATCTCGTATTTACCCTTTTATACTTGCCCTCGCCATTCTTTTGTACATTATGATTTGTGTATCACTTATTTCTCGTTCCATACTGCACTGTTAGATCGACTTCTTCGGGCCGCGTCATGCCCGCAGTTTTAGGTACACAGGTCGTGATCCTCGCCTAGGATCTCTGCTCAGCTTTGGGTAAAGCCCATTCACTCCGAGGCTTATCTTTGGTTCGGATCTGGTATTGTCGGTTATTGTACATTCTGGGTATGGCGGGCCTGTCCCATCACGATTGTTATGTCAATACTCTTAGAGGTCTGTAGTCATATCTTGTGGGTCAGCTTGTAAAAGGAAAAGGATGTAACTGCTTTTGGCTACATATATATTATATATATGTGTGTATGTGTGTCCAGAGAGGTAGCCTTATCGGCTAACCTGTTGTTTATTTCTTGTTGATTTATTTTATAAGTTTGATGTATGTTCCGCTGATTATCTCTGATGTATACCTGTAAGGGTGCCTGTAGCACTGCGCGCCCTGGTCGTCGTGACAAAGAATTTAATAAGGGAGTTCTATAGATGATGATTTGGAGGAATCGTAAGACTTATGTGAATGATCTTGCATCCTAACACTATCGATGGAAGATGGTGAACTTGCTCTTGATTTATTTTCAAGAAGTTCATTGTCTACTCACCAAGACTATGGATTCCATTTGGAAGAAACTATGAAATTACAAGACCACAAACAAAAATTGTTAGGTGAAGGCTATGACCGGAAAGCCTTAGCGCCTACACAAAGACGTGCCATATTGATGCCAAAAGAGAATGGGACTTGCACGTATGCATTTGTCGGTAAGACGTGGATCACCTCACCATGGATTGCACAATCTCTATGCCAAGATTGAAATATCTTTGGGTAAAAGTGAATGGAACGGTTGTTTTCCATGGAAGACTTGAGCAATGACCACCATCAAATTATGAATGAGAAAGAGGTGAAGGAAGTTGGATTCCAACACCAAACATGATTTTTCCAATGGCTTACATGTCATTCGCAATATGTAGCACTCCAAGCTCTCCCGTGAGTTCCATGTGCAAGATACTACATCAATTCATGATTTACATGGCATAATCCGAAGACATACTTGAATATCTATCCACGGTAGGAGTGTCTGAATGGCTATCCTAAAACATCGGTATTGGTCATGCCCTTGAAATGGTTCCCGAAAGTTCACTACCCAATTAAAATGATGATCCCAAAGAGGCTTCCGAGTTGCTTGTCCAAAAGGATTTTTGTTCATATACGGTACCTATTTTGGTGTCGAAGGGGAATGAAACTTGGTGCGTGTGCATAGATGGCCAAACATTTTACAACTTCACCTTGAAGTGCAATTCCGTAATGTCACGAATGGATGTCTATTTGGACAACTTGAGTGGGATTTGATTACTTTCCGAGGTATCTTTGAGAGGCGGTTCCCAACTAATGAAGTTCTAAAAGGGAATTGAACGAAAAGTGGTCGTCAAGATCCGACATGATGTGTGCAAATGGCATGTGATGTCATTCGGTGTATATTACGTCTCGAACTCTTCTGTATTTCTCATGCATAAGAATTGTGTGGTTTGAAAATCAAGGCATTACCCGAGGGCCTCCATATTAATCCATCTGAAGTAGGAACTAGCCGAAGTGGGCTCAAGAACACAAGTGTCATATGAAATTATGTCTTGGCTTCTTTCTATTATTATGCCATCCGAGATTATGGTTTCTTTATTATGCCTATCATGGAGGTATTATTGAAGTTGAATGTGAGGTCTGAGGAGTTGATATTGGTACCGACCTAATTCAAAATGAAGAACCCATTGTTTCCTATAGTAAGAAGTTGTGAGGTGCACCTCCCAATCTTTTGATCTATGACTCCTTGATCCAATGGGTAAACTATTTGAAGTGTGGTCCATTTAAGTTAGTGACCAAGTTCCGAGATATGTCGTACAAGGAAAAATTTCAGGCAAAGATAAAGGTTCAACATGTTTTGAAGTGTCCTCAAACTTAAACGACGAGAATTTGAGGGCAAATTCTTTTGAAGAAGGGGAGTCTAATATAGAATTCCCCGCGAGCTTAAAGCTACAATGTGATCCTCATGGTGATAAGCTCGGAGTTCCAAAGATGGCTGATCATCTGATGATAATATGCTTAAAATGGCATGGAATATGGAGCGGGATTGAAGATTGGACTTAAAGGTTTTAAGAATAAGGCATTTATTTTCGGCTTTCTTGTTGGTCTTGGCCGAGACCATGTTTTCCTTTTAGCTTATCTTTAATTCTTAGCTTAGCTTTTAGTTTTTCTAAGGAAATAGTTGATGTACCATGTAATAGGACAAAGTGACTATGACAAATATGTGAGGGAATGAGATGACTAGGTCGTGTGACTAGGCCATGTGTCTAGGTCGTGTGAAGAGGATTAAGCCGAAGGTGACAAATGGACAATAATGATCTAGAAGATGAGGCTTCCAAAAAGACAATTCATGTATTTGGCTACATGGAAAACACTAAGAATATGAAGGGGTGTCGAAATGCTCTTCCATCTACATTCGGCATTCGACCAAGGACATATGTAAGGAATGGAAGCTTCCAAATATATTCTAAGAAGATGAGATTTTTGAGGAGCCAAGTTCATGCATTCTTCTACATGGTACATACAAAGGGGTATGAAAGATATTGGGTTAACCCTTGTCCCCAACTAAAACCGAAACCTATCCCATTGATGGACTTGAGACCGATAACTTCATTGTTCCGCAAGCAAGCCGAGACCCTTCCCACTTGTCCATACTTGAACGAGAGGTTCAAGTAGTTTTTGTCTAGTTAATTTGTATTCTAGAAAGGTCCATGTATTACTATAAATAGGACCCTTAGGATATTGTAAATGGCAGAGTTGATGAATAGAAAAACTTTAGTTTTACTCAAACACTAAAGTATTCAATGGGTGTGTTGTCTACCTTAGTTGGTCCTTATGTGGGCCTTCTGTTCTTGTGTGAACCAACCCCTTAGTGTAAGTTGAAGCTAGGACTTGTGTGACCTAGTTAAACCCAAGCTAAGGTCCCTTCGGTCTAAGTTTGGTTAAGACTTGTATGACCTAGCTAAGCCCAATCTTAAGGAACCCCCTTGGTGCAAGTGGGCGTTGGAACATGTGTGATCCAACCAAACCCAAGCCTAGGGTCTATCATAAGGTTACCGACAACCCTCACTTGGTTATTACTCGAGCTTGTACTTAGGAACCTCGGTCTAGTACTTGTCCAATTTGCCAAACTTATCTTGGTGTCGACTCGTGAATTAAAACCTTCGTGTCATTATCCTTGCTATATCGATCGTCCTATACTTTGTTTGTACTCGGGTTTGCACCTAGCATCTCATGTTCATTCTTGTTCAAACCACCATATCTGTTCCACCACCACATACCATAATACCCCATAAACATCCCCACTAAAGCTCACTGTCTGAAACCACCTGTCACGACCCGACCTCGGGCCCGCGACTGGTGCCTTACATCGGGCACCCTAGTGATAACACATCAGAGAAAAACCAGCGGAAATAAAATCATAGACATGAAACAAGATATGAAACAAGAAACAGGCTAACCAAAACGGTCACCTTTCTGCATCTATATAAAAACTTGAACAATTACATCCTTTACAAACCCTGCCCACAACAGTACTACAGACCTCTAAGAGTTTTTATAACAACTATGACTTGAGGCAGGCCCGCCATACCCTCAATGTACAAGTACCTACAATGAGGACTATACTAAAGATAAGCCTCCGAGAAACGGAGCTTTCAATACGTTAGAGCGTGATCCTATGTCACGACCTGCTCGGCCCGTGGATCGTGCCTTACCGGCACCCAAGTAGTCATACATCGAGTAACGGCGGAAATATAAAACAAGGCAGAAACATAGTAAAAAGCAAACGATTTATCGATGAAAAGCTTGCCTTCGGCATAATATATATAACTCAAGTTTTGCTACATCCCAACCGTACAATAGTACTACTGCACTTGGAAGTAAACAACTATGGCGCGACAGGGCGCCATACCCCGATCGCATAAAACTATCTACAACAGGAGATCATACCTAAAAGTAGAGCCTCGGAGAAGATGGAGCTCTCGACACCAACGCAAAAGATCCTAAGGATGCGGATCTAGCACTGCCTTTACTGCGGCATGAACGCAATTTCCAAGGAGGTCAAGCAATTGCAAGTATGTGAAACTATAAAGTACTTAAAGTGAAATCAAAGTATTTAAAACCTTTTCACAAATATAATCGCTCAATTGCACGTAGTGCCATATCACAAACAATAACAAGAATAGGAAAAGCATTGTGTCTAGTCTAGGCCGCGAATGATCAAGCAAGGCCAATCGCCATAGTATCATTCTCACGTGCCTAGTCCTCGACTTCCACCGTGATAGTCACACACAGCACGCATGAGGTATTCTCGTGACGGCAGCCAACCCCAGATCCGCCTAGGCTCCCGCAGCCCGCATAGCCTCAAAAGACCGCATAGTCTCAACAGACCGCATAGGAATCCGCGATCGTGCTAAACACCGGAATGATCAATCCGAGCATACCAAGGCCCGCATAGTCTCGCGGACGTAGGCCGTATAGACCGCATCGAGGGGCAATCCTCGGATAATAAGTCAAGGGTAGGTGATATAATAACAAGACAATGCACTTACCGCTTAGCAACGTAAGCACAGCAAAGAATGACCCCTTACACATTACAAGACACTAACACGTAGCATCATAATATGTCTACTTATCAAACAATCTTACTACACTTATGAAATCAATACAAGGCTTTTATAAACAAACAAGTAGATGCTTCTTTCTTAAGTTGTTATACCTAACTTCCCATAAAGCTAGTATAACTCTTAAGCTTTTGTTTAAAACCAAATATTTATCTTCCGTTAAAAACGATTCAAATAGTTCTTTTGAAATGCATTATGATTCTTATTATTCGTGCTTAAGTCAAAAGACATTGCCGAGTTATTATTCGATTAACACATGCACGTCTACCGCATTATATATATGTTAAAATATCATGCTTAGGAAGAATCACATACCTTCTGCGAAACCTCCCGCTGTTGAATATGTCGCGCGCAGAATCACCTATAATAGTCACAGACATCTATCAAAGTCTAGACTACTCGGGGTCATTCTAAACAGAGGTTCACAATTCTATGGAAAGTCGGGCACAACCCTACCCGTGAGCTATATAAGTCTCATCGTGAAACAGTCCATGTGAGTACATTCAATTATTCTTCTTTAAACCCTTCTACTGTGATAACAGTTCAATTCTATTCCGTAATATCCTTCTAAGTATTTAATACTTATTCTTATACTTCTACAGTATGCATTCTCTAATACAAAGAGGGTTAGGATTATTTACCTCTGTAAGCCCAATAATATCCTAGATAAAGTCGATCGAGCAAGGCTTAGCTCCTAAGTTAGACGCTCCGATAGCTCCACAAACCTTAGAAGTTCTTCACAACTTCTACTAAGTACTAAGGGATCTGGGCTAGGTATTTTGGGCATTATAACAATACTAGAAGGCAACGTTTCTACCAAGGAGGTAGATTTGGCTAGGCTATGTGGGAGTGTTTGGACGAACAAGGCTCAAAGGAGAGGAGAGGATTTTCAAGACTTGGAAAGATTTGTGGATGAAGAACTCTTCATCTTAAGGGTATTTATAGCTCAAGCCATGGCCAACCAATGGCCAAGATGAAGACAAGTGCAAGGCAAGTGTAGGGTGAGGATTTACTACACACAAATATCCTACCAACTCCTTGACTTGTGCAAAGGCACAAAAACGTGCCATCCTATTCCAATTGGCCAAGGGACGATTTCAAGTCCACCAATGGAGGTGCCAAGTGTCGCCCTCCGCTGGTCCAAAATGTTTCGCCTCTCTGAAAAATCCGCAAAATTAGAAATGGCATAGCCGGAATTTTCCTACGAAAGTGTGGAAACGCTTCGTCGAAAGCGATTCTTTTAGCGAGTTGTGTACAATTTTCGAACTTGGCCTAACTTTATAAATTTTCGTGACGTGCGCCTCACGCATACTCCTAAATACAGGTATACCATTCTCCTCTCAGAAACATTCGTCCGAATGTTCCTTCACAAACGATTATCAGAAGCTAAACAGGTTAGCAAGTGCCACAAATGGCCACAGAACAACACTTAGGCATAAACGATAATGAAAATTTACAAGTAGGAAAGTGAATTACCCGAGGCGTGGGGAATAAGAGGTACCTCGCCTCATGTCCTCCTCCGCTCCCACGCCATTTCCTCCCGAGCTCGTTCGCCACGTAACTTTGACTAAGCCACGCCTCGTCCGCAGACGCCTAACTCCGACGATCGACTATCGCCATGGGAATCTCTCATACGATAACCCTCACACTGACATCGTCAATCGGATGTACTAGATGGATCCCCGATACATCTCCTCAAGATAGAAACGTGAAACACCGGATGCAGCTTCCAGACGGACGGCAGATTCAACTCGTAGAGCAACCTTGCCTACCTCGCGACAATCCAAACGCCCAATGTACTGGCCGAAGTTTCTTCTTCCCGAATCTCATCACACCCTTCATGGGTGATAATTTTAGGAAAACCCAATCATGAACCTCGAACTCGTGATCTGCGACGATGATGATCTCGCATATGACTTCATCGACTCAGACGTCGTGACCTCTCCCGATAAGCTTCACCTATCCATCGCTGCCGCAAATCGACCCACTAGCCGCACTTCGCCACATCGAACCAACCTATAGGCGATCCGCACTTCTCCCATACAAGGCCTCATAAGGCGTATCCAATCGGAGTGGTAGCTATTATTACGCAAACTCAACTAGAGGCAAATGATCCTCCCTACCTCGGTCGATAACGTGCTCGCAAAGATATCCTCAAGAGTCCGATAGTGCGCTCACCCGTCCGTCTGTCAGCGGATGGAATGCAGCACGCTCACTCGCGTCCTAAACCTCTGGAAAGACCTCGGAAGTTAGTCGAAATAGCCAGGCTCCTTCATGCGATATGATCAAATAGACTCCATGCATCGACGATCTCTCTGATGTAAAGTCCGCATAATCCTCCGAGAAAGTCGTCCTAACGGAAGAAAGTGGGCTGATTTCACACCGCCGATTTATAACCCATATAGAATCATGTCTCTCCGAGTGCGAGGCAATCCCGATGAAGTCCACGTTGATCACCTCCACTTCGGTCGGGATCTCTATCGCTGTAATAAACCACCGTGCCTCCGTGCTCTACCTTCACTGCGACAACACGCACTGAGCTACGAACTCGCAACGCCCTCTTGCCATCCCACCAATACACCGAAGGTCGTGGTACATCTTGGTCGACCACGGATGGATAGAGTAACGCTGCCGCTGTGCTTCCCCAAGAACTCGCAAGTCTCAAACATCCGGAACACACAACTCGCCTCAAACCTTAGCGCACCCATCGTGCTACCTCGTGCGACCCTTGCCTCACGAAGAGTCAGATCACGATAACGTGTCAAAATCGATCTCAAATGCTGCCTCTTCACCTCCTCGATGATGGAAGACTCGGCAACCTCACGAACTCTAACCCCATCGCTATCGTAATCAATCAAGCGGACACCAAGGCTCGCTAATCGATGCAAATCACGAACCATGTCCCTCCCGCTGGCTGCACATCCGATAAGCTCCCATCGACCTACGACTAGAGCATCTCGCATAACATTGGCCTTCCCGGGTGATACAGATATCAACATCATAATCCTCGAAAGCGCTCTAACCACCGCCTCGCCGTAAGTTCATTTCTCTCGTCAAGATATACCTGAGGCTCTTGTAGTCAGTATAAATATCCACGTGAACCCCATACAAATAGTGCCTCGCATCTTCAAAGCGTGAATCACCGCGCCAACTCCAAATCATGGGTGGGGTAGTTCCTCTCGTGTTTCTTCACTGTCGGGACGCATACGCTATAACCTTGCCCCTGTTGCATCAACACATCCCAACCCGATGCTCGACGATCACAATACACAACATAACCGCTCGACCCTCCGAAGAGTAAGAAACGGGCGTCGTCGATGCTCTTTCAAAGAATCGAAACCTCGCCACAAGCATCACCATCAAACTTGGCCGCTTCGAGTCACTTAGCAATGGTGCGTAGATAAGCAAACTTCTACGAACGCCGATAATATCCTCAAGGCCCAAATCGCAAACCTCTTTGAGTAGTAGGTCTAGGCCAAGTTCGACTGCTCGATCTTGGCGTATCCACTCGAATGCCATCAGCCCCGGCAATATGCCCTAAAAGCCATCGGGTCAACCAAAACTCACATTTGGAAAACTTGGCGCATAACCGGCTGTCTGAGAATCACAAGACAGCCTCAAATGCTCAAATGCTCGCGTACTCGCCCGAGCGAGAATAAACAAGATATCATCACGAACACTATCACAAACGTGTCCAAAATGGTTTGAACACTCGGTTCATCAAATCCATGAATACTGCCGAGCATTGGTCAACCTAAACGACATGACCACGAACTCATAATGCCCGTCACGTCCGGAATGCACCCTAGGACATCCACCTCTCGACTGCACTGGCGATAGCCCTAACGCAGATCAATCTTGGAGAAACATCTCGCGCTCGCAGTCGGTCGAACAAATCATCAATCACGGGAAGGTATACGTTTAATGGTCACCTTGTTCAATCGCCTGTAATCAACACACATGCAGCGGCGTCCGCCCTTCTTCTTACAAACAATACCGCGCTTCGTGAGAGAAACACTAGGTCGATAAAACCCTTCTCCAAAGAAATCTCTCGGTGGTCCTTCGCCTCTCTCAACTCGGCAAAGCATTCGTATGGCGGAATGGAAATAGCCGAGTGTCCGCAATATGTCTATACAAACTCAATCTCCCTCTCGTGAGGATACCCGGAGGTCGTGCGAAACACGCCCGAACTCTCGACCCAATCGACGGAAAATCTGTACCGCGCCTTCGTGATCAAACACCCGACGAGGCGGTAGATATACCCTTTTTGCACCATCTTCCTAGCCTTCAGGTAGAAATAAACCTACCCTCAGCGTCTGATTCCTCCCACTCAACAACCTCCTCAAGAAACTGAATCAGATTACTCTCTCTGCGGCTACATTGGCGTAGCAAGCTTCAGCCAATCCATCCTCATGATCACGCCAGTCAATCATCTCAACTCTATCAAGTCGGCTGGTCCGACGTAAATGGTCACAGGACAAGCTCTATATACCGTAGAGCTACCACCGAATCACCCATGGCGTAGCTACCTCGAAAAGTGTCCATGGACTCGTGCTCTATCCCCATCCTACTAGCAACAAGGAGATATATAGGATGAGTAGAACCGGATCTATCAAAGCATACACATCAAACCCAGAACCGATAAGGTACACGTGGCGACATCGGTGAGGCCTCGATCCCGCTGGACAAAGCATAAATGCGGCTCGAGGACCGCTAGAATCGACTCGCGCCACGACCTCACGCGACCGCTGGTGCACGAGTACCTTGCCCCGGCGAGTCGCTGTCGAGGATGAAGAAGCGGCAATGCACTCGTAGCCGAGCCTACCACCGGCGCCGCCCAGAATTGACAAACTCGCGAAATGACCTGCTGGCCACAAGTATAGCAAGCTCGAGTACACCTCCCTAATGGTATCTACCACAACGGGCACAGCAGACCTCGAACGGTTAGCACTTCGCTACCTCGAAATCCAAGTCCGGCCCCGACCGCCCCGACCGCTCTGGTACCGAAGATGATGTAGAGCGCTCGCGCATTGTGGTGCACCGACTTCACGATCACGCCCACCACGAGAACCACCAAAGAACCGGCCGCCTTGCGCCTTCTTCTCCGCGATATCGCTTCTGCCGGCGGTCTCTACGCCTCCGCATCCTAGTGATGAGCTCGCATGCGGTAATGTCCATACTGGTGAAGGACACACCCGCACAAGACTTCGGCCATGTAATCATCTAGCCCAAAATGACATAGCGATGCACCGGTCTTCCATATCCGCTACCAAAGGGACATATCGAGCCAAAGAATCAAACTCGACATTGTACTCTAATCAAGCGTCCTCCCCGCCTCATCAAGAATCTATCACCGTGCTCTCATTCGCGGAGGCGAAGTGTGTGAGAAAAGCCTCAAAACTCATCCCATCTGCTGGAGTGCATGCTCTCCGGGAAAGCTCGCGATCAAACCAATCGATCGCGGTATCACGCAGCCCGATTGACGCGAATCAATGTCACAGACTCGATCTGAAGCCTTGATCACCCGTGATAATCCTCTGCGGCCGACGGATGAACTCTCGCGGATCATCCTCCGCCTCGACGTAAAACTCGCGGGCTACAACTAAGGAAATCCCGTAGCCTCAACTATGCGCCTCGGGTGCCGCAGTCTTCTATGCGCCTGGCTGCTGCGTCGGTCATTCGCGTGTCCGCCACAATCCAGGCAAATAATCGCCGTCTCTCTACCCCGTCTCTCTCTGCTCCGGTGTGGGGCGGAGGTGCGTATCGCGGTCTCGCTGGGACTGCGGCGTCATGGAACTTCGCCGTCTCGGGTATAGACGGGCTCGAGCCTCGTGAACTCGGGTGTCTGCTAGCGGCTCGCCGGTGCCTTGCCGCCACGGGCACAGGTGCTTTACGTGGAGGCATAATCGCATGGAAAGGAACACGTTAGAGGTCCAACCTATAACACAACTCTAAGGCACGATCTCGAGTGAGAAGAATGGAAACAATTCCTAAATATCCTATAGCCTCCGATTATTGGCGTGGTGCACAACACACCGATAATCAAGACTCTACTGGATACGGTCTGTAGACACTTTCCGAGGATTAACTGCTCTGATACCACTTTTGTCACGACCCGCTCGGCTCCGTGGATAGTGCCTTCAAGGGCACCCAAGTAGTCATACATCGAGGTAAGAATTGGCGGAAATATAAAACAAGACAGAAACATAGTAAAATGCAATGATTTATCGATGAAAAGCTTGCCTTTCTGCGTAATATATATAACTCAAGTTTTGCGGTTACATCCCAACTGCACAATAGTACTCTGCACCTCTAAGGAAGTAAACAACTACGTGACAGGGCCGCCATACCACGATCGCATAAAACTATCTACAACAGAGATCATACCCAAAGTAGAGCCTCGGGAAGATGGAGCTCCCTACACCAACGCAAAAGATCTTGGGATGCGGATCTAGCACTGCTGCCTTTACCTCAGGCGTAACGCACTGGCCCCGAGGTCGCAGGTACCAAGTATGTGAAACTATAAAGTACTTAAAGTGAAATCAAAGTATTTAAAACCTTTTCACAAATATAATCAGTTCAATTGCACGTAGTGCCATATCACAAACAATAACAGTAATAGAAAATCGAATAAGTTCAGTCTAGGCGCGAATGATGTACAAGGCCAATCGCCCGTAGTATCGCTGCGTGCCTAGTCCCGACTTCCGCACCGCATAGTCACGCACGCACGCATTTAGGTATTCCTCGCGTCGGGCAGCTAACCCCGGCATCCGCCTAGGCTCCCGCGACCGCATAGCCTCAAAAGCAGAGTAGTCTCAATAGACCGCATAGGAATCCCCGCATCAAAGCAAACACCGGAATGATCAATCCCGGAGCATACCGCTGCTCCGCATAGTCTCACAGATCGCATAGCCGTATAGACCGCATCGGGGCAATCCCTCTGTATAATAAGTCAAGGGTAGGTGATATAATAGCGATACAATGACTTACCGCTTAGCAACGTAAGCACAAAGAAGAATGACCCCATACGGATTACAAGACACTAACACAGGTAGCATCATAATATGTCTACTTATCAAACAATCTTACTACACTTAACAGAAATCAATACAAGGCTTTTATAAACAAACAAGTAGACAGTTCTTTCTTAAGTTGTTATACCTAACTTCCCATAAAGCTAGTATAACTCTTAAGCTTTTGTTTTAAAAACCAAATATTTATCTTCTGTTAAAAAATGATTCAGTAGTTCTTTTGAAATGCATTAGGATTCTTATTATTCAGGCTTAAGTCAAAAGACATTGCCGTAGTTATTATTCAGTTAACACATGTACGTCTACCGTACTATATATATGTTAAAATATCATGCTTAGGAAGAATCACATACCTTCCTCAAAAACCTCCGCCAAGTCAATATGTCGCTACAGAGAATCAAAATTTATAATAGTCACGACATCTATCAAAGTCTAGACTACTCAAGGTCATTCTAAACAGAGGTTCACAATTCTATGAAAAGTCGGGCAGCACAACCTCACCCATGAGCTATATAAGTCTCATCAGAAAACAATCATGGAGTACAGTTCAATTATTCTTCTTTTAAACCCTTCTACTGTGATAACAGTTCAATTCTATTCCGTAATATCCTTCTAAGTATTTAATACTTATTCTTATACTTCTACAGTATGCATTCTCTAATACAAAGAGGGTTAGGATTATTTACCTCTGTAAGCCCAATAATATCCTAGATAAAAGTCGATCAGCAAGGCTTAGCTCACTAAGTTGTACGCCCGATAGCTCTAAGGAAACCTTAGAAGTTCTTCACAACTTCTACTAAGTACTAAGGGATTTGGGCTAAGGTATTTTGGGCATTATAACAATACTAGAAGGCAACGTTTCTACCGCGGAGGGTAGATTTCGCCAGGTAGGCTAGGGAGTGTTTGACTAACAAGGCTCAAAGGGAGAGGAGAGGATTTTCAAGACTTGGAAAGATTTGTGGATGAAGAACTCTTCATCTTGCTGTATTTATAGCTCAAGCCATGGCCAACCAACGGCCAAGATGAATACAAGTGCAAGGCAAGTGCAGGGTGAGGATTTACTACACACAAATATCCTACCAACTCCTTGATTTGTGCAAAGGCACAAAAACGTGCCATCCTATTCCAATTGGCCCGCGGACGATTTCAAGTCCACCAATTGGAGGGTGCAAGTGTCGCCTCCCGCTGGTCCAAAATGTTTCGCTCTGAAAAATCCGCAAAATTAGAAATGGCATAGCCGAATTTTCCTACGAAAAGTCGTGGAAAGCGTTTACCGGAAAGCGATTCTTTTAGCCAGTTGTACAATTTTCGAACTTGCCTAACTTTAAGGCTAAACTTTCAGACGTGCACGCTCACGCATATACCCTGAAATACGGTATAACATCCTAAGAGCGAGGATCAACAATCGCGTACTCTCTACCACGGCATTTAACGCAGCCCGAAGGAGGTCGATAACAGTACCAAGTATGTGAAATCAAATATGGTAATGGAATCATAACATTTATATAAAACAGAGACATGATGATAAATCTAAAATACAAGATACAAAGCCCGTTAATAATAAGAGTAATGCAAATCAATTTCATCTTTTAAAAGACCATTTCACAATATGGCAATGTCAAGTCGGGCGACGTGCCCTCAAAATCATTACTCAAAATATAACCACGGTCTCATACCCATAATATCAAGTGTGCGTGGAATTCCTTCCTCATCACAGCGCCAATGTAATATATATCTATATATATATCATGCCCGCATCATAGCCGCATGCCCGAATTCCTTCCGGCAGTAGACGTCCATGGTGCAATAATAATAACCGGAGTTTAACTCGCTGCGTAGCCGTGCCCCGAAATTCTTCATCGATGCGGGCCCATGTATAACAACAATAACAATATACCGGTGTTTAACCGCCGCGCCGCATGCCAGAATTCTTCATCGCGCGTATAACGCCTGCATGTACAACAATAACAATATACCACTTGCGCGACCGCATGCCCCGAAATTCTTCATCGGTGCGCGTATCCATGTAACAACAATAACAATATATCGCCGACGCGTAGCATGCCCCTAATTCTTCATCCAGTGCGAGACATGTCCATGTAACAACAATAACAATATCACGGGATTTTAACGCGACGTAGCGCGCACCCCTGTGATTCTTCATCAGTGCGGCATGTCCGAATAACAATAATAATATACCCTCTGAGAGAAGCGCAAAGTAGATAAGAATACAACTTTTGCACAACAAGGCTATCACAAGCAAGCACAGCAAATTACCATACTTATAGACTCTCATTTCATGCCAAAAAATCCGGGAACAAGTGTGTGTGCTACAAGCCACTTGTCCAAGCAAGACACGCTTGAAACAAGTGTCTTAGCCACATGTCAACACAAATCGGCCAAGAGGCCATGGCGTACATGCCAATTCTGGCTACTAGCCACCTAGGGGTGACACGTGTCGCCCCTATCATTCGCCCAAAAATATTTCATCTCCCTGAAATATCCATAATGTCCAAAATCTCGAAAACAAAGTGGCCCCACAAAATCAGAATTCCTCCCGTGGGCCCAGTGACCAGTCAGGAAAATAAAATCCATAATTCTATTATATTCCCAGAAGTCCGAATACCAAACCTCGTAATCCAATTCCCATGTACGAACCATTGTCCTTCACAACATCCGGAAAATTTTCCGTCGGAAAATCAAATCGTTCTTCATGTCCATTCTTCATGTCGTATTCTCGCACGTGACGCCCTCATATACATACCAGAATTCACGGGTGTAACATTCTTCCCCTTAGGAAACATTCGTCGAATGTTCCTTCTAAGTCTCCAAACACACATGCGCCGGTATAGTCTTCACTACTATACTTACAAAACCAATCATGCCACCCATGGCCATAATATAACACACGCGCAATACTTACATCCAAGACAACGAGGAATCACCTCTAATGTGTAGCATCACAATTAGCTCTCACCCATGGTCTAAAGGATACTCTTTCACATCTTTACTTCACTGAAATGATCATTTCCCTTCTCTTAACACATGTTCACTTCTTTCCTTACTCGTCGCACCATACCATTACACGAACTCTTTCTAGCACACGCGACTCACACTTGATCATCGCTTGCTTCCAAAACCGAGTTACCACCTCAAACTTGGTCATCTTACTAGCCTCAAATTTCTTTAAGGCGTTCCCGGCCTTCGATCCGATTCTCGTTTAACGCGTCCACGAACTCATACGATGATTACCTAAACTTGGGCCTAGCACCCTCGTGACTCTACCACCGGCGGGACCACCTCAAACTGACCCACCTCATTCGAGCTGCTGGTTGACCCGCGCTCGCCTCAACCCGACCATTTCAGACTAAATTCTTGCTCTTATCCTAACAATCTCACTATTCAAGTCATGAAAACCTATTGGTCTTCTTAGCTAATTACCCATTTTCATTTCACACCACTCATGGAATTATCACACAAATATACTCCCACGATACTATGTACCTCGACAAAGATCACCCAGAAAAATCTTACTCAAGACACCGATCTAAGGTCTCCACGTGTAATAATCTAAGGCTCACAATTTCCTCGTCCCCCAAACTTACCTTTTCAACTAACCATGTTCTCTAAATCACAATTTACACAATGCTATCCGAACATAACACTTAACATATAACCACCATACAACACATACTAGTCTCTAAAGTGTCAAATATACACAGAATTATTTCTTCACTTTCCTTCACACTTAATCAAAGTCACGCCTGCCAGTACCAGTAGCTATAGCCATAAGGCGACATGGCGAACTGTACCCATCGATCCTCGCTACAGTACCGAGTCGTAACATCCGCTAAGTACTGGCTCGGACCAGTCCCTCGCAAAATGGCCCTCGACGGCGCAAATATAACGAGTTCTCCCTTAGCAAGACGACACTTCCCAAAAATCGGGTCTACCACATCGACCACACCGAGGTAGGGGTAGGCTGCGATCACAGCCAACACCACGAAAACTGAACCATTGAGCTCGACACGCT